>CM034157.1:166866535-167374068 GCA_019776745.2 Taxus chinensis
ATGGGCCTGAATTTTTCCCTTAGAGCTTCGGATATTTTTTTGGGAAATTTTTTCAAATTTTTCCTACCATCCTGTAGCCAATCAGAGGCTGCCACGTGGCACCACGAGGTGTTAGAGGAGGGGCGGATCCATTTTAAACTTAACACTTTTAGAAAATTTTAGGAAAATTTTCTAAATTTTTCTCCGTCATCTCGTATGCTTGAAATATGATACCACGTGGCATCAGGAGGGCACCTTTAGAAAGGCGCGGGTGAATATTACCCTCCGCACCCTGGAAGAGGATAATTCAAAGTCATGATTACCTTGTGTGTTTCCCTTTTTGTTCCTAAATGGCATTAGGCACCACTTGTCCCTTATAGAATCACAAAAGCGTGAAGTGAAAAGTTAGGACTTTATTGCCTCATGCGAGAAATTTTGACAGAAAATAGTTCCCGCCGCCCTGTTTTTTCCAACGTGGCTTAGGAGATGCCATGTGTCAAACAGAATCCCCTAAGATTAAAAAAGCTTTTCCATCACCCAGTGCAAAATTGACATGATTTCCAAAGTCCTCCCATAGCCCCGTCGACCCGACTACATAATCTGAACAAAGGAAAACCACAAGAAGTGGCCCGCGAGCCCACCCTTGGGGAAAGAATTTCTCACAAGAAACAAGGCCAAACATTGGGGAAACAGTTAGAGAAGACCTAGGCCCGTCGGCCCAAACTTGTGAAAACGCAAAGTTAGGAGGACTTCTTTCTGATAAACACAATAAGTGCAAGACATAATGTGCCATCTAATGGGAGCCTAATTTAGGATCAATGATCATAAATGCATAATACACTGGGAACCAAATCAAGTTAGATCTAGTTCTATAAAAAAAATTAGAGAGGGTCACATGAGGGATTACCCAATCTTAATGTGTATTGAATGCTACAACCCTCATAGTCCAAAATATCAATTATGTACCTCTGCATAATGGATGTTGTCAACTTGTTGAAAAAAATATTCTAATGTGTGATCCATGTGATTATTCTAGAACTTGTTAGTGACACATGTATACAATCTAGTTGTAGACAAGGAATTTAAGAAAATTATTCCATAAAAACCATAATTTTGCTCTTGGGTCTCAAGTGGACATATTTTAGTCCAGGCATCACACAGAGCAACATATAATCATGATTCAAGATTCGGTCCACTTTACAGTGTTGAATAGGAGGTGACCCTAAACCATTCGCGTAATTATAGCGTGCAACTGATTTCCATTTAACTGCTAAAAATAGAAAAAAATAGGCCAACCATCACATTCAAATTTCACAGTCCCGTGAATGTCTCGCAAAGCCCTATTCCCATATATGACATTTGGCATAATTAAAATTTTAATATTTATAATATTTTTATCTACTAATATTTTCAGTATTCCACTTAATTCTGAAGATTTATTTCAACTTAAAAGTCAAACAAAGATGTGTTCACATTTCTTTTAGCTTAAATTAGAAATCTATAATCTTTTTGAACTAATTGCATTATTGAATTATTGCATGAGTTTAGTCTCATCCAATGTAAAAATTAAAAAAATTCTCAATAGGATTTAAATAATTATAATCAAAAAACTTAAACAGGATCCTTAACATTTTGATTTTTTCTTTACAAATGTTATGTATCTTGTTATAGCTTTAGTAAATATATATAATGATAAAAAATTGTTGGAACCACCAATGTAAGACTTCAATGTTTAATACCTTTGGAAATTAAACTAAATACTAATTCAAATCATGATAAGAAGTACTAAGGTAAATATGTATACTTTGATTTGAATAAATGCATTAACTTTCAAATTAATTCATTGTTTTTAAAAATGTTGCAAGATAACTTCTCAGACTTATTAAAGTATTGACAATTAAGTAATGTTCTATTGTTATCAACATAAATGGTTTTGAAATATAAATTCTGGTAACTCAACATCCATCAATCCCACATCAACATATGTATGGGTTAAGGATTCTATGTGATAGGTCAAATTAATTATACCGACCTGTTTATTAAAATTATTTGATTATGTACATAATGTTGTAACTTATATTCTTTACGATAATAATTCAATTTTGTATTTCATGGAATGAGAAAACCCAGCCCATTAGCTCCTATGGAATGCTCTTATATAAATGTTACTAGAATTTTTCAATTCCCTTCCATTTCTTGCACCTAAATTGAAAGGGTGGTTTAGTTAAACATATGAATCATCATAAGTCGTTTGTCATTTATGAAATGCTATTAGAGGATAATTTTTTATATTAAATTAATTCTCAAAGATAATCACTAAGTTATTTTATAGGAAAGATCAACAATAGTACTTGAATCATTATGAATTTCAACATGGTAGTAAATTTTCCAAAGACTAAATTGCATTCATTATGCCTTAACTCTTATCATAAGATATTGTATAATTTTTACATATCCATTCTTAAAATTATCCTCCAACATGTTCAAATTATATAAGTAGGACCATTCTCAACTTGTGACTATTACAAGTAATTGTCTTTCCCTATTTGGAATATATATCAAATAAAGATCTAGAAAGATTTTTAGAAAATCTATTTGACATGGAAAGGCTTGAAAAATGGATATCCTTTCCCTTGGTTTGGAAATTGATAGTATTTTCATTTTTGGGGGTCTTTTAAGCTATTTATAGTTAACAACCCATTTAAATATCAAATACAAAATAACCCATGTGCTATTTTCACAATGAAGGTTGCATCAAGTTATTTTAATTTTTCCAATAGATAATAGTGTAGAAAATTTTTAATAATAAAAGTGAAAATCACCCCAGACAAGGATTTACGTATAATATTTGAAATAGTAATACTCTCCCTATGATACTTATTTTTGTCTTTTTTCCTTGAAAATCCCTCCAATGTGGATTACAATCTCATGTCATTATAAAAAATAATCCTGCAAAAACAGGTTTACCTCCGAAAACAATTCATATTGATCCATTAAAGCTATAACAACCACCAATTTAAAGTTAATATTACATACGACAAGTTATTGTAACCTCTAGTTTCATCTTTATACATCTTTCATTGTGCTTTTTTTCCCTATTTCATACTTAGTCATCATGAGTGTGTTGTCCACTGGGTTATACCTCAACCCTGTCATAGTAGTCTAATGAAGACTCTAATAGGGGTGTAGAAGCAAATCTTGACAAAGAAGTGAAGTACATAAGTGTGTGTGTGTATTTTTTTTCCTAAGTTAGATTGAAATGCAAGAACTACCACCTAAAATAGTTCTATCCCAAAGCTAGTCAAAACAACTAAGAGTACCATCAAGATGAAGAAATGAACAAGGCAATACTACAGCATAGCATCATAACTTTGAAATAGTGAAATCAAACATAATGGTAAAGTATTCAAACTCTATTCTTCTAAATTTCCTAAAAATCAAATGGACCTATGTAGTCCATGGAAATCAAAATATTTGATTGCTTTGATGGGAGCTCTTCAAGGATGCTTGGGTGTGAGGCCAAGCTCTTCAAGATGGATGATTAGCTCTTCAAATGGGAATTTTGAGAATAACAAAAGGATTTTAGTGCAAGACTATGTGCTTTCTTTTGCTTTCTCAAGGGAATTAGGTGTAGGTATAAAGGTAGAAGGAGGGCTCCTTATATAGCCCAATGGATAAAAGGAAACACTACATCCCTTTGCATGTGGGATAAAGGTAAAACATAGTTTAGGAAAGATAAGGTTGCTTTATTAAAGGTGAACCTTACTTTAGGAGGTTTAATTTATGCTTAGCAAGTCATGGGAGTTGGGGGGGTTTTTAATTAATCAAAGGTGATTAACTAATAGGTAGGTGTAAGCTTATAGAAGCTCAATTAGAGGAATATTAGCTATGATTTAGGCTATTAGAAGGGATTAAATCAATTAAATATTGATTTATTAGTTAAATGAAGGGGAAGGCTAATTAATTAATAATAATTAATTAGTTAGATAGATGGGGTAAATAATTAACAGAAGGTCGTTAATTAGTTGTTAGCTGGATATGCAAGACTTAATCAATTAGCGTATTATAATTAATTAATGACAACAAGAGGGAATATGAGCACTTTTGATGATATGTCGTCGATTTGTGAGAAAGGGGATAATTAGTGCAATTTAAGTATTTAAATTGCTTGGGCATAATTATAGGTGTCTACATTTGCCCCTCTTTGGGGTGGCGTAAGTGACGCCACTTCAAAGATAGTAGATGGAAGAAAAATTTTGAAGGGAGTAGAAGAAAAATTAGTAGAGTGAGAGATGCCCCCTCGAGTGTCGATGGGGTGATGAAAGAAGTTGATCGACGATCAAAAAAGATGTGAGAGATAAATAGAAGAATGGGGAAGGGGCAGAATGCCCCGATGAAACGGAAGATTAGGGGTGAAAGGAAAGTGATGTAGAAGAAATATGGAGAGGGGAGAGAAGAGCTAGCCTCTAGCCACTACTGTGTATTGGAACAATATTTGATGTCATCATATTTCCACAAGATCTACGTCATCGGTCCTTATGAAAAATATAAGCATACGACAAAAGTAGAATGACATGAAAAGCCATACTACAAACAATTTTCCATTGCTGAAAATACCAACTCCATGCAACATACAAAATGCAATGCAATACGAGAAGGAAACAAGCTCATTTAACAGGGAAAACAAGTACGAATACACATATCCAACCCAACAACGGTCAAGACAGTTGTACAAATGTTTTGTTATCAGTGATGAAGAGATCCAAAAGTTCATGATTGATGACAAGGGTTAAAAATGATGCCCTGAGCAAGGATACATGCAAGGGGAAATGAAATTGGACACGGGGTCCAATGAAAATCTTTGTGCGCAACGAAACAACACCAGGCAACAAAAGTGCCCCAGAGTACAGATGAAGCAAGTAGCTAGCTTTGTGAATGGTTGTGAATCCGGTGATCCAAGAGTCATATTAATTAGGGAAGATGTGAGACAAACCAACAGGATATGGAGAAAATACCATGCGCAAGACACAAGTTTCAGCCGTAACAAGCAAGTTACCATGTTTGTAGGGTTTTTTACTTTTTAGGATTTTTGAAAATTTTTGCCTTGTTTTTGGATTTTTGACATATATATTGTTTTTATTGTTTTTGCTTTCCAAATTGTGGTGAACAGTAGAAGAAAATAGAAGAAGAAATCGAAGGGCCTAGGGGCAACAAAAAGTGCCCTAGGTGGAAGAAAGAAGAAACAAGTGACAAATAATGTCCTTGTTTAGTGGAAAAATTAAGAAAAAGTAATTATTTGAAAAATAATTATTTACGAGAGTGTGGAGAAGAATAAAAATCACCAGGGAGCAATAAAAATTGTCTGAGGGAGAAGAAAGGGGTATCAGACAGCAAAAAATGCCCCAATACGGTGAAAAATAAGAGAAAAATAATTATTGAATAAAAATAATTATTCCACGGTGAATAGAGGAGAAAACGGTGATCAAAACGGGCCTCCTGGCCCTCCTGATGGTGAAAAATGGGTTAATATACCCCACCAGGGGGGGTAAAAACATCGCGACCAATTCATTTTAACTGAGCTATTTAGAAATTTTACCGTGAGGCTCTGATACTGATAAGAACCATGGTGATCACATGAGACCGATTGAGGCATGCAGATGTAGTCTGAGGGTACCAGTGGCACACAGACGATGGCCCCTTTGTGAGTATCGAACCCTAGCTTAGTAATTTTGGTCATTAATGCATTAAATGAGGCATTTAGCCCCAGGAAGTCATGTTGGTTCGCTTGCGCACATGCACAAGTGTCGGATAGGGGGCACAGGTGTCCCATTTGGGGTGTATGCATGAAAGTACATACACTCACATGCGCAGGGATGGAAAACACACACCCATGTGCATGTGCATACACAAACATATGTCCACGCATGCACACGTACGGTAAATGGGGCGCGCACGTGAAAAGCGTGGCGCAGACATGAAAAAGTGGGCGCACACACACGGGAGCATATGCGCACAAGCGCAAGCACCAAATGTGTGGCACACGCCAAAAAGGGTGCACACAGGCACCCAAAAGAGGGCACAAGTTGCCAAAAGACACACACGTGCAAGCGTAAGTGCCAAAAATGAGGTGCACACACCCAAAAGGGCACACAGGTGCCCTAGACAGGTGGAAGAAAAGATAAGAAAGTGTCAAAAACATGACACTTAGAAGAATTTTTAGGATTTTTGGGTTAACCCTAAAAGGGGAGATAGATTTTTAGAAGAAATGTTAGGAACTGACTAGCACCATGTTATTTTGCAGAGACGATTACCAGTTTTACAGACATGAGAACGACATACCCAGATAGCAGAGCTAGAGGGTAGTATGCACCGGCATGACCGGTGAGCCATGGCGATACTTCTCGAGGTGGTGGGGCTAGGCCCCATGTCTCAGATGCCATCCATCATACTAGATCATGGCCTATTGACTGCGCTAGCTGAGCGATGGCATAGTGAGAGTCAGTGCTTCAGAATGCTAGTAGGAGAGATGAATGTGACCATCGAGGATGTATGGAAAATCCTTCACGTGCTGATGATGGGCATCTTGATCAAGTACAATGAAAATGCAAGGCTGATTAGAGCAGCTTGCAATGACCTTTTTGTTGTTGATGACATTTTGCATGAAAATATGACCATATCTTTTCACGAGTGTATCTTCGACCCCAGATTGCATTGGGGGCCTCTCTACATCATGTCTCTTATCAGTGGGTTCTCACTCACTGATAAGACAGGGACCTCATTCCCGAGAGGACTATTGCCCTTGGTTCATGGCATCTTTAGCGGCGAGAGATATTGCTGGGGACAGTGCATATTGGCCCACCTATACTGGGTTTACATTTGTTCACATACCATAGTCAGATGACCGTGGGTGTAGCCTCCTTATTATAGATATGGTCATGGGATCATATTACGATCAAACACCCTGTGGGAACTTTGCATGTCTGAGATCCTGAGGAGCCATCGTACATGGCATGGGTAGCAGATGGTGGGGATGTACGTGGCCATCTTAGTAGCCTATTCAGATATAGGTGAGAGTTTGATGAGCTAGTAGAGATAGATGTCATCTGGTGGCCATACAGGCATTTCCAGTGGCCAGAGGATGCCATAGAGCTCAGTGTGCCTAGTGGAGCATTTTATCATTGGCAGCCGCAGTTATATTATGGAGCTGTATCGAGTAGACAGGTGTCAGCGGCAGCTTGGCAGGGTACAGGGGTCCCCCAACCAGATATCTGGCATGCACGCAGGGATTCAGAGAGGCAGACCATGGGGCCTCATATACTTGTGTCCCTGAGCTAGGGTGAGTTTCATGCAGGTGGTCCCACAGGTATGGGACCCAGTATGATAGGTGTGAGATCTAGGGACCACAGCTGACTATGCAGCTTGGTATGCTACAGTGTTACCCTGGCATCTCACCATTCTAGAGGAGGCTTGGGCAGCAGGCACTTACCCACCTATAGAGATATGGCATGGTTCAGAGCACAAGGTGAGGGCAGTGGCACAGGTGCCAGACCTAGAGGATCCTTTTGATGGTACTTCACATGATGGGCAGGGTGCCTCATAGGCACAGGGACCAAGGCCGTAACGCCCAGTACAGGAAGTAGTGTAGCCCTCTAGAGGTAGGGTCCTAGAGTAGGGAAAGTCATCCAGAGCACCTCAGGGACCAGTCCCTAAGGCATAAACAGCCTCCCAGCCAGTGGCACAGATAGCCATAGTATAGCTATAGTTACAGCAGGTCATAGCTGAGAGAGACACGGCCAGAGTGGAGAGAGATGAGGCTCGAGGCTGGTGTGTGACTGCCATAGTAGAGCGTGATGAGGCCCGAGCTCACATTGTTACTTTACTTTCAGAGTGGGATCAGGTTCAGGCCCAGGCTGGCCCAGGAGATGATAGAGTGGCATGGCAGAGCTAGATTCTAGAGACAGCAACACAGGGGGCTCATATATTGAGCCTTCTTCATCAGTCCCAGTCATAGGTGCAGATGGTTGTTACGCAGAGAGATCATGTATATGCACAATCATAGGAACTCCTTGCACAGACGGACCGGGTCCGTGCTGTGCTACAAACTTCTACTACAGAGAGAGATTGAGAGAATGCTTCCTCTAGATAGGGTGAGGCTGACTTGGGCCAAGTGATAGGTGAACGAGATGTTGCCATTTAAGAAGCACTCGCCTCTGGAGATACCGACCTGATATGTGAAGCCACTAGGCTTGGTGGTTAGGCCTTATTTTATAGGACTGCCTATTACAGGGTAGTTCCTCCATAGCAATGAGTAGCACTGCCACGATAGTCAGGGTCGAGCATGTCAGGCTCTCGATCACGGAGATCAGGCCAGTCCACTAGATCAGTGAGATAGCCCATACCAGAGCAGCCAGTTAGACCAGTGCCATTGCAGCCTCTAGTGTTCCATCAACCAGATGACAGATCCAGGAGCCTCGGCGAGGGTGAGAGCTGCGGTTGAGATCTGTATTTTTGTTGTATAGATTATTTGTATGTATGCCTCTTATGAAGGCCGATTTTGATGTACAGTCTTGTATACTTGTATTTTGATGATGCCTCATGATGAAGGCTTGATTCTTTTTGATACATGACCCTTTTTGATGGCATTGTGTATCGATGATGTATTATGTTGAGTACCGATCTGGATAGTGTATACTTGTATAGATATGTGGACATTTTTGATGTAGCATCTTTGTACACCTCAGCTGAAGGCATTTTTGATATAGAGCACTGATGTGTATCCATTTTTGTTGATATAGATGTATATGACACACATGTATATATATGAGGATTACTTTTTGGGCTCAGATACACATGTTTATGAGATGATGTACTTTATTGTTTTTGTGTCTTGATGCATGTGACATGAGTGGGCATAATTTTATGATGTAAAATACCCTTTTCAGAAATTACTCTATGTTGATTCTCATTGCATGTTGCGTGTTTTGATTCAACACTTATGGATGTGTTATGATGTTATCTGATTTTGTACTTTGTATGTATCTGATTTCGATGTTTGATGTATACATGTGCTTGTGGATGTTAGATGATAGATCCTTAGATGATATCAAATGCATTTCTCATGTGTTATTGTAGATGTATATGGACGGGATGATATGATGATATTGGTGCGGCAGGGGGGGGGGATAGATTTTTTATCATGCGCAACCCCTCTTACCCCCATTGATGATACGATATGTGATGATTAGCTTAACATACATGCATGATGTAAAACTTAGAATTTTGTTTATATATGATGTATAGATGATGTTAGATGTAATAGTAATGTGATGTTAATGATAACAAAACAATGCACATGCAATAAACACAACCAAATGCTAACAAAGAACACTAGGAAATAATACAATACACCATGATTCACCATGCTTTATTAACATGTAATAAACAAAATCAAATGCTAAGAAAGAACATAATGAATTAACACATTACATCATGATTTCCTAAGATTCACTAGCATGCAAAAACATACCGCAATATGCACAAGCAAGAATAAATCTAATCTAAGCAAGAAAATATGAATCCTAACAAAAGTATGCCCAAGCAACAAACAACCCAAAAAGTAGAAACACAAAATAACTATACAAGCAACAAGCAAAGCAAGAAACAAGACAATGCAAGTAAATGCTTTTTGTAAGATTTGTTTTCATGCACCAATTTTCTATTTTTTAGGTTTTTGTGAAACAATTTTCTATTGTTTAGGTTTTTGTGAAACAATTTTCTATTGTTTTTGTTTTTGTGAAACAATTTTCTATTGTTTTTGTGTTTTTTTGAAACAATTTTATATTATTTTTGGTGTTTCCTAATGGCTTTCCAAAGTTATGCACAGGTAACCAAGAAAGCGTGGATGCCCCCAACGTTAGATGGTGAATATACAAGGGAAGAAGCCACATGCTTATGAACAAGAAGGTGAAGTCATTGAATTTCCCCCAGCATAAGATGGGAAATAGCGAAAGACCATACCCCTCACAGATGAATAAAAGAAGGAAAAGCTAGATCAAGGCTTGACAGGATGGGGCTCACAGGGAATCTTGAAGGTAGAACTAGGGCTAGGCCAAAGAAAACTACCCTCCAGATGCAGGATGCTTGTGAACAATGAATCCTCTCAAGGTGAAGGTAAATGGTTTTCACCCAAGGACTTGTCCAAAGTTCCAAAATTGTGTGGTTTTCCCTAGTGGATGACCTATTTCCTCTTTTTCTTTTTCTGATTTTTTTATTATTTTGGTTTTTTTATATTTTTTGATCATTTTAATCTCCTTGTGCCATGTTTAAGCATAGAACCGCTTAAGATGCATGGTGTTCATGGGCTCCTGGAGCTCATCACCATTGGGGTGAGCTAGTTTGTATGCCCCTGTGCCATACTTGGTGACTATAACATAGGGTCCCAACCAATGTGGTTCGAACTTCCCTTTCTTTTCTCGTTCTGCTCTGGTGTTGAACTGGTTCTCCTTCATGACTAAATCACCAACCTCAAACTGATGAGGGATGATTCTCTTGTTGTAGTTTCTGGAGACTCTATGTTGATACAATTTCAGGTGATTAAGAGCAAAAATGTGCCTCTCATCTAGGAGCTCTAATTCAGCTAGTCTTGCCACTTGATAATCCTCATCCTTATCTTGATAGTCTCAAAGAGAAATTCTCAGGGATGGAAGTTTGATCTCTAAAGGGATGATAGATTTTGTCCCAAACACTAGGGAATATGGTGTTTCACCCGTAGGAATGTGAATAGATGTTTGGTAAGCCCAAAGGGCTGGATGGATTTTTAGGTGCCAGTTACAACTTGTTTTGCTGACCATCTTCTCCATTATCCTTACCAAAGTCTTGTTTGTGGCCTCAACTTGTCCATTACCCTGAGGGTAATATGGCATGGACCATTTTAACCTGATTTGGAACCATTGACAAATACCTTTCACAGTTTTGTTCTTAAATGACTTCCCATTATCTATAATGATGGCTGCGAGAATACCATATCAATAAATGATGCAATTCATGATAAATTTAGAAATCTGGGCTCCTATGACATAGGTTAAAGGTACATCCTCCACCCATTTTGTAAAGTATTTTGTAGCCGTGATGATATGTGTATGACCATCAAATGAGGTAGGAGTAAGTTTTCCTATTAAGTCAAGTCCCCACTTGGAGAATGGGCATGGGGTAATGATAGGTTGTAATGGTTGCGACGAATCATGAATGAAATTTATATACTTTTTGCAAAGTACACATTTTCTATCATAATTGCAACAATCAGTTTCCATGGTAGACAAATTGTAACCTACTCTTAACAATTTCTTAGCCAAGACCATTCTGTTTGTATGTGCGCCACACACCCCTTCATGCACTTATTTCATTACTTGGATTGACTCTGTCACATCCATACAACATAAAAGATTCCCATCGTAGCCATGACAATAAAGTGTACCTCCCAAAAGGGTGTAACGGGCTTGTGATGTTGTCCTTAAGATAGATAAAGATGGGTTAGTACCACGGGGAATTCGGACCAACAACATCACAAGCCAGGAATGATTCTGGCATGTCATACATGGGATGGCATATATTTCTACAAAGAATGGCATGTCATTATTCCCTAGTGTAATACGAAGCATAGAACCCACTTTTTCCATGGTATCTACCGATCTGTTCTGTGCTCTTGGGATTTGTTCAAACGTAATGCACACAAATTACTCCTTTAGAGTTTCTACTAAATTTTTGTAAGCTATGAGCTTGTCATCCTTAACCTTGTATTCATCATTAACCTATTTGATAATTAACTATGAATCACCCACAACCTTGACATGACAAACATTCCACTTGATGGATAGCTTCATTCATGTAATAAGTGCTTCATATTCTACAATGTTGTTTGTGCAAGGGAAGCATAGGAAAAAATCCTATGGTATAGGATCACCAGAAGGAGTAATAAGGACCACTCCTGCACCTAAACAATGAAATGTAAAGGATCCATAAAAATGCATCTACCACATGATAGATACTTCAATGTAGAGCAAGGAGGCATCTGGCAGATCTAGATTCAAAGGTTCCGTGCTTTGCAAAGGTGCTTCCGCTAGCTGGTCTATAAGTACTTGTCCTTTAACCAATTTTTGATGTATAAATTCGATGTCAAAATCACTGAGTAGAATGATCCAATTATCCATTCTACCTATGAGGATGGGTTTAGACAATAAATAATTGAGTGGTTCAACCTTGGATATTAGTTTGGTTTTAGTATTCAATAGGTAATGGCGAAGTTTCTAAAAAGCAAAAAATATAGCCAAGAAAGCCTTTTCAATTTGAGGATAATTGAGCTCATAGGTGATTAAGGTGTGACTCAGATAATACAACACTTTCCCCTTATGACCAAGGTCATATTGGGTGAGCAGTGCACCACTAGAAAATTGCGTAGCAGAAATATAGAGAAAGAGTGGCTCTCCAGGAGTGGGAGGCATGAGGACAGGTGGATTAGCCGAGTATTGTTTAAGCAAAGGAAAGGTTTGTTATTTCTCAGGTCCCTAGATGAAAGTGACGTATTTTTTTAGCAAGTGGGTGAATGAGTGACATTTATCTGCAAGTTCGGAGATAAAGTGATGAATGGCTTGAAGTTTCCCCTGTAAGTTGCGCAGTTGCTTGATATTCTCAGGTGGAGGCATTTAAGTGATAACAGACACTTTAACAGGGTCTACCTCAATACCTCATCTTGATACAATGAAGGAAAATAGTTTCCCTGATAGCACACTGAAGACACAATTCTTTGGATTTAGCCTGACTTTGTATTCACACAAGAATTCAAAGATACACCGCAAAATGACAAGGTCATCCTCTCTTGTTTTAGAATTTCCCAGGATGTCATCCACGTAGTCCTCCATGATATCATGAATCATATCATGAAAAATTACTGTAATTTCCCACTGATAAGTAGGTCCTGCATTTTTAAGGCCAAATGGCATTACCTGATTACAGAAGGTGCCCCAAGGAGTTGTAAAATTTGTTTTGTGCCGGTCTTCTTCAGCTATCTTGATTTGATTATATCCCAAAAATCCATCCATGAGTGATAGCATCTTGTACCCTGATGTTGATTCAACAATCATGTCAATATTTGGTAGCAGAAAATCATCTTTAGGGGAAGCTTTATTGATGTATCTAAAATATGTGTAGATTCAGATACTGATAGGTTTTTTCTGGATGGGAACAGTGTTTGATATCCATTCAGAATAATCAATTGGCCTGATGAATCCTGTTGTAAGAAATATTTCCAACTCTTCTTTAACCAATAGGGCCACTCTTGGGTACACCTTTCAGAGCTTCTATTTGATATTCTTAGCATCTGCATGCATGACTAGGTTGTGCACGACAAAAGTTAGATCTAAGACAGGCATGTCTTTGTAAGACCATGCTAACACATCTATAAACTCTCGTAACATCATAGTGAATGTATTTTTTTCTCTAGCGGAGAGTGATGCTCCCAATTTTACTATCTTGGGATCCTCTTCTGTACCAATATTGACAAAAATAGTTTCTTTGACTAGAAATTTTGATAAGTCCTCCATACGCGTAGGATCAGGAGGTAGTTTGAGATCTTCATCCAAGGATGTCTCCACGAGATTTTCATCCTTGGCGTGGTCACTTTGTTTGTCCCTTGATTTTTTTATTTGTTTGTCAACCAGTACCTCAAATAGGTTTTTACTGTGTGACTTGGACTTTGAGTTTTGCCGAGGCTTTTCTTCGGAACTTTTTCCCTCGCTTTTCTTTAAGTTTTGCTGACCACAAAGTTTAGCCTCCTCACCGAAGTAGGCGCAGGTATCTAAGTCAATAAAGAAACCTTTCTTGTGATCTCCAATGGGAATTGTATCGCTTATGCCCATAAACTTTGCGATAGCTTCGTCATTCTCGAATAAATCTAGCGACATGTGACATTGTTGGTCCTATTCAACAAGGGAAGGGTATACAAGGTCAAGGGTTGGTTCTGTGGGGGTTATGGTTAGGAAAACGTTATTCATGAAAAGGTTTGTGGAGGCTAGATCCTCATATTGGCTATAATGGGAATCCGTATCGTTGTCTAGATAGTCCGAGCTATCCTCATGTTAAGAAAAAGTAGCGTCTTGATCATTGGGGTGTGCTCCATAAGGGAAAATTTTAATGTTGTATCTTTCTGTTTTGAAATGTGGAAGAGGGACTATCTCTCTTTGTCCTTGTTCATTTCTCCCACATCCTAGGCCTTTGTAGCCCATGGAGTACATCATTTTAATAGATTTTTTATATTCTAAGGTTCGATAATAGGATGGTTGAGTATCCTTAGGGACCCAAATTGTAGGTGGATCAAGAATTTTTTCCTCAGCTAACAATCCTCTAGGTAATAATGACTGAATAGTGTGTTCCTTTCAAGGTCTTCCGAAGAAGTAGTTGGGTTGACCTGTAGTCTTGGGTGACAATGATATATCTGAAACCAAGAGTTCTTGTTGTACATTATACTCCTTGCATCCATATTCAAGGATTTTCATCTTCCATGAATCAAATGGAGATGTTGAAGTAGACGCACCATGAGCACAAGATGTAAGAGAATTTGAATCCACCCAGGATTTCATGGCCTCGGATTAGAGAGGGACAACTATATCTACAGAGGGACATGCATATGTACCCTTTCGTTTAAAGTTATTGAGAGCTCTACAATGAGCAAAGGGCTATGCATCTCCTTGTTTTATAACTTTATGTCCCTCATGTTTCAACTTAATGCATTGATGAAATGTTGATGGCACGTCCTACATGACATGAATCCATGGTTGGCCTAGAAGCATGTTATATGGAAGTTCCAAGTCTAGGACATGAAACTTTGTCTAATGGAAAGTGGGACCCACCTCCATGGGCAGTGTGATGGTGCCTACTGACTCCCTTTCTGCGTCTTCGTATGCAGTGATAGTGATAATATGGGACTCAAGATCTTCCTCCATATGTCCTAACTGTTTAAAAAACTTGAGTGTGCAAATGTTTAACCTAGATCCATTATCCATAAGCACTCGTTTGATCTTCCTATGGGTGACAACTACCTCAATGTATAAGGGAAGATTATGTGTTAGATTCTTAGTAGGGATCTCCCTATGGTTAAAAGCAATATGTTCATTTTGTATGATGTTTGTCACCACGTCTTGAAGGTGTGTACGATCGCCTCTTAAAGGCACTCTTGACCCCTGAAGAGTTTGGTATAGAATGTCTTTATGCACATTAGATATCTTGAGATGTTCTAAGATTGAAATCTTAGCAAACGTATTTTCAAGTTGTTCTAAAAGGTTATATTTACCAGTTTGTTGGGTCAACGGAGAAGGTTCTGGAATCACGCGGCAGGCACGCCTTGTTACTGCAGCGTAGTCCTTTCCCTTGATTTGGATGTTATTGACAGGGTCAGCAGGAGAGTGAATACATCTGATAAGTGAATCATAATGATTGTTGTCTCTTTTGGTGTACAAGTAATTCACACCTTTATAAGTCTGGGATGACTCTCCCCAATCTAGCTTTGACTTTTCTGACTTATCATGATTGGGGAATGGTTCTTTATATATACCCATTTTCTTATTAGGTTTTTTCGTTCTTCCTGGGTTATCCACCTCTATCTCCCCGTTGTCAATGAGGTCCCAAATATAATGATGAAGCCAAATACATTTTTCTGTCTTATGTCCTTTGACGTGATGCATTTCACAATATTCATGCTCCTTGTACCTTGAAGGTTTTGGAGTGTTTTCATCAAATGGTTGTGTTGTAGGATAGGTCATCATGTGGGCCACATTCAATTTCTTTAGTATAACTAACAAAGGTTCATTAAGAAAGGTGAACGTTCTTCACTTTGGTGGTGGTTGAATTAGGCCTTTGGTCAGTTTAAAAGGTTGACTAGTTTTGATCGTTTGAACACGTTTGGAATCAGTGATTCCGTCTCCCACCACATTTTTGTTTTTGTTAAAGATATTCAAAATTTTCATGGGTTTGACATTTTGGTTGTCTCTAGATGGGGTTTTGAGGGTGCCTTTGGCAATGAGAGATTTTTATATCTGAATCCCTTTCTCGATAACCTCCTCAAAAGTGTGAACACCATGCATTTGGAGGTGGAAAGCTATATCGGAGTTGAGGTTGGGAACAAAAATACTAACCAACTTCTTTTCAGGGAAACCACAAGGGAAGTGACTAGATATCCCTCTCCACCATTGGAGGAAGATAGTGAAAGTCCCATTAGGGTTTTTCTTGGCACCACATGAGTCTGTCATGGTGACATCAATCTCTATGTTATATGAGAATTGATGCACGAACCTTTCTACCAATTCTGGCTAGGTGAAAATTTATCCTTGTGGTAATCATGTAAACCACTCCAAGGCTTGACCTATGAGACTCTTGGGGAAAAGTCTGATGAGATAATTTTTAGTATAAGACATCTCTTGACATGCCATGTATAAATCTTTAACATGATCTCGTGGATATCCTTTCCCTTTATACTTGTCAAACTTTGGCATATCAAATTTCTTTGGAAAGGGTTGAAGGGCCATTATCTTGTAACAAGGATAGAGGCATAATTCTTTATATTGATATTTCCTAATGCTCCCTATACTGCTCTCTTGTAGGCTTGTGAGCATCGCTTTCATAGACTACACCTATTGTGTGAGAAATTGTTCTCTAGTGGGAGAAGCGAGGATGTATACATGATGATACCATGTGTCTTCTTCTCCTTTGTTTTCTCAATGGATTTCATTGATCTTAACCTTAGGCCTCGAATTATGAACGTTATTTTTTGTGTCCTTCTGTACATGGGAGGTAAGAAAAGCTAGTTATTGGTGTAGGTTACTAATTTGTTGTTAGATTGTGGCTTCTTCTTCTAAAGGTTCCTCTTCCTCGTATTGTGAAGGTTCTTCACCCGTATCATGTTTTATCTTGTTTCTTCGTGGCACTTTGATAAAGGGTATTCTATGCCCCACCAATTTATCATTCTCTGTGTAAGAGGTAAAAGCATGTCCGTTTGTTAAAATATCTTGCATATTGATAAGGGGATGTTCTTCCTCAGTAGCATTATTTGTAGGCGGTATTGAATCATTTTGGGTGGATAATTTGGCCCCTATTTCAACAACCTGTGCCAACACTCTATCTTTTTTTCTGAGAAGAAACAAGTCTAGTAAAGTGGGGTCAAAATCAAATTCTGCGTGTGGGGATTCGAATTCATTTCCACTCTCATTGATCATCTCTTCTGTTACTTTTTCCAAAGAAAACAGTGGTCCTAGATCATATCCAATGAAGGGGTTTGACCCTTGTCTATTAGAGGATTCCTAAGCTTGTACTTGTTGTTCCTCATATTTTTGTTTCTTTAATCTGAGTCGTGTTACAGGAGCCATGTTTTCGTGATAGTTTCACTAGGGTAAGTTGTAAATTTGTTCAAAGCTTAGTGACCACCCCTAAGTGAGATGCAAGTTGTATTTGTTAAGAGTGTGAATAAGTCAATAATGTGAGAAAACCAATGTGATAGAGTGAGAAATCACCAGTGGCACAAGCGTTTGGTATCTAAACTTGTTAAATTAAGTACCTCCTAGACTACGTCTCAAAAAGTAGTTCCACGTCGCAAGATGATTAACAAGATGTTTTCACTTATGCCAAGTTAAAGGGAATGAACAAAACGTAAGTAAATACAAGATGTCAATGCAACCTCCTAATCAAGATATACTATGAGTGAGCTCAAACTCAATTAAGACCTATATCTCAAAAAGTGTCAATTACAATTCATGAATGACACAACAATATCACCAAGATATGTTAACCCACTTTATGAGAAAGTAAGGTATTGATATCAAGGTGTTATTTATATAACACAGACAAGTGGTAACACCTAACACTCTTCGAAATAAAGGTAATAATAGAACCAAACTAAAAATCTCAAATTATAGCTAGGAATAGTTAAAAATTGTGTGCAGCGTAACCTTACAATATAGATATTTATGTTGCGTTTTACAAAGAAACAAGACGTAAATATCAAAATTGTAGTGATATGATACAAAAAAGCTAAATATTATAAGGAAGTCCATGGTGATGAACCACACCTAACTATAATGATGATTTTCACATGGGTATTAAGATTACAATGGCCACCGATGATGTGAATACGCCTCCGCAAACTTTAGACATTTAACTTACCCATCTACAAACATGGATGGGTGTAAACAAACATAAAATTGATAGAAACAGTCGATTGGTAACATAAAGGTAGTCACCCTTCTTCTAATCAACAATGTGTCAAAATAATGTGAAGGAAGAAAATTTAAAAAAAACATGAAAAATGTTGGCTTCACTTTGGCAGATTTTCACCTCGCCCTAAGGCAAGTAAAAAATAGGTGAAAGTAATGCGTCACATGTCTCACAATGAAAATACAGTTCACAACTCAACACTATTTTAGAATGGTCAAAGTTGGCTCCTAGCCAAAGTATATTTTCCTAGGTGGTTATCTCATCCTAGGTGCTACAAAGATTATCCATGAGTGGGATGATTTACCCAAAAAGTCTCACTGACTAGTTTGGGAGTATCTCAATTTTTCCCCCTTCAAGAACAGTGGGCATCAGATGCATCCAATTGTGTACTTAAAAGGGTCGCGTACGGACAACTTATAGCTCTATCTCACAAAGGAATTACTATTCAGATAGGTAGTGTAGATCACTTCCCGTTTAGTCCACAAGGTTCCCTCTTGCGTGGACTACTTTGGGGTTCCTGTAACCACCCCCATTTTTGTATCTTAAGGTGTTATCCCAAAAGGGTTATGTTCTATTTGAGCAGAGAGGGACATACCCTTTTTCGAAACCTGCAATACAGTTTTTTGAATATGTTGTTCGTTTTATCTTTTATTTTTAAATTTAGATGTGGTTTGCTCAAAAACCATTTGGAAAGCGATGACGTTTTGGTCTTGTATGACGATTTTTAGTAGTTTTCCATCAAAATAGAAGGCATCATTTATGATTCTCCAGATCATCCAACGACGTAAGAGAAGAGCATACCTGATTGTCTTCAAAAATCCAAAAAGATATCAAAATGGAAAAACACTATTAATTCAACTATGCCAAGCTAGCCAATTCCCACTCAAATATCCCTAACAATCTCAAAGCATCAAAAGGAATTAAGAATCATTTCTGATTCCTAAGATCTCCCCAAGGGACATGAGGGAAGAGCATACGTGATCTTATTCCTATAAGTAAACAATGCAAAATATTACCAAATCAGATATAAACATGTATAAACAGCCTGCAAAGACAAATATATGATTAGATAAACCTGCAAGAATGTTAGCACATCAACACCTTAATTTTAAAAATACAAAAGGACACGTGTGCCCATTTTTTAGCACCTACGCATGGGTTAGGGTGTATACGCCACTCTATGTTGTTTTGGCCCATAGTGCACATGCGCCACCCGAGAGGTGTGTGCACCACAAAAATAACATATGTGCCATGAAAACAACGCATGCACTACTCTGCATATTTTTTGACTTACCACATACCTGCACCACTAGAGAGGCATGTGTGCCATAAAAAAAATGTATGTGCAACTCCCAAGAAAAATAGATAGAACAACTACGCCACCGAAAAAACGTGTGCACCACAAGAAAAGTGTCTACGCTACTGGAAAAATGTGTGTCACTTCTCTTTCAAATAGGTACAGATTCTTACTAAACTTCTGCATGATCAAAAGTGTGTCCACACCCCTAAAAAAACATTTACACTCTGGTTAGGATGTGTGCACCAATCTTACAGGTTTCAGAATGTAGTTAAGGTACAGTAAGAAATGACTTATGTTCCCAGGTTAGTGCATTTGTGTGTTGGTTAGGGTCTGTGCATAGGGTTAGTGTACATTCGCTAGGGTAAAAAAATAGAGTAACAGGTTTTATCAGTGCGCCTACACCACCAAAGAGGCGTGTGTGCCACGAAAACTGTTCCTGCACCCCTAAAAATGTACCTGTGCCAGACCTGCAACCATAATATGGCAAGAAAACACAAGAAAACTCACAATATCTCAAATTTTTACAAGTTAGCTTAAGAATGACAATAACCCATTAAAATTATGGCTATGAACATGAGGTTACACATATCAAATGAGAAAAAATTCCAAGAAAA
Source organism: Taxus chinensis (assembly GCA_019776745.2). Taxonomy (NCBI): domain Eukaryota; kingdom Viridiplantae; phylum Streptophyta; class Pinopsida; order Cupressales; family Taxaceae; genus Taxus; species Taxus chinensis. Next base: position 166,886,681 of record CM034157.1, read on the forward strand.
TTGACATGAATTACCACATGTGTATATCAAAAATTATCTAAAACAATGAAACTTAAACTAAAATGCCATGGGACTAAGGGTCCCACCGGGAGTGCCAAATGTGTACATGGATTCTTTTTCCTAAGTTAGATTGAAATAAAGAACTACCACCTAAGTTTGTTCGCTAACCTAGCTAGAAACAAGAAAAGAGTATCATCAAGATGAAGAAATGAACAAGGCCTACACTAGCATCATAACTTTGAAATAGTGAAATCAAACTTAATGCAATTCAAGAACTCTATTCTTCTAAATTGCCTAATTAAATCAAATGGACCTATGTAGTTCAATGGAAATCAACAATATTACTTGCTTTGATCCATCAAGGATGATTGGGTGTGACGCCTAGCTCTTCAAGATGGATGATGGAAGGGCTTGAGAATGGCAAAAGACTTTTACTGCAAGTGTTTTCTTTTGTTTTCTCAAGGTAATTAGGTGTAGGTATAAAGGTAGAAGGAGGGATCCTTATATATCCCAATGGATAAAGGAAACACTTCATCCCTTTTTATGTGGGATAAAGGTAAAACATGATTAGGAATGGATAAGGTTCCTTTATTAAAGGTAACCTTACTTTAGAAGGGTTTAATTTATGCTTAGCAAGTCATGAAAGTTGGGGGGTGTTTTAATTAATCAAAGGTGATTATATAATAGGTAGATGTAATATTATAGAAGCCAATTAGGGTAATATTAGTATGATTTAGGACATTAGGAAGGGATTAAATAAAATAAATATTGATTTATTAGTTAAATGAAGTGGAAGGCTAATTAATTAATAATAATTAATTAATCTAGATAGAAAGGGGGATTAATTAATGGAAGGTATTTAATTTGCGTATTTGTTGGATAGAAGAGTTAATTAATTAATGTAATATAACTAATTAACGGTGATAGAAGAGAAAATGAGCATTTATTGATGATATGCCGTCAATTTGTGGGAAATGATATAATTAGCACAATTTAAGTATTTAAATTGCTTGGGCTAAATTATAGGTGTCTACACTAACCAATCCTCAATGCTGTCCAAAGTCAACTGATATGTCTTCATCATGCAACATCCTTTAATAACTTGAAAAGAGATCTCAACAACGGAACCAAAATGTAGTTTATTATTTTACCAAACAGCCCAAGGCGTACTGACACATCACTTAGCCAAAACTGAGCGCTCACCCAAAGCACACAAGGGTACCATGTTCATCTTTTATGGAAACTTTGTTAAGGAGTTAGCATGATAAACACACACAAAGATATATTCCAGACCTCCATAATAACAATGCAGTAATAAACCATAAACAGATCTAGGTCATAACCATATGCAAAAATAACTTATACAAGAATCAATACTTGGTTTACCATACAAGAGATAATCACATATATGTCAACAACCAATATCCAGACACAAAGATCCATTGTATTAATTATTGTAAAACACAAAAGTTGAATACATACATAGTAATGTCATCATAAGTCATGCACACTCATAACCATCAGCATAACTCTAAAACATGGATCCCTAAACCGTGCAAATCAATACATATTTATAGGGATGGATACTTACCCTTCACTGCCTATACATACTCAAAATAGGTTACATGCTAAGAATAGTCATGTGTTGCTTACAAAGACAACTAGAGAGCATGTAAGCTCTTCTAATAATATATCATCTATATATACCCCTTAGTTCTAATCTTATTAATAGATTAAACCCTGCATGACGTTTGTCCTTTTATTTGTCCAAAAATAGCCTTGTGCTGTCCTCCTAGTCTTCATACTTTATTTTGAACTACCATGGATTATTCATTTGCGTTTTTCCTACACAATCTTTGTACTTAACATCATGCCCCAAAAGTGACTAAGTGTTTTGTCTATCCAACTCTAGCATGCAAAACTTGTCCTCCTCACGTGCGCGTCCTCATGTGTGTTTCTTCTATAATGCCTCTTACGCACGCTAACCTTTGTTCTCAGGGACTTAGTTAATTTTCCATGCTTAGCATTGTATTTTCTTAGAAAATATTTTCAAATCATCTAGGTACACAATGATTATATTACCCATCAATTCATAGAATGTGATGTTCATTGATCTTTGGAAGGTTTCTCAAGTATTGATCAATCTAAAATTCATTCTTCAGTAGATGAAGTTACCCAAAAGAGTGGTGAAGGCCATCTTGTGTTGATCGTATTTAGAAACCCCTACTTGATTGTATCTGAAAAATCCATCCAACATAAACAACATTTCAAAATCTGATACTATTTATAAAACTAGATCCATAATTGGTAAAGTATAATTATCCTTTATTGAAGCTTGATTCAAGTTACAAAAGTCAATGCAAATATGGATCTCTGTTCTTTTTACACATTGTAAAAATATTATCAATCCATGTTGAATTAAAAATGAAAAATATTATCTTTGCATCTATCATCTTTTTTATTTCAACAAAGATCATACTTGAAACATTTGGATTATAATGATGATGTTTTTGCTTGTGCGGTTGTGCTTTAGACTTCAAGGGATTATTATGTTATACTTCTTTAGGCTTGAATGATTTCTATTCTAAATACAATGAATCCAAAACATTCATTTATTTTTTAACAGTGCCACAAATTTTCTCTTCTCCTTGGGTGAACAACATTTGCCAATGTTCATGATTTGAGGCTACTATGTAGCTCCTATATTTACCTTCTCAACCTCTACAAATTAATTTGGTTTAATATGTATCTTTTCTTTGATAAAGTAGTCATGTTCATCAAATAATTCTTCAAGGTACATTAACCCTTTAGGAATATTATTTCACTTTAATTGTAACAATTCTCCATTGCTCACTTCTTCCCAAGTATCCAAGATAGATTCATGGAAAGTAGATTCACTTCCATTAAAATAGATCTCATTGAAATTCTTGTATTTCTCCAAGAATGAGATGAATTTTTAATCATCATTGAATACTTTCCAATTGGATGCATTATCAGGAACAGTGGGGTGTAAGATTGCCTTGATGGTATATTTATCCTCCTTAAACACCTAATGAGGAACAAGAAATGATACATATACGACCAATGAATCAGATGTATCATTATGCTCCTATAACATATCATTAATGGATAATTCCTCAAATTATTCTATGTAATCACATACTCAATTCTGATAATGTTTCAAGCGATCATTATTTACCCAATACAAGCCTTTGATTGAGTTCACAATGAGTTTGACATTACCTTAAACCTTAATATTTTTATCCCTTTTTATTTTTCCACATTCAAGCCTAATAACATAACCTCATACTTTTTTGTGTTATTGATATTATCAAATTGGAGCTTGAAAGAAGAAAGAAAAATATCATTTCTCAAGGATATAAGAACCACACCTTCACCTGATCCAGAAGTAGAACAACTACCATCAAATTTTGAGTTACATACCTCTAAATATAGTTCACGCATGTGGTTATCTACCTCACACGCAATTGTAGTCTATTTTGCATTTCTGGAAGGAATAAAAGCATTGATTTTTTTTCATTCTTAGCCTTAACCTATTTTTATTCTTCTTTATTACCATTCTTTTGATTTTTTTGTTCGATGTGTCATTTTGAGTCCCTTGTAGCTCCATTTTCTAGTTTTTTTCCATGAAAAAAATCATGCAAACACATTATGGTCCGTGTTACGTGTGCCTAGCCTCCCTCGATTCCTTTCGTTTCATTTTCTCTTAGAAAAGATAGTGTTCATCCCTCTTTTTTGATGTAATCACCTTCCTTAGTGTAGACACATATAATTTAGGTCCAACAATTTGAATACTTAAATTGCACTAATTACATTACTTCCCGTAAATTGACAACATATCATCAATATAACATACTTTCTCTTCTATCGTCGTTTATTAATTACATTATGCTAATTAATTAACCATTCTATCTAGAAAAGACATAAATACACAAATTTTTGTTAATTTTTCCCCTTCCTCTTTAATTTAATTAATTATTTGTAATTAATTAAGTTCCCTCTTCTATTAGATAAATAAATCGTCATTTATTTAGCCTATTTACCTTTTATGTTAACTAAATCACACTAATTATTCTTCTAAAATGTTCTATAAATATTTCTCATATATTAATAAATCACTTGGGTTAATTAGTAAATCCTCTCAATCCCCATGCGTCACTACAGGACAAATTAAACTCCCCTATGGTTACCTCAACCCCCTTTTCAACCATAGTAACCCCAACTAGCTCAACATAGTTATTATCCCACATGTAATGGGAGGGAGAGATTATTTTAAACATTGGGTTATATAAGGAGCCCTCCCCTTACCATTCTACTTACACCTAAATGAGCATAGAGCCTATACTATAGCCATTTTATCATCTTAGAGCATTCTTCCATTATAGGAGCTAACTATCTTAATTTATTGCACTCATCCATCCAATTTTGAAGTAATATGGAGATATGTGAAGTGGTATTGTGGCCATGGATTGACAAGATTCCATTCTTAAAACCTCAGGATTCAAAAAAACAATCAAACTATTGATTTCTAAGGATCTAAATAAGTTCATTCCATTGATTAGTATTCAATAGAGATAGAGATTAATTGTTTAACATATTATTTGGATCTTTATTCATTTATAATGCAAAGATGATGGTAGATTAGTATTTTTTAAGCTCTAAGCATGATGGTGCATATATTATAGTATAGCATTGTATTGAGGCTCTTAGATATATTTATATTGATCTTCCTTGCATAGCTAACTAATTCTTACACATATTTGGCATGCCTGGTGAGACAGATCCTTAGTCCCTTTACATGGTAGTTCAAATTTTGTTATTATTTGAAATTTTTCCTAACCCTTGATATGCACATGGGTGAATTTATTATGATTTTTGCTAACTTTACATGTGTTGAGTCTTTCTTATAAGTCTAATTTATATGGGTTCTTGTCAATTTTGAGATAACTATCCAAAAAATTGAGCTTTTTGATATCGATTATGTCATTTTTTGCGTTTTGACGTCAATTCCAAGTACATGCATGCAAAAAAATGAAAAAGGCACGTACACATCCAGATCTAGGCTTACACATCCAAATACTAGTGTATATGTCTAGAGTCTAGCGTATACATCATTCTGTAAGTGTACATGATATCCTACCATTTGTGTTTTTCTATTTCCCTCTTTATTGGTGCATATGCCTGACCCTGAGTGTACATGTTCATACTTTGGTGTACCCACTTGCCAGAGCTTCTTTTTGACCCGTTGTGACTCTATGGGCGTATATGTCAAAAGTCTAGCATATACATCTCACTATCAGCGTACATGAATTTTTGTATACTGATTTTTCAGGTCTTCTTATCTGCTAGCATATGTGTTTAAACCATGGCATACACCTATATACCCGAGCATACCTATTTGGTAGTGTTGTCACTTTAACCTTTCTGTTTGTGGGCATATCCATCTAAATGCTAGCATACAAAACTCTATGGATGCTTACCCATTAGCTCACTGTTAGTTTCCATAGAGGGACTTACACAACCTGAACCAGGTGTAAACACCCAAAGTTGAGCATACACATCACAGTTCTGTTTCAATGATTAGATAAGGAATTTGTAAAATTTTGTTCAAACTTCTGACAAGTCTACTTTGAGGATAATTTCTATTTTACAGGGGTTTATTTGCATATTTTTGCTAATTTGATGTGTTTAAAGGTTCAAATAAACATTGCATGTTTAATCTTGAGATTAAAGTCATGTATGCTCTTCCCTCACACATTTTAGGTGATCTTGGGAACCAAAAATTATTTCTATATCTCTTCCTTGTTTCAAAAAATGCTTGTTGTTAAAAGAATTAATGTCAAATTTGGTTAAAATGAACAAGTTTCACGTTTAAATTACATATTTTCCATTTGTTTATTTCTTAGTTAGATTTTATGTCACATATGCTCTTTTATTTTGTCTTAGGATGATCTTGAGAATCAAAAACAACATTTTATCCTCTTTTATCTATGGAAAAATACTAAATCCATTTTCATGCATAACCTAAACACTTGTCGAAGTTAAATGAAGGCTCAAGACAAAATGAAACTACTAATATTGTTTCCATGTAATTTTAGCCAAATGGTGTTCAACCAAACCACATTAATATTAAAAGATAAAAAAGCACATCACAATCAAAGATACTATATTTACAGGTTCAGATAAGGGTATGCCAATGTCTTCTCAACTAGGACATAACCCATTTGGCATAACTCCTTAAGCTACAACAATAGGGGTGGTCCTAAGAACCCCAAAGTAGTCCACATGAGAGGAAACCTTTTGGATGAAATAGGAAGTTCTCCACACTACCTACTTGACTACTAATACACGTGATATTTAGCATCAATTTTATCCATATCACAAGCTTGAGTGAGAGTATAAGATAGACACATTTATTTCCCACTATGCTTAAAGGGGGTAAAGTAAAGTTGGGATACTCCTTGGGAAACCTTTACAAACCGAGCTTGCATTTAGAGAACTTCTGACACCTAGTTGAGTGAACCACCTAGGAATCTATCTTTTCGAGAAGCCAATTTTTACCATATCAAAACCAATTTGAGTTGAGATCCATTGTAAAGGGAGAACTTTCTCGGAATCAATTTTTTTGTAAAATAAGAGGATATTTAATTAAAGTTAAAATGGTGCATCATTCATCATACAGATTACGAGGCATTACATTTTTTTAGTTTTTCACTCACCCTAAGGTGAGGTGAAACTCTGTGGAAGTGACACCAAACTATCTTCAATACCAATTGATCTACTTCCTTAACTTTCTTTTGACACTTTTTTGATCAGGAGAAGATTGATTAAATTTATGTTTCTAATTGATTATATTCGCATCTTTTTTGTTTTTTTATGCTCATCCATTTTTAAGGATGAGTTATTAAACATCTAAACTATGTGGAGACGTTTTCATATAATTTCCAGCCTTTTTGATCTTGACACCCAAGTCAAGATCGTCAATCGTATTTAGGCATGATTCATCATCTTGATTCTCCTTTGAACTCTTATCTTTCTTATATCGTATCACAACAATTTTTTATACTTATGTACTTTTTCTTGCAAACTTGGCCTAAGTGTTTGATTGTAACATTACACTACGTACATTCTAACAATTCCTTGGTATACTCTAGCATTAGTTTTTTTTCAAATATTACCTCTATTTTGAAAGTGTTGAGTGTTACATTTGTGTGCGTTATATCAATATAAATTTGATATTAATACCTTAATTTTATAAAAAAATTGGTTAACATATATTAGTGGTATTGTTGTGTCGCTCATAATCATAACTACAACTTTTTGACATATAGCTCTTGATTGGATTCAATCTCTCTTTTAGTATACTTTGTTTGGGGGTCATATTGAATTTTTGTTATTACTCATGCCTTGTTCAGTTATTTGAACTTGACATAAGTGGTAATATTTTGTTAGCCATATTAAACACCAACTACCACTTGAGAACAAACATAGTCAATAAACCATTTTGATTGATTGATCTACAAACGAGCATTTAGTGATTCTATTTTTTTGTCACCTTTGACTTATTCTTTTGAGACAATTAATTTGGCACATTGATCCTTCGACATTCATGATTTTTTGAACCAATTACATCCTTAGACATTTGTAAACTTCCACCTAGGTTTGGAAAATACCTTTTAAACAAATTGAAAACACCTTATTAATTTTTTCACACATCATGGCTCCCAAAATGAGATTGGAAACTAGAAGACAAGTCATTAAAAAATAAGCATGGGAAACTTTGAAAAAAAGAGGGTCAAATCCATTTATTGGTCATGATATAGGTCCTCTATTTTCCACAAAAATGAAGTAGAGGAGATGATAGATCATAATGGTGATGAAGCAAGATCACCACATGTGAATTTTGACTTTGACCCAGCCCTATTAGATGAATTCATTTTTATAAAAAAAGATATGGTACTTGCGAGTTTGGTTGAATTGTGTGCTATAATGCAAATAGAACATGAAACTATTCCACCCAAAAACAAGGCTAATGAGGAAGAACTACCTCTCATCAATATGGATGACATTTTAGTACATCGACATGCTTCCACATCAAATTTAGAAAAAAACAACATGGTGCGTTATAAATTAAAATTCATCAAGATGTCACGTAGAGTACAAATAGAACATGAAAACGTGGAACAACCCCCATCCGATGAATATGATAAATAACTTCATGAGGAATAAGTTACTATACCACAAAAATTTAGAACCTTAGTCGACAATTAGCTTTGCTGACATCTCATGTACAAAATGAAATAAATAAAAATGTACATAGAGAGAACCTAAGGACAAAAATAATGAGCTTCACATAGAAAATGAAGAGGAAGGAATGCCAAAATATAGTCATGTGTATATTCCACCTTCCCCCACTAAAGAAAAAATTATTTCACAAGAATTACAATTGATGAAACCATCACTCATAACCCTTTAAGAAAATAATTGGGGAAATAGAAAAATATATCAATATAAAGATTTATATCCCATCTATTTGATAAGGCCATGTTTCTTCAACCCTTTCCTAAAAAATTTGATATGCCAAAATTCAAAAATTATAGATGGAAAAGTTATCCACGCGATCATATGAAATAATTTTACATGGCATACGAAGAAGTGGCTTCCAGTGACAACTACCTCATATCAATATTTCTAAAAAGTCTAGGAGGAAAAGCCTTCAAATGGTTTACTCACTTACCTCATGGGTCTATCTTCACATGGCCTGAAATAGCAGAGAGGTGTGTATAACATTTCTCATACAACATGGAAAGTGGCATAACCATGGTAGACTCCTGTAACACTAACCAACATCTAAATGAAACCTTCACAAGTTTTCTACAAAGATGGCGAGGGTTAGCTAGCTGCTTCCCTTGCTCAATACTTGAAAAGTATCTTGTTACCATATTTTTACCAAATTTAAATTTGGGCATTGATTTTCAGTTACAAACACATTGTGTTGAGATATTTGAAGAGGTCATTGAGAATGGTATACATATAGAAAAATCCCTCATTACAAAAGGAACAATTAAATCATCTTCTAAGGATAATCAATCTACTAAACCAATAAACAAGCCAAAGATATTTAACAAAAAAAAAGAATGTGGAAGGATATAGAATCAATGATTCCAAACGTATACAAGTTTTCCAAGTTGGTCAACCTTTTAAACTGACCAAAGGGCCAATCCAACCACCAGCCAAGTGTAGAACATTCACTCCTCTTAACTGAGTCTTTTTTCAAAATCATAAAACAATTGGATTCACTCTACATGGTGACTTATCCTATGAGACAACCCTTTCATGAAAACGATCCTCAAAACTTGATGGTATAAAGAGCATGAATGAATATTGTGATTTTCATCGTGTAAAGGGATAAAAGATAGATAAGTGCCTAAGACTTCGCCATTACATCCAAGATCTTATTGATAATGGATAGATGGAAGTTGATCGACAAGAGAAAAATCACGTGCCAAATGAAAATATGGGGATATTCAAAGAAAAATTCCCTAAACATGGTAAGAGAAATGAGAAGAATCCGGATCAAGGAGAGTCATCCCAAAATTACAAAGCTGTAAATTATATGTATACCAAAATTGGTAACAATCATTACGACTCACTCATTAGATGTGTTCGCTCTTTTGATGAGCATGTGAATACCATTAGGATAAAGGGATAAGATTGCACTGCGGTAGCAAGATGAACTCATCTCACGATTACATAAAATCCTTTGTGTACCCCTCAGGATGGTCAGTATAACACCTTAGAGAAACTTGAGAATACATCTACTAAGATTTCAATCTTTGACCTTCTAAAAATATCAAATGTACATAAGGAAATCCTGTGCAAAACTCTATAGGGGTTAGGAGTTCCAATGGAAGTAGACACTTGACATTTAAAAGCCACGGTGGAAAAAAGTTCACTAGCTAAACACATCTAATTTAACCACAAGGAAATCCCTAATAACGATCACACACATAATTTTTCCTTGTATATAGGCATATTTATTACCCGTCGGAAGATAAAACAAGTGCTTGTTGAAAATGGGTCAGGGTTGAATATAACCACATTAAAATTAATGAAATAGCTAGGATGCTCATCGGAAGATCTAGAGTCCCAAATTATCATAATAAAAACTTACAAAAATGTGGAGCAGGAGTCAGCTAGAATAATAAAACTATCGATGGAAGTAGGGCCTACTTGCTACAACATGAATTTTCATGTCTTATATTTATAACTTCCATACAATATACTTCTTGGCCACCCATGGATCCATGCCATGCATGCCATACCATCCACATTTCTCCAGTGTATTAAATTGAAACATGAGGGACACACTATTACCATTCAAGGTGATCAAGAACCCTTCCCTCACTACAAATATCTTTATATATTTACACATAGGGGTAAATATGCATGTCCCTCTACTGATATCATTATCCCCCTCTAGTCAGAAACTCTTGAATCATGGGTAGATTAAGACTCCCTAAGTTCTTGTGCTCATGAGACTTGTACGTCCATTTATCCCTTTGATTAATGGGAGATGAAAATCCTTGAGTATGGTTGTGCATAATATAATTTGCAACATGCTCTCCTTGTTTCCGATATGTCTTTATCACCAAAAACAAGAGACCGACCCACCTATCACTTTAAACGGCTTGAAGATGAACATACTATAGGGACATTATTACTTGGTGGACTACTTGCAGAAGAAAAATTGTTGCACCCATCTACAACTTGGGTCTCTGAGGACACTAATTTTACCTAGTACGAAACCCAAGAATATTCCAAATCTAGTATAATGATGTAGTTCATGAATTACAAAGGACTCAGATGTGGAAAATTTGAACAATGAGCAAGGTAACCAGTCCCACTTCTACATTTCAAAATATAACACTATGGTATTGGTAGTCGGCCATATGGGTCACATCCCATGGATATAGATGCTACCTTCTCTGAGCATGAGGATAGCTCTTTTTATTCGGATAGAGACACATATTCTCACTATAGCCAATACGAGGAAATTTCCTCCATGAACCTTTTCATTAATACCATATCCTTACCATAACCTCCACCGACCCTAAAGTTGACCTTGTATACCATACCCTTTTCGATTACGACCAACAATGTCATATGACATTGGATAACTTTGAGAATGATGAGGATATTGCAAAATTTATGGGCATACATGATACCATTCCTATCAGAGATCAAAATAAATGTTTCTTGATTGACTTAGATATATGTGCGTACCTCAGTGAGTAAGTAGAGATTCATGGTAAGTAAAATTAAAGAAAAAGCGAGGGAAAAAGTTCCATAGAAAAGTTGTAGAAAAATGTACATCCAAGTCACATAATGAAAACATATTTGAGGTGTTGGGTGACCAACAAGTAAAAAAATCAATGAACACAATAAGTGACCATGCTAAGGGTGAAAATCTCCTAGAGATTCCTTTGAAGAACATCTCAACCTTCCCCTTGATCTCGCGCATATGGAGGAAATGTCCAAAATGCTCGTAGAGGAAACTGTTGATGTAAATATTGGAACAGAAGAAGACACAAAGATAGTTAATCTATGAGCTTCACTCTCGACACAAGTAAAAAACACATTCACCTTACTTCTTAGAGAATTTATGGATATATCCGCATGGTCTTATAAATACATGTCAGTATTAGATCCAACCTTGGTGGTGAATAATTTAGTATTGCATCTAGACGCAAAGCCTATTAAATAGAAGGTAAGGAAAATGCATCCATGAGTGGCCCTTATGGTAAAAGAGGAGTTAGAGATGCTATTTGTAGTAGGGTTCATCAGACCCATTGACTACTTTGAGTGGATATCAAACGTATTTCCAATACAAAAGAAACCTGTTGGAATTAGAATTTTCATAAACATTTGAGACATCCATAAGGAATGTCCAAAAGATCATTTTCATTTTCCTAATATCGACATGATTGTCGATTCAACTATGGGATATGAAATTCTATCTCTTATGATTGGATTTTCTAGATACAACCAAATAAAGATAGAAGAAGAAGATCAACATAACTTGACCTTTACAACCCCTTGGGGGACATTTTGTTATCAGGTAATGCCCTTCAGGCTTAAAAATACTGGTGCAACCTATCAATGGGAAATGAGAGTAATATTTTATGATATGTTACATGACATCACAGAGGACTATGTATATGATATCATATGAAAATAAAAGACAAGAGAAGACCACACTAAATTTTTTTGATGTATCTTTGAACATTTACAGGAGTATAAGGTCAGATTAAATCCAAAGAAATGCGTATTTGGGGTATTATGCTAGGCTTCATTGTATCAAGGAGAGAGATTGAGGTGGACCCAACAAAAGATACTACAATTATTAAAATTCCTCCTCCAAAGAATAACAAGCAGTTGGATAGCCTATAAGGGAAAATACAAGCCATTCGATGCTTCATTTTGTAGCTTGCTGAAAAAATAGCATTCATTCACCCATCTAGTTAAGAAAGATGTCAACCTTATTTGGGGACCAGAACAGCAGTAGGCCTTTACCTTGCATCAAAAAAACTTTGCTAATCCACCTGTCCTCATGCCTCAAACTACAAGTGATCCACTTTTACTATACATATCTGCGACCCAATTTTCTATTGGTGCTTTTCTTGCACCATATGACCTAGCCCAAAGATAAAAATGTGTGTACTATCTCAGCTATACCTTAAATTCCTATGATCTCAACTATCCTCAAACTAAAAAATCTTATTTGGATGTTGGTTTTCCCTTTCAAAAGCTTCACCATTACCTATTGAATACTAAAACCAAGCTTATATCTAAAGTTTACCCACTCAAGTACCATTTGTCAAAACCCTCCCTTATGGGTAGAATGGCTAATTGGATAATTCTTCTCAGTGAATTTAACATTGAGTACATACACTAGAAGTCAGTTAAAGGACAAGTGCTTAGCAACCAATTAGCAAAATTATCTTTTCATGGAACAGATCCTCTAATCCTGGATCTACCTGACGCATCACTAATGTATATTGAAGAATTTGTTATGTGGAAAGTAAATTTTTATGGATTGTTTACTTTCCATGGTTCTAGGGTAGGTGTAGTACTAATCACTCCTTAAAAATACCCCATACCATAAGCTTTCTGTCTTCGCTTTCCTTGCACAAATAATATTACAGATTATGAGGCGCTCATCACTTGAATGAAGATGGTGAAAAAATAGAATCTCCACCACCTTAAGGTCAATGGAAACTCATAATTGATTATCAAGAAATTTAACGATGAGTACAAGGTCAAGGATGAAAAAATAATCCCATATATAAAGTTGGTCAAAACTTTGAAAGAATATTTTTTGCACATATTTTTTGAAAAAAATACAAGGGCACAAAATTAATCTGCAGATGCAATGGAAACAGTGGGTTCTATGCTCCAGATTCCACCATAAATAAACAATAGGCCATTTTTTGTTTAAAATATATGACATCCTACATAAGACATGACAAATCATTGCCTGACATGTGAAGTTGTTGGTCCCCACTCCTCATGGTATGCCCATGTTATAAATTACTCCAAAGTAGTACCTTTCCTCATAACATTACCCACTCTGAAAAAAAAACCCTATCCACCAAATAGCCCATTGTACCCTCCTAGGAAGTATGATTTATCATCATTGCTATGATGGGAATCTGTTGTATTTTCTAGATGTAGCAGAGTCAATCGAATTGGTAAAGGAAGTACATTAAGGATGATGCAGTGTTCATACAAATAGAATTGTATTAGCAAAAAAAATGTTAAGTTTAGGATATTACTGGCCTACTATGGAGACATATTGTTGTAACCATGTAAGAAAGTGTGTTCTACATCAAAATTATGAAAATTTTATTCATGCACCGTCACAACCTTTATAACCGATAACAACACCATGGCCATTATCTAAATGGAGATTTGAATTAATAGGGAAGCTCACCCCCACCTCATCTGATGGTCATACCCACATCATCATGGCCATAAAATAATTCACAAAGTGGGTAGAGGTCATCTCATTGACATATGTTACAAGTTTTCATATATCAAAGTTCATCATGAACCACCTTATTTTCCGGTAACTAATATTGTCTGCCATTGTTACTGAGAACAAGTCATTCAAGAACAAGATTGTTAAGGATTTGTGTCATATCTTTCAGATAATATTAAATTGGTCCACACCATATTGTCCACAAGGTAATGGGAAAGAAAAATCCACTAACAAAACATTGGTTTGAATCATGGAGAAGATGGTGAGTAAGATAGGTCACAATTGGCATTTGCAAATCCACCTATCCCTTTGAGCTTATAGGACCTCCATTCGTACTCCTATGGGTGTGACACCCTAATCCATAGTATTTGGAAACAAATCTACCATCCCATTGGAGATTGAGTTCCATTTCCTAATAATATATCTTAGGGATTACCTAGATAAGGATGATGATTACAGATTTGCTAGAATTGCTGAATTAGATCTCCTAGATGAAAGATGCATATGTTCCCTCAACCATCTCAAGGTTTATCAAAAAAAAATATCATGAAATTACAGAAAAAGAATCATACCTTGTCAGTTTGAGGTTGGAGATTTTGTTATGCAAGATAACCAGTTCAATACAAGGGTAGAAAGAGAGAAGAAAGGAAAGTTCAAATGTCATTAGTTAGGACCTTATGTCATCGCGGAAAAATATGGGTCAACATCATACAATATTTCTCATCTTGATGGAGTTAAGTTTTGTGAACCAATGAATTCCATGCACCTCAAGCAATTCTATGCTTGAGCATGGTGAAGAAATTGTGAAAACAACATAAAAAGAAGAAAATTATTCAAAAATACAAAAAAGAAAAAAATTATAAAAGCAGGAAAATAAAAAAGAGAAAAAAATTCATCCAAATGTGAAAACCACGCAATTGTGGTGCCTTGGATACATCCTTTGGTGAAAACCAGTTTCCGATGCCTTGGGAAGATTTTTTTTTCACAAACATCCTTCATCTAGGGGTACTTTTACTTAGCATAGTGGTAGTTCTGCACCTACATCTGAGATTCTCTGTGAACCTATCATGTTAGGCCTTGATCTGGCTAATTCACCTATTTCTTGTCTATAAAAGGATTTCCTTTGTATATAAGTATAACATTTGGGGCACCTTCATGCTTTCACTTTACTGTATATATCACGTGGCACCTACCCTTGTATATTCCCATCTAATGTTGGGGGAATCCACATTTCTTGGTTTCCTGTATATAGTTTTGGAAAACCTTAGAATATCCAAAAACATTCAAAAAATTTAGAAAATCTAAAAATGTTAAAAAATGTTTAGAAAATCCAAAAACATTTGAAAATGTTGAAAACACAAAAACATATAAAAATATTCAAAAAATCCAAAAATATTTTTTTAAAATAAAAAAATCTGAAAAACATTCAAAAATTTTGAAAACACAAAAACATTCAAAAATGTTCATAAAATCCACAAAATTGAAAAATGTTCAAAAAATCCAAAAACATTCAAAAATATTGGAAACAAAACAACTTTCAAATATGTTCGGAAAACCCGAAAAACATTAAAACATGTTCAGAATCTCCAAAAACATTTGCATAACACTTGAAAACCCCAAAACAATGGAAAATCAGAAAATACAAAACAATAGAAAATTGTTTAACAAAATTCCCAAAACAACGCAAAACGCATTGAAAAACAGTACCACAAAAACAATAGTTTTAGTTTACTTGCTTTGTTTCTTTGTTTGGTTTCTTACTTCGCTTGTTTGATTGCTTGTACATTGTTTCTATAGTGCTTAATTTCTTTTACATTCACAGTGTCTTGCTTAAAACATACTTACCACTTGAAATTAATCTTTTCTTTCTTAGAATGGTTTTATTTTTATGTGTTCTTATGGAATGTGTTTTTGTTTGCATTGTTTTACATAGCTGCTTTGGGTTGATTTAATGTGTGTATTTGGTAGAATTTTTAACATTTTCTTATGCTTGTTTGCTTCTTGTATATAGTTTTGTTATCACATCATCATGTCCCCATCTAAATCGTCACATATGGCATCATCTTTACATCATATATAAATAAAATTATACATCTACATCATACATGTATATTAAGTAAATAATCACATATTGTATAGTCAAATGGGAGCAAGAGGGATTACAAATATCAAAATATATCCCCCACATACCAATATCATCATATCATCATGTGCAATAAATAAAAACAACATCATATGCAATAACAAATGATAACATCTACAGATATATTATGAAATCCATAAACACATGATACATCATCAGTAACACAAGGTCCATTCTGGCTCCTCGGCCCTCTTTTGTGCACAAGGGTATAGTCCCTTTCAAAAAACTATTTGCCAATAATAAAAAAAAACACAAGGTCCATAATCATCATCATCATGATAAATATCAATGTCAAATGTCCAAATATACATGTATGTCTCAAAATGTACATCATCTAGATACAAAATCGGCCATAACGGGTATAGACCAAAATAAGGCTACATCACGAGGCCTGAAAAAAATAATGCATGTACATAGATAAAAAATAATCCTTCATAAGAGGCATGCATTAGATACTTCATACAAAATACATGATCAATAAGGAATATTCATTGATGAATCTCTCCCTCACCTGGGTTGTTGTATCTGTGGAGTGGAGATGACATCTGTTTCTGGTGAGAAGGCCCAACCACTGTACTCTGTTGCATAACTAGTTGTTGTACTGAGTGAAAAAATCTATATGTCCTGTGGGATCAAGTTCCCGACCCACTATCTGCAAGATGCCAAACAACGCAATCCTCTTACCCTCCAGAACTACCTTGAGGTAAGATACCTTGTAATAGGCATCTTCCCCACTAGATGTCATTATATTTGATAGCATAAATTTTTTTCCAACCGTTGTGGCTACCTCTATATCACAATCCATATCTCCTGTATCCATGCCTACATAAGCATGTGCCTATGTCAATAAGGCAACATATCTATCCCTGTATGTAGTAACAATGAGGACTTGAGCCTGTACATGTTGTAGGTAGCTTGTAATCTACAACATATGGGCCACCATCTTCTATATCTTTTGAAAATATGTGCCACCATCACCTCCCTAGCAAGTCTGTGCCCTGGCCTCATCTCTCTCAGTTGTTAATTTCTAAGAATGTTCCTTTTCCTAATCCCACTCATCCATGACTGTATGTACCTGGAACATGTCCTAGTCCATCTCCATTGTGGCCTACAACTTGACAACTATGTCTTGCTGAAGCTACAACTGAAACACAACTATGTATCCCTCTTCTCCACCCACCTCTCTAATCTCCTCCATTATCTACTCTCCACCATCCCTTTGTGGGCTAGGATGTGGCCCTTGCTATGGAATTTCTCCTACAGAAGGACCTTGTGGATTTTTCTGTACTGGTACTTGTTATAGTGGGACATCTAGTCCTACAACCATGCTCACTCAAGGCATCTCAATCTACCATACTGAGACACACAGTCTCTCTACCTGTTGTACGAGTAGAGGACCTTATCGCCCACCATGTCTCCCTCCCCCATCCTCCATTTTTCCTTCCTCCTCCTACCTACCATCAAAATCCTCCCGCTAATCCTCTGCAGGTTCCCTAACCCATGCGGCCCATGCTTCCTATGAAATAGTAAGATGATGTAGTAACGATGTCACATACCAAGGAGTATACTTAATAGTTGTCCTGAAATCTTTGATATTACTTAATAGAAGCCACTTCTATACAACCATATAATAAAAATTGACGTGGGCCCTAGTTGGCTGAATCTGGACCCCCATATCAAGTGTCTCAGTAGCCCTGTGGGCATACCACATGTCTGCGCTAGGAACATACTAAACACCCCAAAATTGTTGGGAACATCAATCAAAATGATATTACTCCATAATGTAGTCTTTTCTTCCTATCAAAAATTGCTCTACCACTGCTATACTAAGCTCAAAAAAATCCTCAACCCACTAATAATAACAATAGGTCCTCCACATTCTCATCTATTGTGTAAGCTCATCAAACTCTCGCCTATAATAGTAGGTTCTCCTTGTATGTCCTTGAATGTCACCAACTGTTGAGATGCATCCCATAACAAATGAATCTATAGATATTGAGGTTGTAACTAACCTACAAGGAGAGCAATAAAAATATGGTCACATTACTAGATCTATAACAAAAGTGTTAGACCCATGGTCTACTGACCGTGTTATGTAATTAGATGCATGTCCCAATACAGGTGTGCTAACATACACTATCCCTAGAAATATATATTTCCTTGTAGTAAACCTACTATGACTCTAATGAGTTCAAGTAGAAGGGAAGCACCTGCCCTGTCAGGGAAAAGAATGCTACTGAAAAGTGACATCTAGTATACAATAATGCAATGAGACCTTGGATCTGCGATCCAATGGTTTAGATAAACCATCATCCCTTGGCGGGATATGTCCCATTGGCCAAACACTTGAATAAGATACCCTGTAATAGCCTCATCATCAATGGTATACTCAACTAAATTTCTAACTATGGGAACACAGAGTATACACCAAACATCCTCGAGTGTAACTGTCATCTTCCTTATTAGGATTCAGAAGCACTAACTCTCTAAGTGCCATCTCTAGGAAAAATCTATAAGGAGACCATGATCTAAAGTTATCATAGGCATCAGTGCTACATAAAATAATCCAATCACATCTAACAAAATCACTAGCCTCCGTCAGTCATGTGAATGGAAGCTCGCCTATATGGTAGTTATTTGGTTGTGTCACTCCCTAGTCTTAAGCATTCATAAACAATACTTCAAAAGATAATACACATGTTACAAATTTCTTCTACCTAATTCTTTCTACTTTCTCTTACCGTTTTTTTATCTACCATTTCCTTCATTTCAGTCATCAAGTATTCTTCTAAAATTTAGTTAGCTTAGGTTCTTCACATCTGTGGTGCATAAACACCTCTTTGGGCATGTACACGCATCCTATGGTGCATGCTCATGTCATTGTGTACGTGTCATGGCTAGTGTATACGTGTATCTATGTGGGTGTGCATGTGTACCATCCCCTACCCATCTACCCTAATGCATACTCAACTCTTTATTCGTATGTGTACCCATCATCTCATGTATGCCTAGGCATACCCATTTTCCGCCCAACCCTCTATACTCAAATGTTTGGATGCATACGCACATGTGTACATGCCTTTGACATATACGCCTATGTGTACATGTTTCAAACACATGTACACCCCCCTTTGACCTCATACACACCCTAGGGACACACGTACACATCTTATGCATTAATTTCTAACAACAATAAATGCAATATTACATGCTAAAAATCATGAGATTAAGGTTAGGGAACTCACTAATGAATGGTCCATCATCTTCATATCGAGGCATAATCCTAGACATGGTGTGATCTCGTATGTGGTGGCTCTGAACTCTAGCCATCTGGCTAATCTCTCATGATAAAACTTTGAGCAAAGCTCGGTAACAAATAAAAATAGATTGTGATGATTTATCCCCCCTCGAGAGGGGTATATATGGCTCGTTGTTTTACATCATTGTAGATGTACCTATTGGCATTTTTTTGACCAATTGTGATTCTTTTAACACTTCTATTTATCCACCGTGATGATTATTTTTATTAAATAATCATTTTTAAACTAATTTTCCCCATGTTCGGGCATATTTTCATTACCTAGCACCTATTTCTTCTACATTAGGGTGAAATTTTATTGCTTCCCAACGATACTCTACCTTCTTATTTCTTCCACTAAAAATCGAAATTTTCGAAAAAAAAATCAAGAAAATAGAAAAATCCTAAAAAAATAAAAAAATTGGAAAAAACTAGTGATATTCCCATCACAACTGAAACTCATTACTTGTGCATGGTATTCATCCAATATCCTACTATTATTTTCATGTGTTCACGAATTTAATGACTCACAGACCATCAAATTTACAACCATCCACAAAGCTAGCCTGCTTGCTTCATCAGTATTCTGGGGCACCTATTTTTTTTATTCTAATTCATTTTGTACAATGCTTTATCAATGGACGCTACATCCTTTATAATTTCCGCTAGCATGTATCATTGCTTAGGTCATCATCTTTAACCATTTTTATCAATCATCTAAATATGTTCATTCCATTGATTACCATTCAATAGAGATAGACATTAATTACTTTGCATATTGTTTTGAAGTTTATTTATGTTCTAATACAAAGATGTTGTAGATTAGTCTTACTTAATCTCTATGTATGATAATGCATATATTTTGTTTAGCATTGTATTGAGGCTATTTGGTTTTAGTCTTGATTTTACTTGCATTGCTAACTAATTCTTGCACACACTTAGTTTAGTTTTTTGTTTCTCCTTGTCCTTTTATCCTTGGTCCCTTGGCATTATTGTTTTAGTTTTCCTTTCCAACATTAGGAGTTTCAGTAGTACTAGAAATAGGTAGAGGAATCGGCCTTCTCTAGAGGTTTATCTCAATTGCACAAGGTTCCATAGCTTGGAGACATTCCCATTATTGACTCATTGAGATACCAAGCTCTTCCAGATTTAATGATATTTGTGGGTGCACAGTCTGAAGAACCTTCCAAGCCAATTTCTGGCATGTCTAAGGTGGGACTCATCTTTGAAAAAAAATGTTGGTTAACTATGACATCATGGTGCCTATTAACTACTCCAACCATTTTTGGAGCACTCCGATGGGAAATTCCAATCATTCTCAAATTCTTTTCACATTCACATATACTTTTTCTCCATTCATGTCTTGTATGAACATGAATGTAGCCTGATAAAATCCAAAATTTATAGCTAACTTTTGCGTAGTGATATCTTAGTCCTCCATTTGGTTATAAGACCCCAATGTTTTTTTCAAGTCACCTGGAGACTCCACTAATTAAACTACCCATTTCTCTCATTTGCAGACCATTTTCTATGGCCAACCCTTCCTTATATCTCTTGAGTTTATGCTATTCATGGATCTTTTCTTGGCCTCATTCTAACTCTAGCCCCCTCCATTTTCAATAATAAGGATGATATTCCCATAAACAACTTCTGATGCCACATACCCCTCTTTCATAGAAACCAGTGATATAAGTCACTTTTGACCAGCATATAGGATATGCATCCAATCATGTAACTTACAAGGTGTGTTACTACCAATATGCCGTGAGAAGTTATAATGTATGCCTCAGACTATGTTTTCATCTTATCTCTGAGTAGGAAAAGATCAAGATTGGTACATGTAGCTTCCAGCTACCACAATCAATTTCCTACATCTGGGACCAACTAAGGATGAAAAATTGGAGAAGTGGTTCAATTTAGAACACAAGAGTAATCGTATCTCCTCTGTGTGAACATGCTCATTCCACCATACCAAAGTAGACCCAATGGAGTATGTTTTAGATTTCAATTTAAAATTCAGCAATGGACTTATTAAAAACATAAAATAAGGACTTATTTAGAGTACATGCAAACCCCAATGAGGTGTAACTAGGACAACGATATTTCATGTAATGAGCATCATGGGGTAATCTGGCATGCATAATGATTACACAATAAACACATGAGATACAATGCATGTTACCAGACCAATGCATATGGTATTCCTTCCCAAGCTAATGAAGAGCGCACAAACTTGGGTAAAAGGAAAATCCCCATCTTCCCATACTATCATCGACTTCAAAAATTCATAATATGTCTGTCTTACAAGAATCTATGTCTTTCTCTATGCAGTTATTGAACTCCATCACTTAATGCCACTAGGAATTAGCGGGATACAATGATATCCATTTGTAAATGCACTCATTAGAGGGTGATCCATTTACTCATCCTCAAGAATCCAGTTCTATGTGAGAATCATCCCACGTGAGGGTGACAAAACTACCCATCACCTAAAGCTTTACCTATCGTCTAGCATGTTTAATTCATAGCAACACTTTGAGATGTTGTGGCCTTATTTGAATATGAAAAATAAAGTTCCTATCTATATTTCCATAATACATATTCGACCCTAGATCATCCCAAATATAATCCATCAAAAATGTATTCCATTTTTTATGAATGATTACAGCTCTGCAAGAGTCGATTGCAAGGCCTCTGTAAGCATACCATTTAGCCATTTTTTGTGAGGTTGTAGGTTGCATGAGTTGTAGACCAAATTTTATGCCTTTAACTTCCAACATGATTTTCTAAATATAGTTCAGTTCACCAAAGATCTGGAATTACCTTATGTCACTAGTAATTTGGAATCCTCTAGTGAACCAAAATTAGAGAGGTTAGATTAAATAGATGACATACCTAGAGAAGTACTAAGTGAGGAGTGCAATCCTTTAGTGCATTTCATGTCTTTCTAGAGGACAGACTTTCAAATAACTTATCATGTTATGATGTAATGTGCTTTAAATCTTGAATGGGTTGGTGGTGTAAATGAGGCATATCCCAACATTCAATTTCCCAGCTTATCAATGAGTGATAGAAAAACACAATATTGAAAAAGTGGGAAGGTCACGAATTGAAGGATAAAATTTCATACCATTACCTAAACATGAGGATTTTCAGTAATTCATTGATTTTCTAAAGGTAATAGCCATAAAACCGTATAAATTCATTAAATTCTACAAACTAACGAAATGTTGTGTTTAGAATGTAGAATACATGTAAAAAAATTTTTAAATGGTAAAAATTATGATCTTTTTCCTAATTTTATTCATACATTGTTTCTTATGTTATAAAAGAGGAATGACTGTCCCCAGTTGGTTTTTTTAACTAAAAATTAATTTTTTCACCGTAAAATTTTAGATATATGTTCAAGATTTGAATTTTGAGTTGCTGTCAAATTTTTATATTTTTTTGACTTATATTATTTTAATTAATTATTTAGTAAAAATATTTTCAAATAAATGGCATACAAATGTTTATGAAAATAACTTTTAAGATTTACATCGAAATTAAATTTGACAAGTTGCACATAAGAAGAACACTTGAAACAAATAGTAAGACCTATTCAATTTCACTAAGGGAAAGAATATCCCATACATCGAATCCTTTCCACAACATGGGTTGATTTAACATAGATGATTAAAGATAATAAAAGTACCATATGTTAGCAAACCTCTAAAAAATAAATGAATAGGAACCATATCTTGGCTTAAAATTATTTGATATTTTTATAAAGCCTTAATAAAATTAGTGTATTTTGTGTGAAACTATTTTGTAATAGTTTATTATTGTTACCCTAATTATGGTATCTGTAGGGGAACTATTTTGGCAGGACAAATTTCCTCTAAATAGATCTTGGCACCGAGTGGTAAATGGGGACCATATTTGCAACACATAATGTCCTTTCCAACATGATTTTTTTTTGCTAAAGAATTCACACAATTGAAGGGGGTTTATGAAGAACTCCCCTTTTCTCAAACTAGGTATATAACCTAAATCTAGCTACCCAAAACTATATAATTATCAATATATAGACTTAGTGCCATCAAACTTGTATAAAACCCAAAGGATGGAATATCACATCGAAGTGGGTGTTTGCGACGAACCCTGATTCATGTGAATCGCGTAAATTTCCCTCCCATGATAGTTCAAGTGAAGTGTGCTTCATGCGAAAGGGGTTTCAACGTGAAAACCGTATTTTGATCCAGATTCCAACATCTGCAATCACATATTTGGACACGAATTATAGACACAAGCTTGTATTTTTACCAGCATAGGTACATAGTGGAATCCCAAAATGAATTCCTAGTATACTTCATGCTATAATCATATGGTCTAGAAGCCTGTGGGAAGTAAACTTCCTCAATGTCTTGTAGACAACGTCTCCCACCAGAAGCCTACAAGTAAAATATTGTGTGTTATTTTGATCAGGGGATCATTTTAAAAATAAATCCCTAAAACTCCCTAAATGGTGTCAATGCAGAAGATTATCTTGAGAGCTTTCCATCGACTATAAGAACGTGAAAAACAGACATCGGGAGCTCCAGATATGTTCGGTCAAAGTTCAGACATCAGGAAAGTCAACTCTGGTCAACTGGTCAATATTGGACCAATCACACTGTGACACGTGGCCTTGCCATCACTCGTCAAATTCATTCAATTTTCCAATCGCAGGTCGACATGTGGACTACATGATGAGGTTAATTAATTCGAGAATTACAAGACCACGCATTATGGGTCAAATTTTTAAACTTGGTAAGGTTCCAAATGATATATATATATAATGTTTATAACATTAGTATTAAATTGCCAAACTCAATGCATATGACCACGTAGTGGTAAGACGGTTGTTAGAATTAACCATATGCATGGATGTTTCCACATGGAAGGATGGAGGAAGAAGTGGTGAGAGGGGGCGGTTAAGTCTAAATTGGTCTTTTGACCACTTCAAATTTGTCGTGGAGGAAGGCTATTACAAAGCCTTAAACTTAAATTATGCCCACAGTCCTTTAGCGCATCATTGGGATTTAATCCCATCTAAATAGGCGTAATCCGCCAACTATGATGTTTTCCCAATTACATTATCAAATGTTTTGCCAGAAACATGGGGATTAATCCCATTTAAACTATGCAATCCTGAATTGTTTTGGACTATTTGATCCCAAATTCATATTACGGGATGGCTATTTATCAGTAGCCTTAAGATAATATTATAATTGCATAGTTTTTTAAGGGCCCTAATTTTGTATAAATAGGGAACCCATTCTATTGTAATTGGTACACACACCTAAGCTTATGTATTTGTTAAGCTTATTGTGGACACACAAAATTGAAAGACAGTCTTAGAGCTTGGAAAGCTTGAGAAATTATGCTCCTTGTGTGAAGACCTATCTTGCATGTATTTTGTAGTCAATATTTATTTTGATTATTAGGAAGTCCTATTATTTTAGGAAATAATAGATCCTAAATTTGTTGGCTAGGAGTTATCTCAAACTACCTAGTCGGCCCATAGCGCCACTAGTAAATTATTTGAATATTGGTTATCGACCGGAGACTTTCCACATAGGGCATTGTATTAGCGTCTGGAAGGCCGATCAGAAGTACATGCTTGGAGGTACTCCAACAGTGGAGTTGGAGCCATGGCAATGATGTCGAATTCAATGCTTGGCCCAGTCAAGTGCTATTTTCACACCGTTGTAGTCCCAAGGTCTGGTTAACCTGTCTAATGCAATATATTAAATAGACTTCCATTAGGAATTTTATTGTGAAAGTACTATTGTAACTTAGCAAGGTGTCTGACTAGATGAATGGCTCGACCACAAACTCACTCTCATAGGTAATTCCTCAGAGGTTCATGTACTTAATCTTTGTGCAATTGTCTTTAATCTCTTGCATTTAACTTAACATTCAGATTGATTTTCTAGTGTGTAAATTACCGAGCTATATAATGGGAGCCTATAAGGTTTTGAGATTAGGTAGCTAATAATGGTAATTGTTTTTGGGTCATGTCTTGGTTTGCAGAGCTGGTCAATACTAATTAATAGCCTTGCAACATTTCTTGAAAAGTTGAAAATGAAGTTGGTACCATTCAGCTGCAATGAACAGGGTACAAGTGCACTATGTGGCAAGATGTCTAAATAGGCAAAGCTTTAGGAAATTGAATTGCTTATAATCACCATATCCAGGAAGAGAACTCTCTCCTGATCAATGTATTAATCACAAGAAGAGGAGAATGCTCATTTGAAATTGGAACTGAAAACCAAGGATGAGCTCTTGGCAAGGTTGCTGATGTGGTGATCATGTTTGGAAGGAAATACTTTCGTCTTTCAGATGCAGAGGCCATGACAGATGCACTGTAATTTGAACTCCCATTCAATTTTGTTGTTCATCTACGGGAATCTTGTAGGTTTAGTCCCTTCGGTTGTTGGATTCAGGTCAAGGATCGTCCTTGTTTTACAGGTTTGGGTTATCCTAGTGCGGGAATGGAAATTGGAGAATGCTCCAATAATGTTGAAGGGAGACAAGCTTCCGAAATCAAAATGATTACCCCACTAGTCCTGCAAGAAGATTCTGAGTAGGAAAGTTCTGCTTCGTCATCACAGGCAAGATGTGGTAAGAGAAATAAGCAAATATGTAATGAGATTCCACCTCGAGTTTCTTACCATAATCATAAGCATAGCTAAAACTTCTGATCCACTTTTTTAGCTTAAGAAGTATGGTTATGATTTTTAGAAGATGTGGAATTCTTTTCCATGTACTTTTTGTGGATTGCATAATCATTCTGTGGCCATATGCTGGAAGAGAAGAAAACTGATGAAGAAGTTGATGCCGTTTGTCAAGAACAAGGAAAATCAGAAAGACCAATCTCGTCATGCAGAGTCAAGAAATGGCAGAAAGAGTTCCTCATCCTAGAAGAAGGAGATTAAGAGGAATTTTTTTGCTCATTGCCAGAAGGAATGGGCATCGGGTGGAAAATTTTTGGAAACTGCATCCATCTCACCATCAGGGTAATGGCAAGCCAAAGATGGAATGGAGGCATCGCATTGTAAAGGCAAAGGAAGTTTCTACTCCACCACCAGTTGAAAAGTCAACCATCAGGACCAGGTAATACCTGAAAGTGAATCTTCCTTTCAAATGGGTAAGTCAACAATTTTTCAATTATATATTGCATAATTCATATTGATGAATCGTATGCAGTATTAAGTTTGGAGATCAAATTTTTTGATAAAGTGCTCAGAGAAAGGTTTACCATACTCAGTGGATTTTTTTACTTAGAAAATTTGATTAATGCTCCAAAAATATCTCCTAATCAGCTTGTGAGTACCTGTTACAGCTTGGACACAGGAATTAACTCATATAAAGCTTGGAGATTGATTTACCATTTGTGCAGACAATAGAGTTCTCAAAAGATCAGCTCAGAACTTCATTATGTGTAGAGGCATTGTGAGCGTGCAGCAGAATGGTAGCTGAATCGTCATTGGCATTGACGTCGGGTCGAAAATTAATTCTGTGTAGAGGCATTGTGACCATGCAGCAGAGTGATACTTGATATTGTATGTCAACAAGAAGAGCTCTCAAAGGATTAGCTCAGAACATCATTCGGTGTCAAGGCATTGCCACCACACATTTGAATGGTAGCTGATCAACGGACTTAGCATCATGCATTGGAGGCTCAAGGTCTTGCAAGAGGCTTAGCATCATGCATCGGAGGCTCGAGGTCTATAACAGACTTAGCATCATGCCAAGGGTGGAGGAATCTCCGAGCATCTCTGACTAAGATGCTTAGCATCATGCATCGGAGGCGTTGAGGTCTATAGAGACTTAGCATCATGCATCGGAGGCTCGAGTCTTGAAAGAGGCTTAGCATCATGCATCAGAGGTGTTGAGGTCTACAGTAACATCCGATTGAAGAAGCAAAGCAATCCCCCTAGAGGTCCTTGACATCCAAGCAGAAATGCATCGGAGGCTTAAAGAAACTCGTAAAGAGGCTTAGCATCATGGCATAGGAGGTGTTGAGGTCTGTAAAGGGACAAGGCATTGTCCATCATTGACATCGGAAGAGCATGATCTCTACGTAACATGGAGTTCCTTCAAACTAGTTTGGATTCTACGGAATCAAACCGAAGCCAGGAGTTGTGTTATAGAGTAAAAGAAGATCTTTGTTGTCAGATATCAAGAATCTTAGCACCGCACAGAAGGAGCGTTGATGTTTCATTCAGAAACTTAGGGGCATAAAGAGAGGCGTGGAGGTCTTCTTTGGATATCAGAGTGGCCCAACAGAAGCGTTGCATGGGCCCATAACCCACAAGTCCCAGGATCTTTGAGTAGAGTTATCGAAGTGATAAGGTTTGAGGAGAAGACCCAAGGGTCTACTACAGCAGCACTTCCAAGGTCGCAGCAGAGTTTTTCAAATTCAGGACAGTATGGAAGCTTTTTGGGACAAAAAGCATTTCTCAGTGGGGAGGTGTGATCAGGGGATCATTTTAAAAAAAATTCCCTAAACATCCCTAAATGGTGTCAGTGCAGAAGATCATCTCGAGAGCTTTCCAACAACTATGAGAACGTGACAAACAGACATCGGGAGCTCTAGATATGTTCGGTCAAAGTTCAGACATCGGGAAAGTCAACTCTGGTCAACTGGTCAATATTGGACCAATCGCACTGTGACACGTGGCTTGCCACCACTCGTTGAATTCGCTCAATTTGCCTATCGGGAGACGACAAGTGGACTACTTATTACCGAGTTAATTATTTCTATTCCACATTGTATGGGTTGAAATTATATTGGTAAGGCCACTTTCCAAATGCCACATGTTTATACATTATATATTAATGTTTAAAACATTAGTATAAACCATGTCATGTAAAGTATGTCTAAGTCCATGTGAAGGTGGTGAAGCGGTTGTTTGGGGGCATTAAGCCATGCGTGGATGTTTCCACGTGGAAGAAGGAGGATTGAAGCGGTGGAGATGGGGGCGGTTAAGTCTGACCACTCAATTTCATGCGTGGAAAGGCTATTAAAGCCTTAGATATTTTCTCCCACAAAAATGCGCCCCTTATGGGATTTCAAACAAATGCCGCGCCAATATGTGGGATTTTATCCCTAGTTAAAATGCTAGGCACTCCACATGGGATTTTAATCCCATTTAAAAATATATCCGCCCACATTGGGATTTAATCCCATTTTTCATGTACGGGTGAAGGCTAATAATAGCCTATAAGGATAAATATGCAATGCATATTTTTTGGGCCCTAATTTTGTATAAATAGGGAACCCGTTCTATTGTAATGGACACACACACCGAAGTCACGGAGAAGCTCATTGCTAGAGCACGGAATAGTGGACAGCTCAGAAGCTTATTATTTTTTTGCATTGGAGGTGAACGGAGACACCGATCCCAAGCTTATTATTTGTTAAGACCTAAATTATTTATGGGATTATTAACAGGTATTGTCTATTGGCCTATTATTTTAGGCAATATTAGATGAAATATTTGTGATTGGGAGTAAATTGTAAACTACCCAATAAGGCCCATTGCAGCCACACCAATTACTTGCAAATCCTGGATTGTCGACCGGAGTGCTAGCTTCGCATTGTATTAGCGTCGGGAAGGCTGATCATAGGCCGAAGGAGATTGTGCATCACCAGGAAGGTGGAAGTTGGGTGCTATTTTTCACCCTTGTCGTCCGAAGGTTTGGTGTATTCTGATAGGCAAGTAAAATTCCATTAGGTTTTCTTGTGAAAGTACTATTGTAACTTACAAGTTTTGACTAGTGGAACGGTTCGACCACGAACCCGGAGACATAGGCAATTGTCGAACTCCGTAATCAATCTGTGTGTAATTGTCTGTTATTGTCTTGCATTATTTTAAATTGATTACTTAAAAGGAAAAAATTGTCGGCAAATAATCAAAGCATATAAGGGTTTGAGATCAGGTAGTAATAATCTGATTATTTTCGGATCACATCTTCACCTTCAAAGAAAGGTCCAGTACATTTTCCTCTTCCAAAGGCTGATCACCTGGAGGCTCAGACTGGAGCAAGTTAAATTTACCTATATTACCACATCCCTTAAGCCATTTGCATGCCAAGCTTAGATATGGTTATGGAGGGTGACTTAAGGCAGACATAGAACTTGGAGATATAAATAGGTGAGAGGGATTCTTTTGAAGTCAAGTCTGTATGTCCTTCAGGGACAACTCCAGAGTCCACTTGTCTTATATGCACTATTCAAATCAGTCACTTATGGGGTGTTAGGCTTGAGCAACATGAGTAAGTCCAAATTGTGCATTTTATACAGCTACTAGCTAATTAGGTTGAAGGTGCCCTTGGAGATGGGAAGAAATGACTTAGGTTGGAATTGCAGGATGTATGATACTGGCAATCCCACATGAGAACCTCAAACTCTTGGCTAGATAAGAGATCCAATGGAAAATGCACCCCTCCATTACTTAGCCTTGAGTGACTTCAAGTAGTTGGGCGACTTGCATACGCTGATTAGCTGAATAGAATAAAAATAGAAAGTGGCCAGAAAATGATATCTTGTGGAACACAGTGAGGCCCCAGTCTATCGGTAATGGTTTCTAATTGCCTCATGCTCCATAGTTTTGAAATTTTTCATTGGAAGCGTCAACTTCCATCAAGGCAGAGGTATGAGCTTGGCTCTTTAAAATTCAGCTTCTCTGTATGCGTAGTGCACTTCCAATAGCACTGTCTACCAAAAGATCAACTCATGCATATAAAAGTCATTGTTGGCTATGAAGGGTAGATGGCATAGGGATTGGTGTAGAGGAAGATGCTCTCTTTGTGTAATTGAGTCCCAAATCGATGGAGCCAGAGTTGGGATTTGTAAGCATCCACCTTACAAAGAAATAAAATTTCTTTAGAGTTAAAAGGTGATCTTCAACGAGGTTGGTAAATGCTCAGTGGCTCTAAGACTGAATAAAATGTTATGCAAATAACTAAGGTATCAATTGAGGTTGAAGCATAAGGATCATTATGAGGGAATTGAAAGGATATATATTTCTAGAAGAAGAACTAGAACTAAGAAGTATTGGAAGAGGTACCCATTTCCAAGAAGGAGGAAGAGCTTATAACCAGATATCCCCAAGGATTTTAAAGTGATAGCCTGAGGAGTTGCAAATTAGTGTTTTATTCTATGAGTGAGCTCAAAGAGATGATAATTTTTTTGAATGACATAAGAATAGAATCTCACAGTGTCACATGTGAATCCTATTGAAGCATCCATGACGTTAACAATCCATTTCTCATTGTCACAAATATGGTTTCCCACTTGAGGGCCAATGAAGAAGGATAACATTCATCCCTTCACAATGGAATGTCTTAAAAAATTAGGTGGAGAATTCTTTGAACAAGTAGCCCTATTCACCTTGGATCAAATTAAAATGAGGAAAAAAATAAATTCTTGTTGTTGGTCTGGAGCAAGGAGAATGTGCTAAAGTTTGGTCAAGTCCTTGTTGATGATACACATATTATTGTCCATACCACTGAGGCCACATACTGACAAAAGCATGGGACAAAGATAAAGTGGTGGATTTCTCAGTCATCCAAGTATGTTTTGTATTGGCTATGAAAAGTTCTAAGAAACTTGAACAAAAGTAGGATATACCCTGATGTCTCTATTTTTGAATAAATGTGCATGAAATTGTATTTTGAAATTGTATTCAGGAAGTCAATTGACAAAGGTTATGATGGTCCCTTACGAAACTTCGTTTGATCCAACCTAAAGGCCCACTTGATACCCATGACAAATTAATAGTAGGATTTTGTACGTGCAACACCTTACTATGATTTCTTTGGAAATGAAATGAGTTTGAATGTGAAAGATATGTATGACACTATGAACGCATTTTGTTTGAACATGGAATAAGTTAAGGACGGAGTCCTGTAATCTGCCCTAGTCGTTGACCTTAATGCTAGAGAGCACAAAGCTGTGAGCAGATCTCATTCAATGCCTAGAATAGATGTTGATAGGTTGACCTTAACAATGAGCATTTATCCTAGCTTGTTTGAAATATTATTTCAACATTTTGTACATTCTTTCTTCATTTGAGTGGAAAATGCCTCCTTCATCCCCTTATGCATCCTCTGTGTTTGAAAAGCAAGATTTTTGTTTCTACCTAGTGATAGAAATTGTTATTCATTGTTTCTAATTCATGCGTACCCTCTGAAGGAAATAAGAACAGTTGGGGTGATGTTGGGACAGACATGAAATCATATTGTAAAGCTTTAGGTTTAAAGGTAATGGATGTGCAAGGCCTCTTGTTCAGAAGTTGTAGCACTAATGTTCAAGGCATGCATATTTCAAAGGTTCTAAGGGGGTAATTATCATAAAACCTATTCATGAATGACCCTGCAGCACCATAGGACTTTCTAATGTCTTAACATATAGCGGTACATCTAGCTAAGAAATCATCGATGAACGTCCCAAAAAAGTGTGACCTGACTTTAATACTTGCAGAGCAAATAAGGTTTCATAGAACCTAGTTATAAATTGAGCTCAAACAATTCTCAATATGCCTTGCTGATGAAAGCTGTATAGAATAATCATGGAAAAAAGTTCAAATTGATCAGGCCTGAATCAGACATTTCCCATTGAGGATCTATCCATTCTTCCAATATGACAAGGATTCCATGATCTAGATGGCATATTAGAAAGAATAAATTTGGCACTTCAACAAATACCTGATAGTCATACAAATGACTACTCACTGTCTAAGTGACAGATATAGATGTATACAAAAAGCATTTACCCTTTCAACTTTATAAATTAGAGAGATTCTTAATGTATGTGCAAAGTGGACGTCTGCAGATATATTCTACAAAAATCTTTCCAAAAACTTGAGGTCCCAATCAAAATTTATGTCACATTGGAGAAGATATACCACATGAGGCTTCAAAAATATTATAATAATTGGACCTTACGGGATAAGCTAAATTTCCTTTTTTTCTTTTTGTCAAAAAGGCACAAATTATGAAGTCATCCCACCTTATACTCTAATTTGCATGCCATTCCTATTGTAAATCTATCCTTGTGATGTAGTCCAAACTGAGTTACCAGTTTACTATGCAAATTTGATCAGTCACATGATTCTCCACCATCACGTGGACATTATGCTTCATTGATCGACACGTATTTTCATGCATGTCTACGAAGGATTGGGATCGATCTTAACCTTGCGCAATAGCGCTTTCGAAAGATTCTTTTCAGTTCTTAATTTGTTAAGTAGGGCCTCCTTATCATCCTGGAAACTCATTGCACTGCCTTAGAAGTCTACGTTACCTCTATGTGCTCCCATGTGCTTAATTGTCCAAGCTCAGGAGCGGATGTTTATCAAGCCTTAGCATAGAATGATGTTTTCGGAATCAACTCATACCTAAAATTAGACCCCTTGGCCCGTCATGTAGCCTCAGTTGGACACGTGGCACTTACCACATGTAGGTGAGGCACAGGTTATTGCATGCATGGGATTCCTAATTATGGCCTTCCCTGGGTGTAGAAAAATTACTATCATCCCAAATGTACCTCCACAATCGAATGCTCATGTTTCTCCAGCTCCAATAAGGACTTATGCCACCGTGGCCTCCTTGAAGCATCGTCAGATGCGGGTTAAACTAGCACTTTTGTATTCTAAAAGTATGGAAAAACCATGGAAGGAAGTTACCTTCTCCACTCCATGGTGCCCCATCTGGGAAAAGTTAGCAATTCCCCACTTGTCGAAGTGGTCAATCCACCTCTAAGTATGAGTGATGTTTGAATACTTTTCCTAATAATCGCAGATGGCTCATGGGAAAAATTTAATTGTTAGACACCGATCACATAACTATGTAAATATGAGCTAGTAATGGTGGACTTCACATAGTTCCATAGCATCTAAAGGTGACGAAATTACCTTCTATGCATTGATGCACTCAAGTATATGTACTATGGGAGAACCAACTACTGTATCACGAAATCCGGTAGTGATCTCATTGCTAAATAAAGAATTGGTCCTATACTGGTAAATTAGCAGTAGGATCTAGAGCTCCCTTTCAAATCTTACACATGGTATTTGATCTCGTAACCATTCTCACAGAAGAGGTATCATATTGTCAGAAATAGATAGGTCAAAATACGTATTTAAGGTGAGAAAGATACTGATGTAGAAAATTTAGTAGATGAGATTGTACATTCTTTTTCAATAACTTGCTCCTTAATAAACACTAATGAAGTACTCTCCAAGAAGAAGGGCTCTATGATAATGCCCATGAGAATCCTGATAAAAATATTGCAAAAGGAAATTTTCAGTAAAAATATCACCATGTAACAAAGATGTACAGCCTCCAGTTGAGGAGAGGTTTCTCCTTCCCTTTCTCACAAGTGCAGTTCCTCTATGCTGCATCATGGAGGAACACAGGTTAAAGTAACAGCTTGGAGACTGGATCTAAGGCCGTCCCAAGGATTGATCTTGGCACTCTCAGGATGCCTATATCATAGCCACAACTTTGTCCGTAGATATTTGAGAAGATATAGAGGAACAATAATCTAGACAGATTATCAGATCAGATGCACCTTAAGAGAGAGATTTTTAGCAGAGCGGAGCTCTATAGAAATGCCGCAAGGAACTCTATTTGGGTCATGGGTAGATCAAAACGTATAGGATGTACCTGGATGTACCAAGGGCTTATTCGGCCAGGTTTACAACCTATTCTTCTTTGACCAGCTAAATTATACCTGGACTCTCAGTTATGATGCATGACTTAACTATTCTTCCTTTCTTGCAATGCTACTGTGATAAATACTACAGTGGAATGGTAATGACCTCGTTCGACATGCTTCATGAATATGATCAATCATACGAATGTTGGCTATGTCATGGGTATGTGCATCCTATATTTCAAAATACATGGAAGCATTCCTTTGTGTCATGCACCATAAAAGTGGACACTTGTGAAAATCATGATTCTTAGGATATATCTCATAGAATTTCAAAAACACATGTACATTTATGTGTGGGAGGATATCCTTTCTACCACACAATCAGTACAACACAATCCAATGAATGTCTAATCAGTTGAATCCATAGATAAAATCTATAAATTTGTGATCGTTGAAAAAAATTTAGCTTCTGGGAAGGGGATTACCCTTGTGTCAACACTTCCAACTATTTTGGCATGTAATGTTGCTTCAAGGATCTAGCGTGGATCAATAAATGTCTTATGTGAAAATTCTCTCCAGATGGGTGTCAACAAGCCTCATAAGAACAAATACACATGTTAGATCTGATGGATATCATAAGAAAATTTTGACATCAAGGTCATTTTATTCTCTATCACTCTAATACAGACCCTTCTTAATATCCTTCAGTGCGTAAATGTTCTTCTTCTTGAACTCAGGGACATGAAACTCATCCAAGAAAGCGGTGCATAGTGTATCATAGTCCACTATTTTTTTATGTGGATCATATTTCTTGTACGATTTGTGTGCACACCCTTGAAGTGTTTTGGAACATTGAATTTCCTTCCTATTAGGAGATTTTAATCCCTTGGATCTCCACAATAAATCACACTTATTCACATGTTGAGTTGCATCTTCCACACCTCTGTAGTATATAAAATAGAGAGATATGTCATAGAAAACATGAGGGGTCTATTGCTAGGGTTGTTAGGATTGTTTTATTGGCTGTTGTGGCCCTTTTCCGTGCCCACACTTTTTATAGCTCAGTGACTTGTTGTTTCTTTTCTCATAGACATGTTTTGACAGAGATTTGTTATATCTTGGACATTATATTAGAGATTTGATCTTA
The DNA here is from genome assembly GCA_019776745.2 of Taxus chinensis. Lineage (NCBI taxonomy): Eukaryota > Viridiplantae > Streptophyta > Pinopsida > Cupressales > Taxaceae > Taxus > Taxus chinensis. The sequence continues at coordinate 166,922,029 of CM034157.1, forward strand.
TTAGACATGTGTGGACATTTAGGCGTATAACGCCAATTTAGCTTAATTTCTATGTTGTCGCATTTTCATATGATGTCATGGATACTAATGGATATGATGTTGTTTTTGGAACATAATTATATTGATGGATACTTAGTTGTTGCATGTTGGGATTCTATGGTTATATGTCACTCTATCATCTTGTCTAACTTTGGAGAATTGAGTATAATTGTGCACGTTGTCACATTTTGATTTCAGTAGGATGTTAGGCTAGTTTAGAACTCATTGATATCTTACTGAGTCATTGATTTATATTTTATCAGACATGTGCGGTTAATGTGTGCAATGAGTGTGCAGGTGACAGGTTTACAGGAGAACGTGGGATTCAGGCCAGCTACACAATCTTGCACAAGTAGCCCACGGGCTAAGCCCTAGCCATGTTTATTGCTTGAGGCCTTAGCGTTAGAATTATTGTTTTGGACACCATGGGTGGTCCTCTTTTGTAATGTATTATGTCTTGTAATTATTAACCTTGCTTAGGGTAATTGGTTGTGTTGTAAACTTGTTTTTGGGAGTTAATGATCCCACTTTCATTAAGTTTTGATTTTTGTTTAATGATGTACTTAATTTTGGGGTTTAGGGTCACATGTGAACCCTTGGGTGGTCCCCACACCCTCTAACCATGTGCCTAATCTTTCCAAACCCGAAATTGGGTTATTTTGGGCATTTTTAGGGACCCCTTTTTAGTTTGGGAGTTCCCTTAACATAAAAATGAGCCCTTGGACCCTACCTAATGGGTAGGGGGGCTTATTTCCAAGGCTAGAGAGAGTTTTCCCTCCCTTTTTGCCTCTTTTTTGGTCACATCCATGTAAGGGGTGTGGATTGGAGTGCTTGTTAAAAGTTGCACTAGTTTTGTCTTGTTAACATTTAGAGTAATTTGGGAGAAGAGGGCTAAAAGGCATTTTACCCTTTCTCTCTTTTGTTTTGGCATCTTTGACCTTGAAGGAGGAGAGGGGTGACACATGTCACCCCCTCATTTGTGAGGATTTTTGCTTGCTCCTCTTCAAATTCCCCTTCATGGGAAAAGAAGAGAACCTTTTTTTTTGGGAGATTTTTGCTTGGATGCTTGGGTGATTTGGAGCTAGGAGTTGCTTGGGTCAAGAAGTTGGAAGTTGGAAAGCTTTTTGGAGAGCTTTCTTTGAGGTAGGCTCTTATGTCTTATTGCATGTGTTGTATTCATCTTAGTTGTTAGATTGGCTACTTGAATTTGTTATTGTTGCATGTGGATTTTGGTTGTTGGTTGCTTGTTTTACTCCCTCCATCATATGGCATGATGGAGTTTTGGAGTTTGTGGGGGAAGAGAGAGGGATTTTTCCCTCTCAATCCTCAAGGCTTGATGGACAAGCCTTGTAGGGTCTTAGTGTTTTCCCCTCAAATGGTTGAGGTGGGGAAGTTGATTCATTTGGCTTGAATCTCCTTCCCCATTCTTGGTAAGGAAACCCCTTTGGGGTTTGAAAATCCTTCCAAGAAGGACTTGGAGAAAGGGTGGAGGAATAAGGAGGGTTTAAATGATATAGGAGCAACAAGGAGGGTATGGAGGTCTTGTTATTGTGCTGATAATCTTTGTAAAATTTTTTGGAGAAATCCTCTCCTCTCTTCCCCATTGTTTTAGAGGTAGAACTTGGGTTCTCCTCTTTTTCACCTTGTAAAATTTAGAGTCTTGTCTTAGATTTTTGTCCTATTTTTGTGTGGATTGTATCATTGTTAGTTCACCCTCATTCTTGTGCAAGTTGTGGATGGTGGTCCTCTTTCCCATGGGCTTGGGGGAGGCTAGCATGCATCCCAACCTTGGGAAAGGCATGTAATGATGCCTATGGTTGGGAAACAAACAAGCTCTTTCTCCTTGTTGGTTTTCTTGAAGGCATGAAGGTTGGAGCTCAAAGTTGGAAGTTGGAGATTGTTGAGAGTTTTTTTCTTTGTCTTCTCTAATCTTTGTGGACATTTCTTGTATTGTAACCACTTAAGTATGGCTTGTGGAAGACTTGTACTCCTTGTAAAATTTCTATTTTGTAATTTGCATTCTTGAAAACTTGAGCCATTTTTGAGCTAAGTAATCTACTTCAAAGTCTTGTAAAAATCTTGTGATAAATCTTCTTGGGTAGTTATGTATTTGTGTATGTTTGGTATATGAAAACTTCAAATCTTGAAAATGAAATATTGTATTTGTTGTTTTCTTTAATATGAAAATTTGATTTGTAATCTTCCCTTTTGAAGAAAATGTATAGATATTGAAAATGTTGCCTTGTCTTGTGAAAATATATAACTTCATGTTGAATATCTTCCCTTGTTTAGAAATCTGAAATGTTTATTTGTTATTGCAGTTTGAAAGAAATTAAACAGTTGTAGGAAGTCTTATTTGTACCATTCAAATTTGAGAAACCTAATAACATGTTCAATGGAATTTGGACTTATTTGAATATGGTTTTCTTTTGTATTGTTTGATATTTGTAATAATAATGATAAAACAAATTAGACTTGAAATCATTATAGTTTGGGGCTTTTTCATCAAGATAAGTATTGTAGATTTAAATATGTTATTAAATAAAAACTGAGATCATTTTTCATATACAATTTTTTTATACGTTATGATCTATTCAGTTTTATATAAATATACACATACATGTTTAAACTGCATATCAATGTGGGTTTTACAACACAGATTTAGATTTTTCTATATACAATTGTAAAATATATCTATATGTAATAAATTTAATCTTTACAATCTTGTATATATATCATAGGAATATATATACAAAATTATATATATATATATATATATAATATTTATATATATATATATATATATATACTTTATTTTATATATTATATGTGTTATATATTTAAATAAAACTTATATATATATCAAACAAAAGTTACAGTTTTGTTTTTTTAAACAAAAACCTACATAGTAATAAAAGTTTTGTTTTATAAATATAACAATAAACAACAAAAAATATAATTTAAATTTAATGTTTGGTTGGGGGAGGGTCGGAACCCCTCCCCCCACCCGAATTCCACACCAGGGCTACCTCCCCCTGCACCCTACACACGCCTGACCCCCCCACGCCAGCTGCTACCCCAACCCCTGCGTCCCCCCTACACCGTCCCCCTCCCCTGATGCGACCTGCCCCCCCTTCACCTATTTGCGCCCCCTTCGGCCTGTCACATGCCTCCCTCCACACTTGTTCCACCCCACCTCCTGCCATCTTCCACTTCACCCATCCTCCCCCAACAACCTCTGCCCGCTGCCCCCACACTCCCACACCACACATAAACCCCTCTGCAATCATATCCCCCCTCCTTATATCAATAAATGAAAGAATATATAAAGATATAAAGTGTGTGTGTGTGTGGAAATTTATATAAATGTAGGGTGTATCAACAAAAAAAAAAAGAGAAAGAAACCCCTCTTGTTATGGTTTGAATCTCTCAAAAACAATATGCAATGTTGGTTTCATAATAAAAGAAAAATCCTCATAGCACTCCAACAACCTGCAACAAGAAACAAATCCAAAATGAAAAGAAAGAGATGGAAAAGAGAAGAGATAAGGAAGTTAGGGCACAATTTTGATCTAGGGTTGAGGATTGTTTAATCCTAGGGCTCAAATAAAACCCTACTCACTTTAAGTCATGGTTTTTGGTGGGAATGGGTTTTTTTAAATAAAAAGGGAAATATGGATCAATATATGTATTGGGGAATGATTTTACCTAAGGATGAATAATTATATTTCCATGTGGTGAAATTATTTAAGTGAATATATATATATATATATATATATATATATATATAAATGTGTAATGTGTGTAATTTAACCAAAGCTAAAATAAAATTAAATTGAATTAATGTCTTAAGCAACCATGAGGTTTTTTTTTAATTAATAATAATTAAGGGTTAATGGAAAGAGCTAAATAGAGCTTTAGTTCGCTACTTCAAAAAAAAAATTACCAACCTTTTTGTCTGTTTTCCGGTATCCTGAGCCGGGGCAATACATTTGGTATCAGAGTGAGGTTCACACATGTGGACACTCTGGGTAACTAATTAAGATAGTTAATGGTAATGTCAATAAAATAAAATTTAATAAATGGATAAAAATAATTAGTTAAAAATCATCCGCAACCATTAAATTTTAAATTAATAACTTCTTCGCTCACCTCGTGCACAGGATGGCACCTAAGTGGGGATGATCAGCTAGAGGTTTGGGGCGTAGTGTACCTACGTGGGAGAAGCTGACACCTGAATTGGGGCCTCAGATATTAGAGGCCCTGCACTAGCTGATAGGCATTGTGGAGCAGCATCTACCACCACCACAGGAGGTGAGAGAGGAGATACCATTGGGAGACGAGGAGCCGATAGGTGAGGATGCACATTCAGAGCCGCCAGAGCATGATACACTGAGGTGGGAGAGGTCATGTAGCCCTTCCATTCATCACGAGAGGGTAGCCTCATTCCATCATAGCCGCTCACACAGTCTCGAGGGACCATTTGGGGATAGGTGACCCCCTTCACCTGTTGGACTACATCGCCAGGATCGAGATACAGGTAGTGTGATCAGGGATCTTCTTCGATTGTAGCTGCCCACCTACACTGGCTCTACAGATGGCTTTGGGGCTGAGTCATGGCTCCTTAGCTTGGATAGTTGCTTTGGCTTGCACTCTTACGAGAGCAACGTCAAGGCAAGGTTCACTATACACCTCCTCCGAGACACAACAGGCATTTGGTGGAGGAATGAGGAGCGTAAGCTCCATCTGACTAAAGAGATAGTGACTTGGGAGATGTTTGAGGAGCGTTTCAGGGCTCACTACATATAAGAGCATTTCGTGTAGAAGAGGATGATGAGTTTCACGACCTACAACAGGGATCTGGTATAATAGCACAATATGAGAGCAGGTTCCTGGATCTTCTACAGTATGTGGATTACCTACAAGATGAGAAATTACAGGTTAACAGGTTTATTTGAGGCCTTAATGCAGATATAGCAGGAGCAAGTTAGGATGTTATCTCCTCCCACACTTGAGAAGGCCGTTGAGAAGGCCTACTTAGCTGAGGAGAACAGGACCAAGGCACAGGAGCACCGAGATAGAAACAAGAGCAAGTTTCAGGAGAGGATACAGGCCTTTCAGAGTCAGAGGTCATGGGGTACTGCACCACCCCCTAGAGGAGGATTTTGGCCTCCACCAGCAGCCACGAGGGCTCCACCGCACCCACAATGACAGACACAACAACAGGGCCACCCGCAGCAGGGGGCTAGACAGACACAGGGATTTTAGAGAGGTGGTTCTAGAGGTGGTTTTGGTGGAGCCAGGGATAGGAGGCAGGGTACTCAGCAGGCACAGCCAGCTCACACGTAGTAGTCTGCTAGGGTTGGACTGGCAGGATCAGTACACTAGAGTACAGGAGGGACCCCATCTCAGAGGGGTACAGGAGGATGTTTTATTTGTGGATCTCCTGATCACTATGTGTGCATGTGCCCGCACAAACCCAATACCATGGATGCACAGAGAGCTGCTAGATCTGAGAAGATAGTGGGTGATGTAGGATGTGCTCATCGTGTATATGCAACAGTTGACAACCGCCAGGTCGAGCACCAAGCCACAGTCATTGAGACAAGGTATTATCAGGGGTATTTCTATCTCAGTACTTTTTGATTCAGGTGCTTCAGATTCTTTTATATCACCTTCTATAGTGGACCAGTGTGGGCTAGTGGTGGCTAGGCAACCAGATAGTTGGCAGGTTGAGTTGGCCTCTGGGGCCAAACTCGCCATGGACTCGTATGTGGAGAGTTGCGTACTTGATTTAGGAGTCTTCTCCACTACTCTTGACCTCTGAGTTATCCCTCTAGGTTCCTATCAGGTAGTTTTGGGTATGGATTGGCTCGAGGCTCATCAAGCTAAGGTGGATTGCAGAAATAAGGTCATTGAGTGTCAGGATGATCTTGGGAGTGCAGTTGTGATATCAGGGATGCAGAGGCCTATCTCCTTGCGCATGATATTGGCTAAGAAACTCAAGCGGAGCATGCGTAAGGGTTGTCAGTTATTTGCTATCACCATCAGTGATCAATCAGAGAGCACTTCAGAGCACTCACCCTTAGATGACCATGTAGTTTTGAGGGAGTATACAGATGTGTTTCTAGGTGAGCTTCCAGGGTTACCACCCCGCAGAGAGGTAGATTTCACCATTGATTTAGTACCTGGATCTGCACCAGTTTCTAGGGCACCTTATCAGATGACGACTCCAGAGCTTCATGAGCTCAAGATTCAGTTAGAGGAGTTGTTAGATAAGGGTCTCATTCACCCTAGTGTATCTCCTTGGGGAGTGCCAGTCATATTTGTGAAGAAGAAGGATGGTTCTCTCAGACTTTGTGTAGACTTCAGACAGCTCAATAAGGTCACAATAAAGAACCGTTATCCACTCCCTAGGATTGATGACTTGTTTGATCAGATGCGGGGAGTGAGAGTGTTCTCCAAAATTGATCTCAAGTCAGGATATCATCAGTTGCGCATTTCAGATGCAGACATTCATAAGACAGTGTTTCGCACACGTTATGGGCATTATGAGTTCACAGTTGTTCCATTTGGTTTGACCAATGCCCCAATTGTCTTCATGAGCCTCATGAATGGAGTATTCAGGACATTTATGGATTGCTTTGTTTTAGTGTTCCTTGATGACATATTGATTTATTCTCGTTCCGAGGAGGAACATGAGGAGCATTTGAGGCAGGTACTTCAGGTTTTGAGAGAGCAGAAGTTGTATGGGAACTTGGAAAAATGTAGCTTCTTTCAGACAGAGATTCAGCACTTAGGTCATATCATATCAGGTGAGGGTATCTCCATAGATCCCTCTATGATACAGGCTATCATGGACTGGCCAGCACCCACATCAGTTACTGAGGTAAGGAGTTTCATGGGTTTAGCAGGGTATTACCGCAGGTTTGTACAGGACTTTTCTAGGATTTCTCACCCTATCACTTCTCTTCAGAGGAAAGGGAAGAAGTTTGATTGGTCAGAAAAGTGTGAGCAGGCCTTTCAGTTGCTTAAGGAAAGGTTAACCATGGTGCCCATCTTAGCAGTTCCAGACCTGACAGAGGATTTTTTTGTTTGTACTGATGCATCACTAGAGGGTTTGGGAGCAGTTCTTATGTAGGAGCATTGGGTTATTACATTTGAGTCTCGTAAGCTCAAGGACTACGAGCTTAATTATCCTACTCATGACTTGGAGCTTGCAGTAGTTGTTCATGCTCTGGTACGTTGGTGACATTTCCTTTTGGGTAGACCTTTCATTTTGAGGACAGATCATCGAGTTTGCAGCATATCTTCTCACAGCCGAACCTCAACGCTCGTCAACGGCATTGGATGGAGTTCCTATGTGAGTATGACATGGAGGTTCAGTATATCAAAGGGAAGGAAAATGTTGTTGCAGATGCACTTAGTAGACGATGACATGTGCTTGCTTCTTTGACACTTCAGTCAGATTTGAGAGGCAGGATTCTTGAGCACCTTCCAGAGGACAAATTTTATGAGGGAGCCAGACAGATGTTGGAGTCACAGGGTTCATTAGAGGGCAGATATTCTGGGTGTGTTTTAGAGGTAGATGGTTTGCTTTGGTTCCACAGGTGCATCTATGTGCCTAAGTCAGGTGATCTGCGTAGCTTCATCCTCACAGAGGCTCATCGAGCCCCATATGCGGCACATCCAGGAGTGAAGAAAATGCATGCCGATCTAAGAGAGTTATATTATTGGCCAGGTCTTTGACAGGACATAGCAAATTTTGTTGCACATTGCCTCGAGTGCCAGAGGGTTAAGGCAGAGCATTCTCATCCCGTAGGACTTTTACATCCTCATGATATTCCCGAGTGGAAATGGGATGTGATCTCCATGGATTTCATAGTCGGACTTCCTATGTCTTCTTATCATCATGATGCCATTATGGTCACTGTGGATAAGTTGACCAAGGTTGCACATTTTTCGCCAACCAAGGTCACCTATAATGCACAGGCCATTGCCAAAGTATTTATGGAGGACATTGTTAGGTTGCATGGGATTCTGAAGACCATCATCAATGACAGGGATACCATCTACACTTCAGTTTTCTGGACTTCCTTTCAGACCGCTCTGGGTACTCAGATTAATTTCAGCTCAGCATATCATCCAAAGACAGATGGGCAGACAGAGAGAGTTAATCAGGTGCTGGAGGACATGTTGAGGATGTATGTGATGGACCAGCAGAAGAAATGGGAAGATTATTTACATTTAGTTGAGTTTTCTTACAACAACAGCTATCATAGTTCCATTGGTATGGCTCCTTACCAGGCTTTGTATGGACGACCTTGTAGGACACCTTTGAGTTGGGACAGACTAGATGACAGGATTATTCTGGGACCAGCTTACCTTCAAGATTTATAGCAGCAGGTTGTGCTAATTAGACAGCGTCTTAAGCAGGCCAAAGCATGCTAAAAGGCGTATGCAGACACCAAGAGGATTAATCGTCACTTCTCAGTGGGTGAAAAAGTCTTCTTGAGAGTTCACCCGCATAAGAGTCCAATCCGTTATGGAAAGGGTTCTAAGCTATCACCTCATTTTGTGGGGCCTTTTGATATTTTAGAGGTCATCGGTCCAGTTGCCTATCACCTAGCTTTGCCACCACACCTTGCATGGGCCCATGATGTATTTCATGTTTCTGTACTACGTAGATATGTACCAGATGTTTCTCATGTTTTGGATTGGTCAGCATTACAGGTAGAGGATGGAGGACAGTGGAGACTGGAGCCCGTACACATTCTGGAGCACCAGAGGTTGGCCCTTCGGGGTCGATACTTGGACCAGGTTAGAGTACAATGGGACCGATATGATGAGACAGTAGCTACCTGGGAGGATGCGACACCTTTGAGGGCTAGATATCCCTATCTCTTTCAGTGACTTCCAGGAGGAAGTCTAATTTTAGTAGAGGGGGATGTAGTGCCCACACTTTTTATAGCTCAGTAACTTGTTGTTTCTTTGCTCATAGACATGTTTTGACAGAGATTTGTTATATCTTGGACATTATATTAGAGATTTGATCTTATTAGACATGTGTGGACATTTAGGCGTATAGCACCAATTTAGCTTAATTTCTATGTTGTCGCATTTTCATATGATGTCATGGATACTAATGGATATGATGTTGTTTTTGGAACATAATTATATTGATGGATACTTAGTTGTTGCATGTTGGGATTCTATGGTTATATGTCACTCTATCATCTTGTCTAACTTTTGGAGAATTGAGTATAATTGTGCATGTTGTCGCATTTTGATTTCAGTAGGATGTTAGGCTAGTTTAGAACTCATTGATATCTTACTAAGTCATTGATTTATATTTTATCGGACAAGTGTGGTTAATGTGTGCAATGAGTGTGCAGGTGACAGGTTTACAGGAGAACGTGGGATTCAGGCCAGCTACACAATCTTGCACAAGCAGCCCACGGGCTAAGCCCTAGCCATGTTTATTGCTTGAGGCCTTAGCATTAGAATTATTGTTTTGGACACCATGGGTGATCCTCTTTTGTAATGTAATATGTCTTGTAATTATTAATCTTGCTTAGGGTAATTGGTTGTGTTGTAAACTTGTTTTTGGGAGTTAATGATCCCACTTTCATTAAGTTTTGATTTTTGTTTAATGATGTACTTAATTTTGGGGGTTTAGGGTCACATGTGAACCCTTGGGTGGTCCCCACACCCTCTAACCATGTGCCTAATTTTTCCAAACCCGAAATTGGGTTATTTTGGGCATTTTTAGGGACCCCTTTTTAGTTTGGGAGTTCCCTTAACATAAAAATGAGCCCTTGGACCCTACCTAATGGGTAGGGGGGCTTATTTCCAAGGCTAGAGGGAGTTTTCCCTCCCTTTTTGCCTCTTGTTTGGTCACATCCATGTAAGGGGTGTGGATTGGAGTGCTTGTTAAAAGTTGCACTAGTTTTGTCTTGTTAACATTTAGAGTAATTTGGGAGAAGAGGGCTAAAAGGCATTTTACCCTTTCTCTCTTTTGTTTTGGCATCTTTGACCTTGAAGGAGGAGAGGGGTGACACATGTCACCCCCTCATTTGTGTGGATTTTTGCTTGCTCCTCTTCAAATTCCCCTTCATGGGAAAAGAAGAGGACTTTTTTTTTGGAGCTTTTTTGCTTAGATGCTTGGGTGATTTGGAGCTAGAAGTTGCTTGGGTCAAGGAGTGGAGAAGTTGGAAGTTGGAAAGCTTTTTGGAGAGCTTTCTTTGAGGTAGGCTCTTATGTCTTATTGCATGTGTTGTATTCATCTTAGTTGTTAGATTTCTACTTGAAATTGTTATTGTTGCATGTGGATTTTTATTTGTTATGGTTGCTTGTTTTACTCCCTCCATCATATGGCATGATGGAGTTTTGGAGTTTGTGGGGGAAGAGAGAGGGATTTTTCCCTCTCAATCCTCAAGGCTTGATGGACAAGCCTTGTAGGGTCTTAGTGTTTCCCCTCAATTGGTTGAGGTGGGGAAGTTGATTCATTTGGCTTGAATCTTCTTCCCCATTCTTGGTAAGGAAACCCCTTTGGGGTTTGAAAATCCTTCCAAGAAGGACTTGGAGAAAGGGTGGAGGAATAAGGAGGGTTTAAATGATATAGGAGCAATAAGGAGGGTATGGAGGTCTTGTTATTGTGCTTATAATCTTGGTAACAACTTTTGGAGAACTCCTCTCCTCTCTTCCCCATTGGTTTTAGAGGTAGAACTTGGGTTCTCCTCTTTTTCACCTTGTAAAATTTAGAGTCTTGTCTTTATTTTGTCCTATTTTTGTGTGAATGTATCATTGTTGTTCACCCTCACTCTTGTGCAAGTTGTGGTTAGTTGTCCTCTTTCCCATGGGCTTGGGGGAGGCTAGCATGCATCCCAACCTTGGGAAAGGCATGTAATGATGCCTATGGTTGGGAAACAAACAAGCTCTTTCTCCTTGTTGGTTTTCTTGAAGGCATGAAGGTTGGAGCTCAAAGTTGGAAGTTGGAGATATTGAGAGTTTTTCTTTTGTCTTCTCTAATATTTATGAAACATTTCTTGTATTGTAACCACTTGAGTATGGCTTGTGGAAGACTTGTACTCCTTGTAAAAAAATTATTTTGTAATTTGCATTCTTAAAATCTTGAGCCAGTTTTAAGCTAAGTAATCTACTTGAAAGTCTTGTATAAATCTTGTGATAAATCTTCTTGGCTGGATATGTATTTGTGTATGTTGGTATATATGAACTTCAAATCTTGAAAATGAAATATTGTATTTAGTTGTTTTCTTTAAATATGAAAATTTGATATGTAATCTTTTTTGAAAGAAAATGTATAGATTTGGAAAATATACTTTCTTGTGAAATATATATACACTTCATGTTGAATATTTACCTTGTTTATAAATCTAAAATATTTATTTAGTTATTGCATTTGTAAAAAGAGGAATACTAATACCTTGTTGAAAGTCTCATTTGTTCAAAAATCTGAATATTGTAATATTAGTTTTGTTTGGATAAATCATAATAATGATAAAACAAATTAGACTTATCATTATCTTTTTGTAACAATATGGAAATAGATTGAGGTTCATAGTTGAAAATTTTAAGCTTCCTTTTTCATATCAAATAACTTTAATGTTAAAATCTATTATTTTATAAGTATGGATCATTATTTGGCATTGTGTACACAAATGATCTTATTCAGATATAATTTAATACATGTTTAAATAAATAATATATATGTGTGTTGTGTGTGCTAACTTTTGGATTTTTACTATATGTGTAAAAAAAATTAATATGTTTTAAATTAGATCTTTACAAAAAAAGAGATTTCAAAGGAATATATTAATAACTTTATATGTCCTGTTTGTAAATATTGTGTTTTTTTTTTTTGTAAATTATAATAATCAAACAAAAGTAATTGTTTGTGTATAATATATAAACAATAATACCATACATATATATACGTTTTGTTTTATAAATATAAATAAACAACAACAAATATATATATATTTATATGTATATATTGGGGGGGGTCCGAACCCCTCCCCACCCCTGCGACTTCTCCACACCTTGGCTGTTGCGCAGCCTACACAGCTACACCCCCCACATGTACCCTGCCTGCCCCAACCTGCCCCCCCCCTCTCCCCTAGCGCGACCTGCTCCTCCTTCACCCTTTTTGTGCCCCCTCTCCGGCCTATCCAGGGGAGCCTCCCTCCACGCCCTTTCCGGCCCTGCCACCCTTGCCCTCTCCACGGCTGTCCCCATGCACCCCACAGCAACCTCCTCCGCCACGCTGCCACCTTAGCACTCCCACCACCACACATTTGCCCTCTGCAATCAGCCGCCCCCCCTCCTTATTAATAAAAGATAAGAATATATAAAAAAAAAGAAATATATAGTTTATATAAATGTATGTGTATCAACAAAAAAAAAGAGAAAGAAACCCCTCTTGTTATGGTTTGAATCTCTAAAAAACAATATGCAATGTTGGTTTCATAATAAAAGAAAAATCACTCATAGCACCTCCAACAACCTGCAAGAAGAAACAAATCCAAAATGAAAAGAAAGAGATGGAAAAGAGAAGAGATAAGGAAGTTTAGATCACAATTTTGATCTAGGGTTGAGGATTGTTTAATCCTAGGGCTCAAATGAAACCCTACTCACTTTAAGTCATGGGTTTTTGGTGGAAATGGTATTTTAAATAAAAAGGGGAACTATGGGTCAGTATATGTTTTGGGGGATGATTTTACCTAAGGATGAATAATTATATTTCTATGTGGTGAAGTTATTTAAGTGAATATATATATATATATATATATATATATATATATATATATATAATTAAATGTGTCTAATATAACGAAAGCTAAAATTAAATTAAATTGAATTAATGTTTTAAGCAACCATGAGGGATTATTAATTAATAAGAATTAAGGGTTAATGGAAAGAGCTAAATAGCGCTTTAGTTCGCTACTTCAAAAAAAAAAAATTTACCAACCTTTTAGTCTATTTTCTAGTGTCCCGAGGCAAGGCAATACAGTAACATACCACTAATTTCTCCTAATGAAGCACCTACCAAATTTTTTCAAAACAAACTTTGTCTAAACACGGTTTCCTGTTGCACAACGTTAATATTTTTTTCCTCATGAGATTATACCAATATGTGTTTATTTGTATCTCCTACCCAACATGGTGATATTTTTTTACCTTCCTACTCATCTTCACTATGATTACATTTTACCACAACTTCTAGATTCTAAACACCTTGCACAAGGTCTAGGTTTTCAAGATGGGCTAGATTCATGCCAACAATTCTCATTCTCTCCACAAAATATCTCTCATATGATTATGAAGGAATCCTCCTATTGTTCTTCCCTAATAATAAAAATACATGATCATGCGGTGCCTCACCTTCTCTAGGGTTATGATAACTACAACCCATCATCACTCCACTTAGTCTCAATGTCTCTTGAACTAACCTCCTCTACATATAATTATACCTACATAGTCTTTCCTCTCTCTCTCTCTCTCTCTCTCCCACTTGGAACATTACCATCCTTCCCAAAACTTCTTCTTTCCACTCTACGAGGTATATTTTTATCCTTCCATAGGCAGGTTCTCCCTCACAATCTCAATCATCGAAATCCTAATAGCTAAATGTGTCACATGAAAATATGATCACTTTGGCTCATGTCAAAACACAAACTCTAATTCCTTAGGGAATGAGTATGTCAAAATTGTATACTCCAAGGTACAACTATGCAACACTCCTTCACAAAATCAATCTACAACTCTTGTCATTACCACATCTATATCAGAGAGTACTTTATAGTCTTATTATCTCAATGATGTCTTTATTCATATACATACACCCCTATTATCCATATATGTTGTTAACCACTAGTAAAATTCTACTGGAAATAATATGAAGAAAATCTCATAGAAACAATCATAGAGGTTATCCTCCACCCAATTCCACACATTAAAGTTAGGTCTAGTATTGTAAATTCTCTAAAGACAAACAAAATGCCATATGCAAACCATATCATAAGAGTAGAATGAAAACAGGTCCCGAAAACAAAACAAAAATGTATTCTTATTTCTTAACCAATGCTAAGTTAGGCATTCTCTAATTTCATCTAGAAAATTTTGAATGCTCACTTGATGCACACAAAAGCACTAGGTCCCTCCTTTTACTTCTGTTATCAATATGTGGATAGAGAATACATATAATCATAATTATAACATGCATGAATGGAGATACAACACATGAGATTGGAAACACATATAACAATAAATTCATTCAATATAAAATTGGAATTCCAATAATACCATACTCAGTTACACTAAATTTTGCAATCCACCCACAATTATCTATCATAAACACAATTTATTACACAACATCTATTGATTACATTCACATTTCCATTAGATCCATGTGTTCGACCATATAGGAACTTGCATAATCATTTCCCACACATAGATGTATACACATATAAGTATACTAAATATAAGAGAACTACCCCTATTGATATAAAGTGGGGAATTTCATTTCACATCTTACATGTGATATTTCTAATAATAGGTGTGTTAAGAATAGACCACATGCTTTTCAACTTCTCTTTGACTATAAATCAAGCTACAAATAACTAGACTCCATCATGTTTAATTTTTATAACTAGATTACCTCCATGTGTCATATTCTTCCTTATGTACATGTCATTTTATATTATATATTGTGTTAATGTTTTAATGGGTCTAATAATTATATAGATGAAATGTATGAAAATAGAAAGGAGAATAAAGGAGATTAATAAGGCCCAATGACAACTCATATCCTAGACATGGCTTAGCATCCCATGTGTTTAATGTTTTTTCCCAAACCAAAATCATTTCATTATTTACCTATTAAACCATGTGTAATTACACTTATGTCAATGTTCCTAGACTATATGTGGATGGATTATATAACACCTGGATAAAAACATTCCTTGCATTACCTAAATATTATATCTCAACTGTCAAGTCTAAATAACCTAAGGGACCATATTTTTACTTTATTATAACATAAAATAATTATTAATACTTATAGCAGCAACCCAAATCTTATTAAAGAAGCCCATAGGTAGTTGTTTTATTAATTGTATCCCTTATTATGACCTAGACACCCTTGTTTTTTCCACAATGGGATGAGATTCTATCAGTTATAATGATATTTCATGTATACTCCACCCACATTATCCCGAGTGCATGTGCATATGCATAAGACCTTTTAGTTGACATACTTTTCTCATCACTTCTCTCATTTACGTTGTTTTTTTTTTTGGAAATTTATCCCCATTAATAGTTAGAACATTTGATCCATACTTAATATCATTTACATCTATAATTACAAGATCTATAAGTCTCTAACCATGTAACAATATTTCATGGTATAATAATTAAAATTAATTGAAGCTCACTTATCCCTTTGTTGATCTCAAAATCAAGCAATAATAAATCCCCTCATATACTATGAAGTTCATTATCTGTGTAATTTATGATTCATCTTAGTAAGCATAGAATAGATGCTTGTTTTATTTGATCTAATTGTGATATTCAAGACATAAATTTAACTCAACTAGCTGATTGAAAAAGTGTTAAGAAAACATGAACTAGTATTACAATATAGATGCGTGTATTCACAAGGTAAAGAAAAAACCCATATAAATACATAATGTTACAAGATAATTGGAAATAATTTTGTAAAAATATCATCAACGTGAAAGTTATAAAAAATATTCATATAAAGACATTATGTGATTGTATGGATCTCCCTTATTCCATTAAACAATCTTCCGAAAATTTGGAACAATAATCTAGTTATAAATGGGTATGCAAGCACTTTATAAGATCCATTTTACCTATACATATCTACTTCATCACATACTCTTGTAGTCATGAATCATCATTAAAATCAGTGTCAATTTTAGGTTGGATTTATATACCTTTGAAAGAAGAACCCTATCTTATAAAAACCTTGGTTATACTCAATAAAAATATGTGTTGAAGAGTTTACACCTTCAGTTTAAGGATATGTCATTAAAATATTCTAGAATCTCAAGAACATATCGGTAAGCAACTAGCTTCAAAGTCAAAACTATAAAATCTAAACCATATCATTGTGATCGTATCCATTTGATTGGAAATATTTAAGAATCATTTGACTTGGAGTTCATATCACAAACAAATATTAAACATGCCATTGTAGAATAAACTGATTCATCCCTTGAGAAATAATAATCAATTTTCCTCAAGGAAGGAAATATTTTCCAGCACTAGAATCTTCATTATGCAAGTCGATGAAATTTAAGAACTTCTTCTCTACAAAATGAATTCTTCTTTAATGTTATAAATGTCATTACATGAGGATCTTGTATTTTTCATACATCCTATGAGCAATTCCTATTATATATTATCATTAAACTAATAATTTTAAGCACTAATAATATGGCAGAATATGAGGCTTTAATCATGGGTCTTATCGATAGTTATTTAACCAATATTTCACATCTTAACATTCTTTCAATAAATTCATTGTTATCCCATTATCTCATTAGGAGAATTGCATGTAAAAATGAAATCTTAAAAGTTGCAATAAATTTAGGAACAACATTGACTTTCTCCTTGGCTCTTTTGATCAATAAAACTTGTTAAACCATCCCACAATCTTTTGAAAATGTGTTATCATATTTTAATGGCATATTTAGGAACATTATCATTTCCCCCCTAGTAATGACATTTTCATTTGAAATGTCAAAATACAACACTAACATTCTGTCATTAGTTCAACCGTAAGATTTAGGAACAACATTCACATTGTCAAAATACATTTTGTTTTATAAAATCAGATATGATGTTAACCCAAGTGAATTTAATAAAACTCAATATATATGATTAAATCTCTAGAACAAATTTAATTGCAACCTTAGGTTTAATTTATTTGTTGACACATGATAACAATCATTTCTTTAATGCATCACTAGATTTTATCATTAAGAACCTGATATCCTTTAGCATCATTTCCACCTTTGTTTATGGAATTCTATTATGTATGCCTTCAATTTTCCCATGTAGTGTTGTTGTAAGAAATTATAAGTCATGCAAGGTTTTGTGTCTTAGATTGATTTGGAACACTATCTAAGATGTTCATACGGTTAGGGAATACTGGCCTCAGGTCACCAAAATTGTAGTGAATATTAAGAAATTTTGATAATGAATGTTAAATTGAGTAGGGTCAAGGTTCATCCATGTCTCGTTTATGAACATTCTAAATACTTGGATGGCATAATTAACCATGGCCTTTCTCTCAAGGGGTTAGATCTCACTGGTGATAAATCCTAAATGAATCTCAACAACATCACTCCAGGAAGTTGAAGAGTTTTTGAATTGTAACACTAAATAGTTGAATCATATCCCTTTAACATGATGAAGCCAGGATTGTTGATAAATGAGGAGTGTGAATAGGCTCCAAAAATGGAATTTCGGAATCCCTTAGTTTGCAAACTTACTAAGTAGATGGTTCTGTGTATGGTAATTATGGTTTCTTAAAATAAAGATGTTCAATAATGATCTGTTGTGATACCTTCAACATAATCAATTGAATATGGTCAAAGCCATAGGATCCCCAAGAAATGGAGGATAGGCCTTCAAATATGGTTTTTTATCCATGTTCAATAAAATCCTCATGATTTTGAAATTAGTGCATGAGGTATTTAATGCTCCAGACATCCCAGGTTTACTAGGAAAAGGAATCGAACTCGGGCAGAGCATACTGTGATAAAGGAGTGGACACCTTAGTTAACTCGTGCATGCATGTTGAATTTTTTAACCTCATATGTTTGTACATATCCCATGTTTCTTTGAGGTTTTGAACTATCCTAAGGACTTCATCCCCTAATACGATACCCATCATTGACAAGACCATCTCGTACAACTTTTATTTTTAAATGAGTTCTTACAAGTAAGAATGAATGAACATGCAAATGATCTATCAAGAAGGTTTAAGATGAGCACATGTAAACATATCAAATGTGATTCCTTTCAAATTGGTGATCTTGGCTTAAATGTAAAATCAAAATGTACCACTCAATATGAGCATTATAGTGAGGTAGTGCATGGAGAAATGAGATTTTCATGAGAGTTAAATTAATATTGAGTTGAAAAGTATCATAATATTTTCACATAGGTCCTTAAAATCCAGGAGTGTGAACCCTACAGGAGTCCCTTGATAAGTGGACCTAAATAATGGATACCTTTGAATTCCTTTTTTCCCTCTCAGGCTCATTTTACTGCGAAATGAAAAACCCTGAATCTTATCATAGTTGTACTACAATTAAAAATATTCTTGAAGAGTAACAAATGAAATCCCATGAAGTAATTTTTATAAATATCTATGAATGGTTCACCTTTATTTTGGAGAAGGAATTAGAAATAATGGGTCTTATTCACATGATATGTTCGTTTTTTCACTTCAAGTATGCACAGTTAGTGAAGTCTTACGAGAGACCCCTTAGGAAATCACACTCACCTGGAAAAGCCATTTGGATGGGTGTCAAGAATGTGATATTTAAAAATAATGATACACATCCTCCTTACATTCCTTATATTTTGGTGAGTTGAAGAAGTAGAGCTTATCTATCCTATTAAATAAATTCCCTTAAATAAGCTTAATAATTTGGATGTGGTTTCTCACTGTGTTGATCAGTGGTGTAGAGAATAAATAATAGTTGATCCCTTTAATGACATAGTCCATGGTCAATGGATGAAACTGTTCCCATACTTTAGTAGAGCTTAGGACAACTCTTTGTATGGGAAGGCAAAATTAGGGGTTGTCCTTGATAGTGTCCCTCAGAAAACGGGTTTCTATAGTGTTCAAGGAGATTAAGGAGGATTTGGAGATCCATAAAGAATTGGGTTACAAAATGTTACACTCACCTTATTTTTTGAAAACATGTATTGATTTTATCTTTAGTTTTCTGTGAGTCTAGATCAGTTTCTTTCAACCATGAAAATGTCCAAACCTCTTGTTCTTGAGAAGCTCTTGAGTATGTTTGGGGGTAATAATTGAGGACAATGCTAAATTTCCTGATTCTAAGTTATCTAATGAAGGGTGATATGCTAAGATAACATTCATGTGAGATCCCAAAGCATAGTGAGGTGAGTGATTCTTGGAGCTACACTGTTTATTGATAATTATATTTAACTTTCATTAATGTTACTAGTGACCAAGGAAAGTATGTTTGAAGCTAAGAATAATTTCAAGAATCCATTCATTGAAATGGGTTAAATCCATCATTAGGGATTTGGCATCATCTAATAATTACTTAATCATGTTGTTTCTGGAACAAGATCTTTCTTGAAGGTCTTAAAATTACAAGTTTGAATCCATTTCAAATGCTATAATATGACCTCATAAAAAAACGATAATAGGACAAATGACTAAGATTAAAAATTATTTTGAAATGATAATAAAGGAATTTTTATTATAGATCTGCATCATTTGGTATCAAAGTATGAAGATCTGTTAGAATTTGAGGATTCTAATAAATACAGATTTAATCAACTTACATATTATATAATGTTATAAATAAATATTACATCATAGCATAAGCAAATAAATAAATACTTACAGGAAATAAATAACATAGGTGACACATTATTTATAGTGGAAAACCCCAATAGGGTAAAAACCACTTTGAAAATAACCTTTTACTTTAAAGAAATTATTTTACATCTAGTAAGATCACCTCCTCCTTTAAAACCCTATTTACCAAGGGTAAAAGCAAATTACTTGATCTGCACAACTTTGATATATTTCCCAAATATATCAAATGAGGACCTAAAGTCCTTTTTATATAAGGTTATCAGGTATGTCTCCCGACCTACCTTTTCAACCTAAAATGGTTGGCACATACACCTAGGTTTATAATATTTAATATTACAAATATAATCATTTCATGATATTAAATATTTATCCTGAAAGTATATACCTAGGTTAGCATATTTAATAATAGAAATATAAATATTATATTATTAAATATTAACCTATATATTAGTGATGGATCAATATACATTAAGGGTTGGCCATACCACTTAATCATTATGTTCTAACACTCCTTAATGTTAAGTGGGATAACATAACATATGTCAATAGATTACCTGCCCATAGTACACTACAGGATTTACAATCCTTAAACCATAAAGGTTTTAGGCTAGCATATCGGTTGAAGAAATTGTAACACCTTCATCATACTCAATTTACCTTTTGGTACAAAATAATTTGGAATCTCAAATATCATCCCATGATCAGTGGATAAGTATGATTTGTGAGTTTTACATGTTCTCATAGGTTCTCATAAAAGGTTATTAAACCCAAGCATATAAGAGCCTTTTACAACCAAGGACCTCCTTAACAATATGCTTGTACTAGATGTTTACAAGTAAACTCAATAACACTAAAGATTTTACTGAAGAACTCACTTTAAGATATTCCTACACTTCTTTCTAAAAAAGAAGTTGAGGAGGTATACATGTCTGAAGGTCTTCTTACACTTTCTCAAAGGTCTTTTTTTACACTTGTCCAAAGTATTTTACAAATTCCCAAAGGTATTTTTACAAAAACCAAGTTGCATTAGGAGGTGAAATTTTCATGCACACTCCCCCTCAATGGAAACTATGACAATCCAATATTTTCACAAAAGTGATAAAAATTTGTAGCACTCAGGACTTTGTGAAGATGTCAACAACCCGCTCTTCAGTCAACAAAAATTGAGATTTATGTCATCACTTATCACCTTCTCATGGGAGTGAAGCGTATATGTATCTCAATGTGCTTCATCCTCTGATGTTGAACTAGATTCTTAATCAAGATTAATACAACTCTTGGCCACCACATAGAAAGGAATACTTCCTTTAACTTCCATGTGTATCCCTACTCCAACATCTAATGCAACCACATGGCTTCTTTACTTCTTCCATTGTACTTCTTTGCATCTGTAGAAGAAATGGAGACTATTGATTGTATTTTTTGTTCTAAGTAATGGTTCCTACACCAAATTTTTTTAACACATATCCAATATATTTTATAACACAACATCAGTACGGTTAGAATCACAAAATCCATATAAGATAGCATTTTCATTTTTATTATAATACAACCCATAATTGATTGTTCCTTTAATATATCTAAAAATTCTTTTTGTAAGATTCCAATGATCTCTAAAAAAGGTTACTTCATAAACCTTGAATTAATTCCTACTATATAGGAAACATCTGATCTAGTTATAGTTAGATAAATCAAACTATCAACTAACAACGTATAAAAATATGAATCAACATTTTTCATATGCAAATTTAGGGTCAATATTTATTCCAACTTCCATTAAAGTAGAAAATGGTTTATAACTCAATCATAAGCAAAAAAAAATCAATACAATGGTTGCATATGGTGTTTTGAAAAATAACAATAGAATGAAATACAATCATATAAAGAACATGATGTGAGAAGACCTAACTCATTCATTTCAAAGTACTGCTTCAAATTCTCTTTAATCCTATGAATTAAATTAGAATTGTCACCAGTCATAAGAAAATCATCAACATATATACATATAATGATAATATGTGAGCCTTATTTCTTAATGAATATATCATTGTTAGTAAGAACAATTAACAAAATATAACAGTTTAAAGAAGAAAACATTTTCGCATACCAAATTTTAAGAGCTTGTTTTAAACAATACAATAATTTCTTAACTTAGAAACATAGTTTTCTTTACCAGTTTCTTCAAATTATTTAGGTTGAAACATGTAAAGTTCTATTTTAAATCGCAATTCAAAAAATCACTTTTCTTATCCATTTGGTATATTTCTTACCCAAATTGAGTGGCAATTTCAAATAAGGCCCTAACAGTACTCATTTTAGCTACAGGGAAAAATGTCTCAACATAATCAATACTAGGTTTTTGATTGAAACCTCTAACAAGTCTAGATTTATGTTTATTAATAGTTACCATCAACATTATACTTTACTTTGTATATCCACCTAGACCCTATAATACTTCGTAGCTCAGGTTCATATAAGGTAATTAATGCATGGTACATATGCATGGATTCTAATCATTTTCCTAAGGTTAATAGTATTTGAACTTTCTAACATATATTAAGCCAATTTAATTTCTTATCTAGGAAGATAAGAATTTCATAAACATCTATAGTATCAAAACATCATCATGACCATTTACTAAATCTGAATCAAAACCATCATTTAGAATCATTTAATGAATTAAATTCAACGAGAAGAAGACAACACATGTAAACCTTTGTACTATATTATATCTATAACATTTCATATAAGCTTCGATAATTAACATGTCCTAACCTTTCATGCCATAGTTTTGAATTATTCAAACTTTGAGATATAAAACAAGATGCAGAAGAGAAATCATCAAAAATATACAGACCATTTCATTGAATTCGTTCATCTATTATACTCTCATACTATCCTTGATATACCCAGTATCCTTCATGCATGGATTCTAGTTATGTCCATACTTCTTTTGGATGTTTGATATTACTAATGTGTAGAAGGTACTCATTGTTCATATTACATAAAATCATGGAAAGAACCTCCTACATTTGTTGCAAGAATGCATTCATGTTATCTACAGTTACTTGATGACTAGTAGGAGAAACCTCAGATCCAAGAAACAATCTTCGAGAGTTTCCTCGCCATAAATTATGTTTTGACCCAAATGTTGTAGTTGGTTTCATTCAAGATCTGGGTTTTATCAAGACAGAAATTTCTGGACGCCATTATTTTCCTAAACCTATAAAACACACCCCATTATAATATACAATGTATACAAAGTTAGATACATATTTATCGATAAGAAAAAACAACACTTTTAATAGAATCATATCTAAATTTTATAGATCTAAAGAAACTATTTGATCATAACTAATTATGTCATTACAATGCATTATAATTAACCTCCCATGATCAAAATAATAATCTCACAACAATATAAATGGTTATCTGCCTTATACCCCATATTTATATAAAAAATATTTTTGACCATATAGAAGTGAAGAAGAGACTCCTAAGAATGCATTTTACCAACTTCAAATTTCTGAAAAAAATTAATAAACAAAAATCCTCCAGCTTAAATTTGACGTCTAAATGACCATCATAATGGCTTATTTTTTGGTCTGGCGTGGTGGTCATTTGAGCTCGTCAATTTTAACACAATGAAAGTTTTTCTGAAACCTACGAGCTTAAATTTGATGTCTAAATGACCATCATATTGTCTTATGTTTGGTCTACCGTGATGGTCATTTGACCGTCAAATTTAATGAAGCCAAAACTTGTTGTGTATTTCCAGAATGTGAAATTCCATAATTATCTTCTTCTGTATAATATTAGGGAGGTTATATTTCAATACATTATAATAAGCTATTATAATTTATACATATAGGGTCTATATACACTTTTTTTTTAAAAAGGTATCATAGTTTATATAATCATAAATAAAAAATAACATATAGTTCATTGAAATGACATCACCTCATTCATACTTTCCATATTCACATAACCACTCCTTATGATGAATCGTATGAAACAAAGCACCCAAGTAATCAACTATACGTCATGACATGTATGTGTGTTAGAAGCAACTAAGTACACATCTTTATATTATTGATTAAGGGTTTTAGTTTCTCCAAATAGAGAAACGTTTAGTGGATTACTCTTTTCCACCTTTTAAACTTTATATTCTTTCTTTAAATTCCTTTTTACCATATCTCCAACATTTCCTCATATTTCTTTCAAAATTCTTAGATTTACCATTAAAATTTCATTGTATATGCCTTCACTTCTTTCTATTTATTTCTTAGGAACTGTAGACACCATCATCATCTTGCACATACGCATCCTTCTTCCTATTTGAATCCCTATTTCCCTCCTAAAACCCATGTATTCCCTATTTTCCCCTCTTAACCTTATCCCATCCCATCATTATTTTATCTCTCTTAATTCACCCCTAATCACATTTGATTTCCCCTAAACCCATCCATTATTCCTAATCACATCCCTAAACACCCCACTTATCCTCCTTAGACTCTCATCTACCCTCATTTAATGTTTTTCCATCCTCCAACCACCTTTTATCATCCCTATACAACCCTAACCCACCCAAACAACTTGAAACCCTAATTTACCCTCATTACGCCCTCTTGTCTCGAGTTGTGCATCATCTCCATGACCTAGATCAATGGTTTTCCATAGTCGACGATGGACCCATTAGGTCATCATCGACCTTATAAATATATCTCTAACCCCCTCCTCAAGAAGATGAAAATTTGGATACTTTTTACTTTTTGTGATATTTTTATGTTTCCTTTTCTTCTTGTGAGTTGCTAGTATCAACTTAGAGTTATCTGGGAGACCTTACATGCCATTGTTGGAGATCTAGAGATTGGATTTTTCTTAGATCCTTACCATTGTTTCATTATCTTTCTATCAGTTTTATAGGTCTACTAGTCATCTTGAAGATCTGCCATATCATTAGCCACCCTTATTTCTTTCTTGCAATCCATTTACCACTCATTAGCCTCCATTAAACCCTAATCTATCCCTGGTCGTCATCGATCCCACCAGCCATTGTCGACCCGATCTGCACCAACTATCTTTTCTACATTCTGCATCATTTTTTTTCCAAATTGCTTCCACATTCAGATCTCTTTGTTTCTATGATCCACCTATCTGACAGCCCTAGTCTTTATTTCCTATCCCAGTCATCATCAACTGTCCCAAATCTTCCCCCAGTCATCGCCGACCCGATCTACTGTTAGAATTTAGAGGATTCTAATTATTACAAATTTAATCAACCAATGTGCTTAAATATTAACATAAACCATAAAACATTAAATGTTAAACATTATGCAATGTAATAAATAAAATTACATAACATATTAATCAAGTAATACATACCAAAAGTAAGAACATAGTGACATGGTGTTTATAGTGGAAAACCCCAAATAGGGTAAAAACCACTGTGAAATAACCTTTACTTTCCAAGAACCAAATTTACATCCATTAAATTTCACCTCCTCCTTCCAACCCTAATCACAAGGGTAAAATAATATTCACCTTTGATATTTCATTCGAACATATCAAATGAGGACCTAAAGTCTGTTTTATATTAGGTGATCGGGTATGTCTCTCGACCCACATTTTCAACCTTATCGGTTGACACATATACCTAGGTTTATAATATTTAATATTAGAAATATAATAATTTCATGATATTATATGTTTAATTGACAGCATATACCTAGGTTAAAATATTTTATAATAGAAATATAAATATTTCATATTATTAAACATTAAGATATATATTAGTGATGGACCCATATACATTAAGGGTTGGCAATAGTACTTAATCATCATGTTCCAACAATTTTCTTTAAAATACTTGGATCATATAGTGTCAGTTATAAATATGGGTATGGAGCATATTACTTAGCCTCTATTGATAGTAATATTTAAAAATATCTTCTTAATTCATTGCACTTAATTTATTTCTATTGTTAATGTATTTATCTACATGAGCTTAGTACAACTAAGATACCCAAATTTTTCTACACCCACCAATCTCCCTTACCCTAGTAATGATTTGTAATTTTTTGCTCTCCTGTCAACATATATTATATGACCTTAAATATGGGCATCATGTCCTTGCTCATAGCATATTAAACATGGACACCTATCATTGACTATAGTAGCGTAACTTGATATATTTACTCTCCTACTTCACCTTATCTGGAAACAAATAACATGTTTATGGTACACATGTTATCTTGTATATTAAACCCACCCTCCTTAAATGGTCTCTTAGGCCTAGACTTATCTAAAAGAAGAAAAATTACTATGGGATGAGAATGCATATTATCAAATATAAAGTTCTCGCTTGAGGATTAACTATCACACAAAAAGATATCCGCTAACAACATTAAAAAACAAAATATATCCTCTATGATCATAAAACTAAAAATATATTATTAGACCATTCCCTCGAAGCATGAATACTCAATCTAAACCAAACCCACATATATGGTGATAAAATTTATGGCTTTCAGCATTAGTAAGGTTTACTAAATATGTCTAGTTATTTTTGTCATCTTATGAAATATTTCCACGTCAATTAGATTTTTCTTGAAGACCTCGGATTCCAACATTAATCATCCCACACAATCTAAAACAAAACAAATCTGTTGCAAAACATTAGAACCACTAATGAGAATATAGTTCCCCGTACAAGATGGATGTAACTTCCATATATGTTAGAAGGAGGAATTTACCATATCTCATCTCATTTTATCTTAAATAAATCACATAATCATAAATGGACTAACCATTGTTAGTTATATGTTAGAAACAATTGTGGTTGCAATTGCATTATCATGAAAATTCCCATCACATATATATGTGTGCCAAGTTAATTACAAAATCAAACACATCCCATGAAATTTTACTAACCATCATCATACACGTAAAAAACTAAAATAAACACGTATAAAATACCATCACATCTAATCCATATAACATTCATCATGATAAAATTAAATCATCACATTCATGCAGCATTATTTCATCTAAATCTTATCATAATAGTAACCTTTCATTCTATGTAAATCTATTCATAAACTCATATAAAACGTCACATGAAATCATGAAAATACATGAACACATCCATATATCTAAGAAAAATCATGTGTCTGCGTGTATATATATATATGTATGTATGTATATGTATGTATGTATGTATATGTATGTATATATATATATATATATATATATATATATTATATATATATATATATATATATATATACATATATATATATATATATATGTATATATGTATATATATACATATATATGTATATATACTATATATATATATATACATATATACATAGATATATATATATAGATATATATACATACATATATACATATACATACATACATACATACATACATACATACATATATATATATATATGAATGTACATCTCACAAATGTTCAAGATCTCTAGCCCATGCAAAACTACAACGTAAATTTTACATCTGACAATTGAGCTCCACCTTCAGGATTCCTCCTCAACCCTCTAATACTCCCCATGATTGCATTACAGCCTCATTAAGATGTTTTCCACTAAATCACTACATGTTTTGCATATCGCATCACTTCTCTGATTCTCTCCGCCACCATGTCTTTATACCATCGGAGCTCTCGAATTACAACCTGATATCCAGCCATGAAAACTATATTTAGTGGCCTCATATCTCCATTGTTCACCCATACTCTAGACCATACTACCCCTACTCCTAATCCGACTAGCCTTGATGTAACCAATGTAAAACAAATTACTCCAAATCTCTCCTACAATAACTACCGCTACCATCGGTACTGGTCCAATTCCTTCTGTACCTATATCAAATTTGTCTTCAAATATTTGACCCACTCATCGGTCTCCCCTATAAATTGCATCAAACTCATTAAATTTTCCTTTGAGGTATCCACTTGAGAAGCTCTCTTGGCCAAACCTTCACTCAACCTTTCTAACTCCACCTCAAAAAATCCTCCTTCCTACCCCTTTACCTACTCTCCCATCTCCACATCCTCCTCTCCCTACTCCCATCATGTTTTCACGAACCTATCTCCTTGATCTACCATATTATCCTTCCACCACGTACCATACTCAGGTGTCACCATAACATAATCAATATCTACAGGTTCTACCTCCTCATTGGCCATCTCCTAAATATCTATTGTTTGTGTTGCTAGAAAATCTATATTTCGCTCAACCCCCATGTGGAAAATAGGATTGATTTACCAAACCAAGATGTTTTCTAACCCACCAAAATTACATCACCTCAATCATCTCTTGTCATCGTCCCAACATCTACCTCTCATATTGCATAATATGTAACTGATGTCCCTATCCTAATGATATTGAAAACCATATATATGGCCTCCAGATCACATCACCTACCCCATCATATCCGGTAACCCTACCCAATACCATAAACTATGAGATACTACATCTAGAAAAAAATCACTCCACCACATCATAAATCCAAAATAAAAAATGTGTCATACTACCTGGCCCATGGAATGCTTCATGTTCAAATCACTTGGATGTGCTCGTAGGCCCATAAATATAGTAAAAATGTCATATGTATTGGAAAAATATCTTCCCTATGGACCAATCCTACAAATATCTATAAATTTGTGCTAGTAGAGAAACACCCCAATTAAAAATGGTCTAGTACTCCACCATATCTACCAAAACCCTAGTTAATGAAAATGGAAACTAGCCCCCTCATAACTATGGTAAAATAAAACAATTGATCCCCATCACGATCATATCAATCAACATACTCATAGCCACTCCATCATCCTAAAAATACAAAGAACTAAAACCCCCACCAAATATGTTATATCAAAAACATCATCAACATAGAACCTGACCATAGTAGCACCCCTCCCCATATCATCAAAATGAACACTAGCCTCATCATAATTAGGTAGCTAGAAAATATGATAAATATCCTCCAGGGTAGTGGTAATCTCCTCAGAATGTAAAAAATATGTCCCAGTCAACATGTCACATTCATCATAGAATACCACTATCATCTCGAAATGTTTATGGATGTGCCTAATGATGTAGACCACCTAATCCCAACCCCTCTAAAGTCACCAATTCATCATCACCCATGTGCTCACACAACCGGTCTAACAATGGTGGATCATGATCGCTCATTGTAAGGTGTCTCTCAACCTAAACTCATAAAACACACTACAAAAATATTATCCCCACAAACATAAAATTTAAATAAGTCTAGGAAAATAAACAAAATACACATCAAATTAGTACGAACCTGTGTAATCGACCTCGATTGCGCGAATCGCTACCATTATTAACCAAATAGACATCAATCATAGTAATAAACATCAATACTATATCTCCATATAGAAAATAATAATAGACAAAAAATAAGAATTCCATACCTCTATCTGAGATGGTCGTCACCTCCTCTTTCCACTCCCGCTAGCCTCCATCTCTAAAAATATTAAAATAGTTCTTTTATAGCAATAAACATAATGAGTAGAATGAGCTTCCATAATTACCTGGCTTATATATATAATCATTCCACCTCAATCAAAATTTATCTCCAATTGATGTTGATTCTACCTAAATCGGGACTGATCCCAAAATTCAATACTAACCAAGTATAAATTAGAAATTTTCAATGTTTGTGCTTTCTTTTTGGTCCCCAAGCCCCTAAAAAATCCCAAAATATATCTTAGTCACTATAAGCCTATATTTCCCATCTTAATTTGAATTATGTAGCCTCATGGGAAAAATTTCTCAATGGTTCATACAAATCATATGCCTATAGGTTGACCACCCATTGGTTCCCCTTATAGTTTAATGTCTCAATCACTTAATCCCACCTTTTTTACAATATATTTCATGTTTGGTCTTAGGGCACCTTAAATCCAACATCTTAATCAAAAATTCAAATCCTACACAAATCAACATGTTCTTACATTTAATGATCTATAAATCCATTCAAACCAGGAACCATCATGATGTCTCATGATGACACTCGATTATAGGGGGGATCACCTATATAGCATAGATTCAATCATCTTACTCAATTTTGTATCATGGTTTTTCCATCATAAACCACATGATAAAAAGGGGAAAATTTAGACACTAGAACTATGTCACCCTGATTCGTACATGCACGTACATACCTTAGTACATCCCTTCCTAAACCCACATGACCAGTTTACCCTTTTACATAGTAATATTTAGTATTTTACCACACACAACCACCCATAACTATAAAATAAATAAAAACAAATTGAAAATAACATAAATAACCCTAACCCCGTAAAAAACTCCCCAAACTCCTAAAGAACAACAAACCCATTACAAAACCAAAAAATCATAAAATAAGGAGATGGTTAGAACCAAATTCAACCGTTCTCCTTGAAAAATTTAGAGAATCGGTGTTGATTCTTTGAATCAGTGTTGATCAATGTATATCCCTCTAGAGTTGACTAAAAAGGACATCGATCCTCTAAATTCTTGCATAAGCCATTTCCCAAGGGTCTAAAAAATTTCAGGTGATAGGGATAAACCTTAGACTCATGTTTTTAATATTTCTTGCACTGAAGAGGAATTCTATGTAGACATGAAGAAGCTAAAACATCAAGTTTCTTTGATATCCCTTTGGAGAAACCATCTTCGTTAGCTAATCATTAGAGTCACCTCTATTAGAAAGGTATGTATTTCATTCAAATTTGTAAAACACTTATTTTCAAATAGGAAGAAATGAATAAATAAGAAAATAAAGATACGTAAACCTTCATTTGATTCTTCTTGTACCCTCTGATGAGAAAGTTGAAATGTTACTACACTTATTAGATAAATTTGAATTGTTTTATTGTGAATTCTCAAGTCTTTTCAAAAAGTGGAAGAATAATGCTAGGAGTACATTAGTGATCAAATGGAAAACCTTTTAATATGCAAATTCAAATGGAAAATGGGTAGAATTTATTGAAATTTGTTAAATCTTCCTAGCATTAATTTTGAAGGATTGAGCCTCATATTTATAGCTAAAGGAGAGAACACATATTGTGGATCAAAGTTTGGATGTATTTTATGGAAATGTATGCTTTTCTTGAATTAGCAAGTTGATTTTATTTGTATAGTTAGATGGTTTGAATATTCATTTAATGGGTAATGAATATTTGGTTGGATTTTGTTTTTTATTCAAGAAATTAGTTGTAAATGAATATTTATGGTTCCGCCTTTATGGGCTTCTATAACCTAATTGGAGTGAGCTATATTCATCTTGAGTTGGATGGTGAAGTTGACATAAGTATAAGGTGAGTGGATAAGTAGTCATTTAAATATTTAAATAGCCAACTAAATTAGCCAAGGGATACAAGTGTATAGTTTAATCATGATAGAATTAATTAAATTAATTCATGAGGGATGTGGGTGACTTCTAATGGAATAGGAAAGGGTAATGATCTAGAATGCATTCTCAAATTGATTTGGAATATTATGCAAAGGATAGGTATAATTAGGAATGACTAGAAACAAGCGTGTTTTTTTAAGTTGTCTTCGTTTCCTCCTATTTAACGTGTTATTATGAAGTAATAGAATTTTAAAGATAGTATAAACAATAGATAAATAAGTGGATGACACGAAAATGTGATAGACCTACTTTATATGCCTTGGTGAAGCATTTGGATGCCCCGTCGAGTATGGATGCAAAGAGAATTCTTTTTAAGTGAATGGGTGACACAATAAAGTAGTGGACTATCATTTGATAAGAAGAAGGATGATTCAAGCAGTAGACCTTGGATGATGTGATATATTTTTCTTTTAACGTGAGCTTTAATTCAAATAGTGAAAGTTAGAGTGATATTATTTTTTGTTGCATTATAGAGATATCACCATGATTATTAAAGAATATTGATGTTTAACCCATTATATGTATAAACATACACATACAAAAAAAAAGGAGGAAAAGTAAAAAAACTCAATATATATAGCAGATCTATGACACTATAGACTATAAATGAGCCAAGATGGGAACATAATACTCGTAATCGGTATAAAGAAGAACTAAAGATTAATGTATACCAAATATACACAGTAAAATTATGCACCATATCTATAAATGAACCAAGATGATAAATAAATACCTATAATAGGTCAAGAAATAAGTGCAAAAGTGTAACACAATTGTAAATAAAGATAATTAAAAATATTCATAATGTGTTCCAAATTGATAATTAAAAAGAGGTATATTCCCCCAAATAAGGATTCATGCAAGGGGATTGGATCACACTGAAAGAGCGGGGTCAAATGACACTCTTTTTTATATCTACATTGAAGATTGATCTGAGATTGCAATGGTACATTTTCCCTAAGAAAGGATGCTAATATGAAAGGGAGAGAATGAGAGCTGAGATTGCCCCAAATGAGGATGACAGCAAGGGATAAAGTTTATTTGACTTTTCTTCAAGTAAGGATACATGTAATAGGTTGTATCATTTATTGTTATAGCTGTAAGATGTTTAGAATGATCACTAGGATAAGAGTTAAAAGTTTGATTTCGTTGAGTTGTGTTAATTTCTAGGGAATTTTAATGTTTGTGAAAATTATCAAGATTTTTTATTATTAGAATTTTTTAATTTTTATTAGTTGATTTTTATTTTTTTTATTATTGTACTTTCTTTGATGTTTTTGTTATGTTTTGATTTATTTTTTATTTCTTTAATTTTTAATTTTTTTGGATTTTTTAATATTGCGATTTTTTATTATTGAAATTTATAAATGCAAATGAGAAAGACAAGGTGGACCTAGACTGTAAAAAGAAATTTTCAAATGAATAAGCTCATTGAGATGAACGGATGGAATACAATGGGTGCGGCTAAACATTGTTTTCGTATTTTGGGATAGACATCCTTACTATAAGGAACACGTGACAAAAATTGTTTGGAGTGATGCCACAAGAGGAATGGAATGAAGGTACAATATAATGGTTATCATGATATATCCCCAAAATTAGGTATACACATAAAGGATTTAGGAATAACACTTCTTAAGATGAACCACATTCATGGGTTCTTTAAGTTCACCATTTAAAGAGGATAAATTATATGTAACGGACCCAAATTTAGAAATAACAATGTAAGGTCCCAACCAATTACGTTCAAGTTTTCATTTTTTTCACACTTCTTGGTTGTATTTTTATGATTTTGATTGAGTAAAATATTACCAATTGCAAACTCTCTTAGTTTTATTCATTTTTTGTAGCTATGAAACACTCAATTATGATTTACTTTTAAATGATCCAAGGCATGGACCCTCTTTTCATCTAAGAGTTCTAGTTCAGCAAGGCACGCTTTTAGATAATCAGCTTCCTGACCCACGTGTTGTCATGATATGTAAAGGGATGGGAACTCAACTTCTATGAGAAATACAACTTCGGATCTGTATAAAAGGGAGAAGGGAGTGGCTCCAATTAGAGTACATAATGTGGTTCGATAGGCCCAGAAAGTGGGATATAGCCTTATATGCCAATTTCAACCTTGTTTATCAACAATCATTTCAAAGATTGATTTGATCATTTTATTGGATGCTTTAGTTTTTCCATTACACTGTGGGTAGTATGGAGTTTCCCACTAGAGTTTTATCTGAAAATGTTTGCGTACTTATTTGACATTTTTATTTTTTAAATATGTTGAAATATATGTGGTTGTTTTTGTTTTTTCTTCTCTTGTTGTCCCTTGCGAGGCATATGATTTTTCCTCTACCTCGAGATCAATGGTTTTTCCTCAAAATCTTCTGTAAATGACTGAATAGATTCTTGCTGTTGTAGAAAATTTAGCACTTTGGAAAAGCTCACTTCCTTCTATGTGATTGTCAATGTGGTGATGAATGTCCTGAACCAAGACGGAAGATCTCTCTGTGTGAGAGGGAAAAACAATTTATCTTCAACCACTTCTCTGAGTACGTTCGTCACTGCTCATAGTTCCTCTACTCAATGCAAGTATTCTTCCACCATTTTTCCTTCATTCATACTCATCGTATAAAGCTTTGAATGGAGATGCATATTTTTTTTCAGAATCTTTTCTTCGTATATCGTAAAAAGAGTATCCTAGGCCACCTTTGATGTTGTCGCATTCGGAATCTATTGTTATACCTCATTGGATATGCTTAGTTTGATCAACATCAAGGACTTTCCATTGGCCTTTTCGTACTTCATTTTTTCATCTGCTTCAGTGGGTCAAGTGAGTGTTTTAGTGACAATATCCCAGAGATCTTCAAAGAGGAGAATGGTCTTCATCTTTCTCTTCCACACAATGAAATTCAGACCTTTCAACAGCTGGGTATCAGATAGCAATATCTTGAGAGAATACATGATGTATCCTTGGATGTAGCATGCACGGGAACTCAATAGGCTTGTTTCTTCACAGGTCTAGATGCTACACTCATAGTACGCCGAAGAGGATAATGATCTGGTCTACATCCTAAAATTCCACGTACAAGCAGCCAAGCCCTCAACGTTTGATGCAGAACTTCCACGCCGAGTCTGGATGGTTATTATTCATGCTTTCAAACACTAAAAGATAGGAAATAACAAAAAAATAGATAGGTCGCTGTTAAAAAATCTAAAAAGAAGACGTCAAAATGGATTGGTCTTCCACGCAGGCCATGTTTCAAATGTTGGCCACTCCAAAATTAAAAAAAAAAAGCTAACAGCTCTAAGCCTTCATGCACAAGCTGAGAATATAGGTTTCTTTACCAAAAAAATAATAAAATTATCTGCGAGATCTTTTCACACGTTGGGACCACGTCAGGTTGCTCTTATATGGCTTATCTTGTATTGATTGTTGTGCAAAAAACTCCAGGTTACTGGAGGTCGCTCAATGCAAAAACATAGTCAGCATATATCAGGAGAAAAAAATTCTAACTACTGTGTACAATCAATGAGTTGCTTAATGCTCTAATACCACTATTATTGAGGGAGATAGAAAACATAACTTGATGTATTATGCACAACATCACAAGCCAATTTATACATTCTTGGAATAGTTCGATCCAACTGCCTCACAGGTGTACTTTTTGAGTAATAATATTCATGGAACCAAGTGTTGTACATGATATGTGAAGGAGATGGTAGATCAACTCTCCATGGGTAATACAACTATCATTATCCATTATTAAAAGGGAGAATAAAGTGGCTCTAGTTGGAGTACAATATGATGGTTGGAGTATGACCAACATAGGGCAGGATATAGCTATGTATGTCAAATTTTGACCATGTTTATTAATAATACTTTCGAAAACATTGATTTTATTGTTTTATCAGATGCATTCGGTTTAGATTGGCAATTAGACTGTACGGATAGTATGGAGTTTCCCACTTCAGTTGGATATGAAACCATGTTTGTGCTAACTCTTTGAAATTTTTAGTTTTAAAATATGTAGCTATTGTTTGTGACAAGATAGATTTGGGATTTCACGAAGTGTCATATGATATGGTTAAAGATAAACATTTGATATATTTGACCTAGTGACATAATGTTAAAGGCATGGCCTTTATCCACTTGGTAAAAAAATTCATTTGCAATGATTGTGAAGGTATGACCATTAGAATATGTGAGATTTATTTTTCCTACTAATGTCAATACCCCATCAAGAAAAATTCTCGGGTTAGGTGATAAGATGAAGGGACTTGTGAGGGTTCACGAATAATATTACCATGCCTCTAGCATGCTTGGAACTTCTTAATGAATATGCATGTGCATAATGAATCCATAGTGGGCCAATAATAACCCACATGAAATATATTTTTCTGATAAGACCACATCCTAATTATGTGTGCACTGACAAATGTGTGTATGTACTTTGACTAGTGTTTTGGTTTGGTTCAATTATGATTGAGACATCTTAGGAGAGTCACATCATAGCCTCTTATGTCTGAGGGTGTCACCGAGGATGGTATAGCATGAAGTATGATTGTGCTAAGGATATGTTTTTTGTTGAAAATCATAATTGTAGGGCATATTTTATCTCGTGATTAAAGTTGTATATGTCATGGTACTAAAGATTTTTTGAGACCAACTATCTCACATACCATGGTTGACTCAGGAAAATAATTAACGAGACCCAGAAGATGTTTAATGAGAAACTCATTGTGGTTTTGATCAATATCGATTCTAAGAAGGAATGAAATAGTAGTTGATATTTTTCTGAAGACGAGGAACTTGATCAAAGGTGATGAGTCAAAAGTAACTTTTTAGACTATTAAACATGGTTTTATAAGGAACCATGTTTTCATCCTTAACTTGATATTCTCCATTGACTTGTTTAAGGATCAAAATATAATCCCCATAAACTATTAATTATTTGAGCCACGAAGAGATAGAAAATTTTAAACCTGTTATAACAGCTTCATATTTAGCGATGTTTTTTTTGGTAAGAGAAACCAATTTGATAAGATTTTGGGATAACATTACCATCTAGTGTTCCTAAAATAATACCATCTACATACATTTGGATGTTAGAAGATCCATAAAAAACAATTCCCATGATGAAATTGTGTCAACATACAATAGTTCTTTATCTAGGAGTTCATAATGAAGTTGTTCTGATCCTAGCAATGGTGTTGCATTAATTTTTAAAAAGCGAGATATTTCCATTTAATCGATTTCTGATTGATAAATTTGATATCAAATTGACTACGAAGCACAAACCAACTAGACATTAGACCTATTATAACCAGTCTTCATAGATATTTATTTTAGAATTGAGGTTGGTGATATGATAGAGCAAGGAGTGACGGAGCTTGTGAAATGTGAATGCTACTACCAAACATACTTTTTCAACCTACGAATACTGGATTTTGTGATCTATAAGAGTTCTACTAAGATAGTAGACTACTTGTTCCTTCCCTTCGTCATTTTTTTCTGCAATTAACACCCCTATGGCATATTTTGTAGAAGATGTATAAAGAAGCATATGATTATCTTGAATAGGTGGCATTAGTACCATCAGAGTTGATACATATTTTTTCCATGTGAAGTAGACATATTTCCTAAGAAGCATATTAAAATGATGACATTTATCTGCTAGGTGAGAGGTAAAAAATTACTAGACTAAATTTTTTCCTTGAGACCTCGTAGTTGACGTAGATTCTATGGGGGAGGCATCTTTAAGATTTTTTTAATTTTGCAAAGGTAAAGATTATTTCCCTTTCGTGAGATTCCGAATCCCAATATCTTTCCTCAAGTAACACTAAAAACACATTTATTACGGTTAAGGTATACCTTATACTCCTGTAATCACTCAAAAATGCACTGCAAACCAACTAGATGATCTACTATAGTTTTTAATTTGGAAAATATGTGATTGACATAGTCTTTCATGATGTCATGAAGAAAATCATGGAAATTGGAAGTCGTTGCACGTTGATATGTTTCTTATCTATTTTTAAGGCCAAAAGGCATGACCTTATAACAAAAAATTCCCGAGGGTGTTGTAAGTGCTATTTTTTGCTAGTCTTCTTTGGTAATTTGAATCTGATTGTAAATTAAAAATCCATCCATTAGAGATAACATTCCATGGTCAGCTATAAATTTTACAGTCATGTCAATGTTGGGAAAGGGAAAATCATCCGTCGTAGAAGACTTGTTCATATCATGGATTTATATGTAGATCTAAATCCCTAATATATTTTTTACGATGGGTACCATATAAAAAATTCATTCTTAGTATTCTATTGATCTGATGAAGCAGGATTCTATCAATTTCTAGAATTGTTTCTTTAACCAACAATGTTACTTCAGGGTGCATTTTCCTATGTCTTTTCTTGATGGGTTTTATGTTCTCGTGAATTTCAAGATTGTGCACTATAAGGGAAGGATCTAAACCTGGCATGTCTTTGTATGAAAATGAAAAAAACATCTTGAAACTCAACAAGTAGTGTTATGAATGTTTATATCTATGTTTCAGATAAGCTTGCATCAAGTTGTATCAGTTTAGGATTTTCATTTATTCTAATGTAAATTAAGATAGTCTCTTTTACTAGAGTTTAGATGTATCTATTTCTTAAAATGAGGTTGTAGGTTCATTTAGGTCATATTTTTAATCCAAAATTCAATCTCTTATCTCTAGTGCCTTGGAAAAAATTTCACTAGGAGAAGTGTCCTTTTCCTTTATCTTATTTTTCTTTGTTTATTTTTTTCTTCACAAATAGCACCTCAATGAGGTTTTCACTATGAGAGATTGTATTTTTCTTTATATTATTTTTAATATTTTTCTTTGGTTGAATGGAGTACT
This sequence comes from Taxus chinensis, assembly GCA_019776745.2. NCBI lineage: Eukaryota > Viridiplantae > Streptophyta > Pinopsida > Cupressales > Taxaceae > Taxus > Taxus chinensis. The sequence continues at coordinate 166,960,051 of CM034157.1, forward strand.
TGAGTTCTTCACCAAAAGAAGTTGAAGCATAAAGCTTTATATTGAATACATTTTTGCGATACAATAGAGGGATAGGGTCTGGAGTCCTTAGAAAGTATTTGATGACATCATCATTCTGAAAGAGGTCCATATATATGTGATTTAGTTGGTCCTAATTGGTGACAATAGGATAGATGATGACAAAGTTAAGGGTTCGAATGGAAATATTTTCAATGAATAAATTGGTTTGGGATATGTTTTCGAACATACTATGTGTAGAACCTATCTCAACATCAGAGTCAAAATCCTTGACACTAGTCATTATATAAAATATTAGCGTCTTTCTTTTACAAATTTCAAAACCTAGACGATGACTATATAGATTTTATTTGTATAGAATGGGTTTGAGTTGACCTTATTCCTATGTACCAAGTTCTCTACCTTTCCTTTGCATGTTATTCATCATGTTATGAGCCTTACTGTACTACGAGGATTCTTAGAAACTATCTATTTTACCATCATATAACAAAGATATTGAAGAGTCATGAATGTTTTTATGTTATAAATATTTGTATTATTTCCATAGAGTATTGAAAATATGGTAGAAAGGATCTTCTTTTAGATGGTTAGAGTTAGGTCTTCTGTAACTACATAACAACATTAAAATCATTTTCAATATTATACTCAACAATACCCATGTGCGATATTTTAGTTCAACTAGTGGATTAGACGTAAAAGGTTGAGATTGGAAGAGTCTGTCATGATCTATACAGTTATAAACATTAACAGGTATTACACAAGGTTTGAAAGATATGTCTGTAGAAGGACAATAGTTTGTATGGTTATACCTTTCCACCAAGAGGTTGAAATATTCAAATGGTTTTGCATCTAGAGGAAATGTGGAATATTTTTCATTATGAGAAAATTTTATACATTGGTGAAAGTTGTAATGCATAACCTGCATGTCATCTATCCATGAAAAACCTATAAGGATATTGTACAAGGTCTCAATGATGACAACATGCCAAAGGGTATTCATATTTCATAGGACAAATTGTATATATGAGGTAACTTTTCCGGAAGATTTTGTGTTCACTGTTATCATAACCGAAAATAGTTATAACATTAGCTCCTGAAAATTCTTTAATATGACCTTGAGGAATTGTTATTCATATTTCACCGAGGAAACTCATACAAATCCTGCAAATTAGTTACAAAAAAGATTCAACAATGAAGGGGTGGAAATAAAGAAAGAGCAAAGGATCCTGTATAGAAAGAAACAAGTCTATCAAGATGTTTCTACATCTTAAATTCATTCTCCAAGTTATAGGTAGGTGGAACTATAAAATAGCAAGGTTAGAAAAGAATGGAATATGCTACAAAGGATCCAGAAGCAAGAGGAATGAAGAAAAACGAAGATTTGAAGTCCTTGGGCTCAAAACCTATCAGGAAAAGGTCAAAAAATTACTAAGTACAGAGGAGGCAGTGGAAGAGACACATGTCCTAACGGTACTTCTCAAAAGTGAATCCAAAAAAGGGAAGCTCAAACTTTTGCTAACTCTCCATGTAGAAAATGGTCAATAATAGTTAAGTAGCAGGTAGAAAGCTTCAAAAAATGGCTAAGTATGAAAGTGTAAGTGGAGAATGCCAAGTGTTAGCCTAGGGTATTTCCAAGAGTTGGTCTGAATGCTAAGACCCAAGTGAGTGCGACCTCGCCACGTAGCCCAAAGTAGAAAAGAAAGAGGGACCATTGAAAATTCCACAAAGTAATAGAGGCCGACAAGTGTGAACTCGATGCTCCTCCAAGGAAAACTTTGGGTTAGGTTTGCAAATAAGCACGGTGCCTCAATGTGTCCTCAAAGGGGATTGAGTTGATTGAATAGTAAATGCATAAGCTAGGCTGGAGGAAGTTTCTAATTGTCCCAAGGGAGTTATTTCAAGGGTTAAAAGGATAAAAGGTTCCTAAGCAAGCACTAGAATAATGTGTGTCCTAGGGGAAGGTAGGGCATTAGGGAAAAATTTAGTTTTTACCCTTTTCCCCAAAATGTGTAAAAGTTGGAAAAAGGCCCGCGATTCCACCAAGAGGAAAAATTCAGTGTTTGAGCCCAAGTCAAAGCTGAGATGGGGAGTCAGGGAAAAAAGTGAAAATTTTCATTTCGTCCAAAAGGAACAAAGGTAAAAATGGAAGCACATTTCCAAGCCAGTGAAAAGGAGCCACGTGTTCATGTGGAGCTTTGGGGCTGTGGGGATTTTTTTTTAAAGTTTTGCATTTTTTGTGCAAAAGGCAAAATATAAATTGCTGACCCATGGAAATGATTTTTTTCCCAATGTGGCTGCCACATGTTCCCAATCCAAAAGGGGGGCCCATTTTTCAAATTTTTTTCCTGCCCATTTGTAGGGAATCAATTCAATCTTCAAAGGGGCATATCTTTCGACCCAGGGCTTGAGATATCGCAAATCTGATACCATTGGAAATATATCTATCTCATCTATGTCATGGGAGTCTAAAAATTTAATTTTTGGGAAGTTAGGTGGAAGAAAAATGGAGAAACATCTTCAAGCTTTCAATGTAGGATCATCAGTCTCAATAACAAGATCAGATTCAATCTATTTCGCCATTTCCTCTTCCTCCAAGGTGTTGAACAGAGGATCGATGCAAAAAGATGGATTCTGGGGCATATTTTAGTAGAAGCATTAACAATGGTAGTTGAGCTTTAACCCACATTTTTTTTATTCTCTCTCTCTCTCTCTCTTTCTTCTCTCTGATCAAATCTATAAATTTGGGGGTAGGATTCATTGTAAAGGGTTAGATATTCTTAGTTTTGCAGGCTCCCTTCTCCTTCTGGCAAAATATTTGTGGGGTTCAGGCCTTCCACTAAAATTTGAATACATTTATTCCTTTCAGCTATTCTGTAATGTACTCTAACAATCTATAGAGAAATAAAATACGTTTGTGACCAATTTTAGATCCTTCTTGTTTCTTTTGATTCTATCTAGTCTCTCATTAGAGATCTGGCTATCTAAGATTGTTTATTATATGCATTTTATTAGTTCATGTCGAAGGAAAACTAAGTGTTCATCATTCCTTTGGTGTATCACCTGGTAGTTTAATTTATTTCTTATTTCTTTACTCTCTTATCCCTGTCTCCTTGGAAAGTTTTATATTAGGTAAAGAAATAGATCCTATACAAATCCTCACATATGCACCTAAAACAGAGGAATAAGTAACCATCCTTTAATCTAGAGAGCTTTTCCAATTTTCAAGGTCCTACACCTTAGGAAAAGTTCCATATTATGAAATCACATAAGATGATTCTACCTTAGAAAAGAAAATCTTTAGAAGTCATTTCAGGGTGATGTGATTTCACACTAACAATTCTGGCACACCCAATGGGACCAAGAAGTCTCTATCTTATTACAGTAGGAATTGATGTACACCTGTTGTGATTCTGGATTTTAAAAAGATTTAAAAATGTATATCTAGTGAATCCAAAAGAAACAAATCTACTGGTTACAGTATTCCAAGTAAGTTCATGAGAAGAATACAAACACGTTAAATAACCAAAGAAGAGGGACTATTTGTCTATTTAGACTTATCCCCAGACAGAGGGATAAGAGGAAGAAGAGTCCAAAGGCATATATCACCACAAAGTATAGATTTATCAACATCTCCTCTCAATAGACCATTCATTCATACAAGAGGAGTGCTAAGACCGATTAGAATGGCTCAACCAAATCATTATGTTAACTTCACTAGTAGTAGTCCACTCACCTTGAATGCACAAAATCAAGTTCCTATTACATCATTAAAGAGTATCCCATATTTCACTTGGGAGAGTCAAATTTCTTTGGGTGATCATGTCCAAGATATTGCAAATGTTTGTACAATTCATGAAATTCATGAAATTGACATTACAGTCAAGTTGCTCACCTCTTCACTCAAAGGGAAGGCTTCACAATGGTTCAGGAGTCTTGAGGTAGGCTCTATTCAAAATTTGAATCAACTATGCACTGCTCTTCATAACCAATTTAGAGAGAAAGGTGACGATTTGTCTTTGTTAGAGTAACTAACACCTATCAAAAGAGCCCCAAACGAAAGCTGACTAACTTCAACCTGAGATTCTAGTGAACCTAGGATAGGATTGCAACAGTAGTAAAGCCCACAAATGAAGGTGCTTTCCTATAATTTCTTAGGGATTTAAATTTTAATATTTCTCTAATGATTCAGTCAATAGGAGGCACTACACTGCCAACATCCTATAACCTTTCCATAGGGGCTGAGAACCATTTGTTTCAGGCTGACAAAATAGCTCCTAGGCCATTTATGCCTATATACCCTAAGTTAGGAAGCCCATATACTAACCAAGCACCTACATTAGCTCCTATACCCACCCCCAGGAGTTAAATCTCAGCTAAAGCTTCCACTTCATCATACAACACCTCTACAGAGCTTCAAGAAGTGATAAAGCAACTATAAAGCCTAGGAAATGAACTAGTTACCTTTAAGAGGCAACAAACATAGAGCTCTAGGACATATCAATCTGAGGCTCAATATCAAACTAGACCCCAATACCAGTAGAGTAGGCTACCACCTTAGACTACAAATCAAATCCAGAACCAAGGACATCCTCAAGTTTCTAGACCTTTCAAGTCTTATGATCTAAATACATCCTCAACATCAAAGGAATTGGTTCTTGCACAGAATAATATGGCACACGAATATGATTAGTGTTTTCCATGCAGTCAACCACATAACCAATCAATGTGTTTTAATGGTGCTCTAAATCAGGATTTGATGGTGCAAACCGGTATTTTTCCACAAGAATCTGGCCAAGAAGGAGATCAGCAACAAGGAGCTCAACAACGTAAACTTCTAAGAGAGACTATGTTTGTATGGGATCTTATGGAGGATTTTGAGGCCTTCAACTTTGTGTCTGTACCTAGGAAAGAGAATGAAGCTACTGATATAATTGTAGCATTTGGAGCAGTATTTGATGTGGTAAACAACAACAAGAGAGAAAAAGAACAACCACATATCCATGTGGTTGTGAGGCCAATAGTTCCAGATAATAATAAATGATGGTAGGTGTTTGAGAAAGATCAACAGGTCATTAATTTTCTTCAAGAAGAAGCTGAAATCTCAGCCCATAATAAAAAAAGGCTAGAGTAGCAATATGGGAATCAGATGCATACAAACAAGCTTCCCAAAGGCTTAGTGACACTGAAATCTATTTTCAATCCTAAAGATCAGTTGAGAAAGGAAAAGGCTAACATGCATATCAAAGGAGAAGATTCAAAGTCAATCCGAATTGGAGAAGAAAAAACACTTCAAATTGGCAAGATGGCCACTGAGCAAGAAAGGTATGAATTCAACCCACATATTGAGCCGGGGTTTCTAGCACAACACACAATTAAACTGAAGAAAGGGAGACCTGTAAAACAATTGACTAATAGAGGAACAAGCTAATAGAGGAAATCATATTTCCAATCAAACACTCAAGTTGGGTTGTAAATATGGTCCCAGTCAGGAAGAAAAATGGAGAAATCAGGTTGTGTGTTGACTTCAGGGATTTGAATAGAGCCTCCCTCAAAGATCACTACCCACTCCCTTCAATGGAGTAGATCTTGCAAGTGGTGTCTGGGTCAGAGAGATTCTCTCTCTTAGATGGCTACTCAGGATACAATCAGATCATGGTGAAAGAAGATGATCAATTCAAAACTACTTTCACCACCAAATGGGGCACCTATGCATACAAAAAAATGCCATTTGGACTTTCTAATGCTGGTGATACTTTTCAAAAATCCATGAATATGGCATTAAAAGGGATAATCAACAAAATAGTGCTGATCTATTTGGATGACATCAATGTGTTCTCCAAAAATACAACAGACCACCTTTTTCATCTAAGGCAAGTGTTTCAAAGATGAAAAATATTTGGGGTATCTTTGAACCCCCAAAATGCATATTCTTGGCCCATGAGGGTAGGATTTTGGGCGACATTGTGTCTAAGGAGGGTCTGGAAATTGATCCAGAAAGAGTTGAAGCAATAAAAGCATTGCCATTGCCAAGTCACAAGAAGGCTCTTCAAAGCTTCTTGGGGAAGATCAACTTTGTTCGAAGGTTTGTCCCAAACTTTGCTTCTCTGGTTAAGCCAATAACACTGATGTTGAAGAAGAGCTTAGCATTCAGATGGACAGTTGAAGGAAAGGAAAGCTTTGAAGCTATCAAAGAGGCCATATCACAGGCCCCAACTCTTGTAAATCTATATTTTTCCAAGGACTTCATATTATATGCCTTTGGTGGCAATGACACTATCTCTACAATCCTAGTTCAGTAGAACAAAGAAATATCAGAATAACCAATTGCTTTCTTCAGTCATAGTCTAGAAGACTATGAGGTGAGGTATTCTTTCATTGAGAAGCAAGTCCTGGTGAGGTGATCAGGGGACTGAAGAAGTTTAAGCATTTGGTGTCAAACAACAAAATCCAACTATTGGTCTCCCATACAGGAGTCAAAGAATTCCTCCTCAGCAAGGACCTAAATGAGAAATGTGTAGGGTGGATCACTCATGTCATGGAATATGACATTGAGATTAAGGTCACCAAGCTGGTCCATGGGAGGGGCTTGTGTGAGCAGCTAGCCCCTTCTTTACAAGATGAAACAAATAGTAAAAAGGAGGTTGTTCTTATTCTACAAGATGATCAAGAAGAAGGGAGAGATGATGCACCCGCTCCTTGTTGGACCCAGGATATGGTGCACTTCCTTCAAATAGGCATGTGCCCTCATGGGATGAGTAAAACAAAAAGAAGGAATTTGAGGCTACAGGCCATCCCATATGTTCTTATTGATGGTGTCTTGTTTCAAAAGAGACATCAATGGCATTCTACTAAGATGCATTGGGACAGATCAGGTAGAGAGAGTGCTACAAGAATTCCATGTTGAAGCAGCTGGAGGCCATTTTTCTCCAAGAGTGATAGCACTCAAAATCATGAAAGCAGGATATTATTGGCCCAGAGTGTTTAGTGACTGCTACACATGGATCAAAAGGTGCAAGAATTGTGCATTCTTCAAAGGAAAGGAAAAGCTAGCAGCACTTCCATTGCACCCAATCTCAGTAGACCAACCTTTCATGCAATGGGGATTGGACTTCATTGGAGTCATCAATCCAAACTCAAGCCAAGGTCACAAATGGATCCTGATAGTGACAAATTATTTCACCAAATGGACCGAGGCAGTGGCACTCAAGGAAGCAAATGAGTCTAGTATCCTAGATTTCTATGAAGGGATAGTGACCAGATTTGGAGTACCAGCCACCATCATATCAGACAATGCATTAGCATTTATAGGTTCCAAGATCACATGATGGCCTATTAAAAATGGGTGTCATTTGAGTACTTAATCAAACTATTACCCTCAAGGTAATGGCTAGGCTGAGTCTACAAACAAGAACCTGTTAAAGATCATCAGGAGAAATCTGGATGAGAATCAGAGGACCTAGCACACAAAGCTCAAAATGGCCTTATGGGCTGATAGAATAACACCCAAGAGATCTACAGGCAGCTCCCCATTCAAGCTTGTCTATGGGAAAGAAGTAGTGTTGCCTATATCACTTGAGTTACCAGCATTAGAGCTTGTGAAGCAACTAGAGATGTCTGAATTTGAACCAATGGAGGCCAGGTATGCAGAGCTGATAGAATTAGAAGAAACCAGAGAGAAACCTCTCCAAGCATTGGAGAAGAATCAGGCTTCAATCAAGAAATGCTTTGATAAGAAAGCAAAAGCAAGGACCTTCCAGGAAGGATACCTGGTTTTGAAATGGGATGCAGATCGAGCAAAACTAGGGAGACATTCTAAGTTTGATGCCATCTGGAGTGGCCCCTATATGATAACAAGATGCAAAAGTAGTAATGCTTTCTAATTGTCTACATTGGAGGGTGAAGAGTTGTAGATTCCAGTGAATGGGATCTATCTTAAGCACTGCTACTAAAAGGGGAGTCTCACCTATACATATTAGTTTAGTTTCTCTTTCCTCTAAGTGCTTCTGCACATTGTCTTGCTGTAGTATAGATTGATTTTCTCCTAAGTGCTTTGCACGCTCTGCATGTTCCATTTGGAGCATGTATGATTTCAATTTTCTACATAGTCATGGTGTTGTTTTGTTTCTCTTATGCAGTCCATTTAGAAAGACAGATGAAGCCCTGGGAATAAAACAATTTTCTACTCTCAGAAATCTTCATTTCAAGATTTTCTTATAAAATTTGAGAGTGCAAGCAGCCAGGCTTGTGAACCAGAGGTAGGATTAGTATTAGACTATTATTCTTGACTCCATGCCCAACAGATACGACAAAGCAACTGATCTCTTCATCTAGCAGGAAGATGTCCCCATGAGTCACCAAATTGTTATCCATATTTCACCCTGAGCTAAATATTGGATCGAATCATGACCCCACATAGGAGGAACCCGAGAAAACTCATTCAAATCCTACAAATTGGTTGTAAAAAGATTCAGCAATGAAGTGGTGGAGATGAAGAAAGAGCAAAGGATCCTGTACAGAAAGAAATGACTCTGTCGGGCCATTTCTACATCTTAAATCCATTCTCCAAGTTACAGGCAAGTAGAACTATAAAATAGCAGGGTTAGACAAGAAGGGAAGATGCTACAAAGGAGCCAGAAGCAAGAAGAAGGAAGAATGATGAAGATTCGAAGTCCTCGGGCTTGAAACGGTTAAGGAAAAGGTCAAAAAATGACTAAGTATGGAGGAGGCAGTGGAAGAGACACGTGTCCTAACGGTGCTTCTCCAAAGTGAATCCAAAAAGGGGAGCTCAAACTTGTGCCAGCCCTCCACGTAGCAAATGGTCAAAAAGAGTCAAGGGGTGGGCAGAAAGCTTAAAAAATGGCTAAGTATGAAAGTGTAAGTGGAGAGTGCCAAGTGTCAGCCTGGCACATTTCCAAGAGTTGGTCCAAAGGTGGAGACCCAAGTGAGTGTGAGCTCGCCATGTAGTCCATTGTCAAAAAGTAGGAGGGAGCATTGAAAATTCCACAAAGCAGCGGAGGCCGACAAGTGTCAACTCGATGCTCCTCCAAGGGAAACTTTGGGTCAGGTTTGCAAACAAGCGCAGTGCCTCACGTGTCCTCAAAGGGGGCAAGAGTTAGTCGAATAGTCAATGCATAAGCCAGGCCAGTGGGAATCTACCAAGTGTCCTAAGGGCACTGTTTCAAGGGTTAAAAGGAGAAAAGGTTCCTGAGCGAGCTCCAGATTGACACGTGTCCCATGACAAGGTGGGGCGTCGGGGAAAAATTTAGTTTTTTCCCTTTGCCTCAAAAGGATTAAAAGTTGCAAAAATGGCCCGCAACTCCCCAAGAGGAAAAAGTCAGCATTTGACCCGAGTCAAAGCCAAGGTGGGGAGTCAAGGGAAAAAACTGAAAGTTTGCCTTTCATTCCAAAAGGCATAAAAGTAAAGATGGAAGCACATTTCCCAGCCAACCAAAAGGAGCCATGTGTTCATGCGGAGTTTCGGGGCTGCGGGGATTTTTTAAAGTTTTGCATTTTTTGCGCAAAAGACAAAATGTAAATTGTGGACCCATGGACCTGATTTTTGTCCCAATCTAGCTGCCATGTGTCCCAATCCAAAAGGGGGACCCATTTTTCAAATTGTTTTCCCACCCATTTGTACGGAATCGATTCAAACTTCGAAGGGGCATATCTTTCGACCCAGGGCTCGAGAGATTGCAAATATGATACCATTGGAAAGATCTCGATCTCATCTATGCCATGGGAGTCTGAAACTTTAATTTTTGGGAAGTTAGGTGGAAGAAAAATGGAGAAACATCTTTGAGATTTCAATGCAGGATCATCAGTCTCAACAACCAGATCAGATTTGATCTATTTCCATCATTTCCTCTTCCTTCAAGGGTGCCGAACCAAGGATCGATGCAAAAAAGATGGATTCAGGGGAAGATTTTAGTAGAAGCATTAATAACGGTGGTTGAGCTTTGACCACATTTTCCCACTTCTCTCTCTCTCTTTCTTCTCTCCTGATCGAATCTATAAATTTGGGGGTAGGATTCATTGTAAAGGTTTAGATATTCTTAGTTTTGCAGGCCCCCTTCTCTTTCTGGCAAAAGATTTGTGGGGTTCATGCCTTCCATTAAAATTGTAATACGTTTCTTCCTTTCGGCTATTCTGTAATGAACTGTATCAATCTATAGAGCAATAAAATACATTTGTGATCGATCTTAGATCCTTCTTGTTTCTTTTTCTTCTATCTGGTCTCTCATTATAGATCTGGCTATCTGTGCTTGTTTATTGTATGCATTTTATTGGTTCGTGTCAAAGGAAAACTAAGTGTTCATCATTCCTTTGGTGCATCACCTGGTAGTTTAGTTATTTCTTATTTCTTGTACTCTTTTATCCCTGTCTCCTTGGCAAGTTTTAGACTAGGTATAGATATAGATCCTCTATGAATCCTTACGTATGCACCTAAACAGAGGAATAAGGAACCAACCTTTAATCTGGAGAGGTTTTCCAATTTGCAAGGTCCCACACCTTAGGAAAAGTTCCATGTTATGCAATCACACCAGATGATTCTACCTTAGAAAAGAAAATCTTTAGAAGTCATTTGGGGGTGTTGTGATTTCGCACTAATAGGAATCCTAACAACAGTTTGACATGGAAAAAACATTGGCATTACTCCAAGGAAGCTACATTTTACTGGCCCAATCTATGGAATGATGTGGTGAAGTACATTAATTCTTGCACCCCCTTTGTAATTGCATAAACAAACTAATAAGAAACAAAGATTGTATACACCATTTCCATGAAGGTGACCAAGTTATTTGGGCGTCAGGATCTCAAATGAAAATTTCAGACTGCTTAGGGTTTACATGACTTTGAAATGAGTGCTAAATAAATTTTTTTTTGTTGTATTTGATTGGTCCTCTAAGAACAGGCTATAATGATTGCTTGTAAGAGAAAAAAAAAGAATATATTAAAGTACAACTGACATTTTAATTAACTCCATGAGGTAGATATGCAGTGGCATGTATGGATCTAACCATTTCGGCTAGGTCATAAGTCTCTCATTTCTGATAGGAAGATTAACACTAGATGCTAGTCTTGAGTTAATAGTTATCTGGATTCAACCCTATGAGGGAATGATGGTCACTGAGTTGTATGAAGTCCACTTATCCTTTTTATTTCCCATAGCCGCAACATAGATAGATAGATGTGGTGAAACTTGACTGTGGAAATTGAGATCTGCATTGCTTCGTATGTATCCAATTCAAACACCCATAGTATGTGGATTGAGGACCTCCCTTACATACACCATGGATACAATCGGGCTCTGCTTCAACTCCACCAACTCACTAATCCATTTCAATTATTTTGTATGGGCACTAGCCTATGACACCCATTGACATGCTGCATATCCAATGCATACGATGGAATACATCTACCTCATGAATAAACTGATAGCAGAAATAGGAATCAGACAACAAATCATGTTAACATGGTTCAATAAACTCACCCAATGAGGTCTAACCCTTGATATTGATAATAACCAAGAATTGAACTACAATAGTCATAACCAACGTACATAAAACTCAACATACTGTATCCACATCATTTTCATGTAGGATTTATTGGAAGGTATATGGTTGCAGCTTCAGAAGGAAAGACTTGTAGGTCACAACACCAGGAAAGGGATTATGACCTCTATGGTATGGTCCCTACACTATCGCCAAGAAAGTAGGGAGAAAATGCTTTTGAGGTTTAGTAGAGTATGACTCTACATCGTGGTACAAACAAATCCTAGAGAAAAATGTGAAAAGGCCTCCTCAAACCATTTAAACAAAATTACCTCTATTGGACACCCCAGGTTTTAGAAGAAATAGTTAGACATATCTAGAACTAAGCCATTAAAAAAGATAGAATAGAAAAATTTCCCCAAAGGTCTGGAGACTGTTCGGAAGATTGTGGACACTTAGGTAGTTAATACCACAAGAGGATGTCCTATTAACATCTTTGTATCAAGTATTTCAAGCTAGAATCTAAATTCAAATTCATCTGGTGAATGGCTCACTTGAATGTCCATCCTCAGAGTCCTCCTCAGATGCCTCATCCATACACTCCTGATCTGGACTCTTCATGGCAGCAACTGGGGAGTCCACCTGCTTTTGAAGGAGGAAGGAATCTTTCCACAACATTCAATCCAAGAATGCAATTATAGTAATAAAACTTCTGGGAGTCATAACTACTTGATATCACCTCAGCTATGATTGACTTCTATTCAAAATTCATCAAAAATATTGAACATGTAGAATATGGTGAAGAGGTGATGAACATTTTTCAAGAAAGTTTGACCCCCAAAATATGCTCCTAAAGGCCTCAAAATGTAATTTCTGTAGCATTGTCTAAATATAGTAATTTCGTAAAAAAATCACATATATAACTCATCCAAGACGAACTGCCTCGTCTCCCTCGAGATTGTTGACCTTCCACACCACCATCTCCATGGATACATAAGAGGAAACCCCAATAAATAGTATCAAATATTTGTTTGGAGATTTTTTATGTTAACCATATTTACTCACATAGGGTTTTCTGATTCAGTGGGATCATGAGTCAAATACTTCATGATGTGTAGGTAGACCTCTCTCCACACCCCAGGAATGCAAGAACAAGAAATACCACTGATGAAGTAATGGAAAATTTCCTTTCCCATAAAGAAATTATTGATTTTGCACTCTCTCTGGTTTCTATCCTTGAAAATTTTCAAACCTTCCATGTCCATGCTAATAGGATGGGAAATGGTTTCCTCTGACGTATCTATTTACATGCCATGGATCACTGATTTCCATAAAGGGATATATATATATATATATATATATATATATATATATATATCATGTATCATCATTGAGGGATGGAATAGAGTGCTTGTAGATTTATACGCACTAGACCAAAAACCACTTGAAGTAAGCTTTAGTGTGTAGATAGAAGAAAAGACTTAATTTTTTTAGGAAATACTCTTGACTTGCATTGGTCTACTCTTAACCTAGTTTATAGTGATACATATGTTATTAGAGTATGATTATAATGTCCTAGTTTGATTTATGGAATACTAGTGAAGCCTTTCTAAAGACTTAATAACTATTTTAAAGAATATCTATTGAGAATTTGAAATCAGTATATCAAGATGTGTAATTAAATTTTACATATTTCCATGGGATGTGATTTCACACTAAGAATGAGTAGGAAGTTACTTAACATAAATATATGAAAATATGACTCTTAATAAAATGAAAATACAAGCATCAAACAAGGTGAAAACCATATGAAGGATTTGTCCAATCAGAATGATAAAGTACATGTAAGTATAATGTTGTAAGTGGAAATATAAAAAAATCCTAAGTGTAGATATAAGATGTGTATGGGGAATGAGATTAATATTATATGCTTTTTAGAAATTTAGTTGGAGAATATGAATTATTTGTAAGGCTCAAGGCTTAAATGAGAATGGAATAAAAAAATTAAGTTTTTTTTGTGTGTACAAGTCATGATTACGAGATATAAGAATTTTTATTTATTTTTATTATTGGTAAATAGTTTTTTGAACAGGGATATACCCTTGTAAAACATGAATTAAAATTCATATTTAATAGAATCAACATTTGCAAAAGAGATCAAAATTTAGATTAAACAAATCAGCCCAAAAGCAGAAAGCTTTCTGCCAAGATCAAAGCCTAAAACTAGTAACCCTACAGCTAGAAAACAACATGTAGACAACGACTTCAGAACAACAATAGTTGCTTTGTAGCAACACAACAGGGATAGATCTTAGATGTAGTAATGAGAGAATCCAACAGGACATGGCTCATGCCTGGTCTTAGAAAATGGAAGGTTTATATTTAGTGTATCCTTTCTTTTTTCTATCCAATACCTTCCATTCCTCATTTCCATCTTCCAGTGGGATTCGAAGAATAAATTCAATTGACCTAATAGGGATGTGACCCTCAACAAGGGGTGTAAAATCAAAATCTAGCATTGAATCAAAACCTTGAGGAGAGTGATTCTAAAGCTCTTCCACCTTGGGTGATTTATTTTGTAGGGGTTCCACAACCGGTTTTTGATGATGTGGTTAGTGTTATCCTTAATGAGGAAATACGCAGGGAAAAGTCAGGAGAAACATCATCTGGAAAATCTTTAAGTGTAGAAAGCAGGGGAAGATATAAGGAGAGATCATCAAATAGAAAGAATAATGGGAAGATCAAATTCAAGGAATGGTAGATCTAGATCCAAGTTCAGAGATTTACTTTGTTGTAATTTTGGAAAGAGAGGACATGTAAAGAAGAAGTGTTTTTCCAAGGAAAACAAAGAGAATACTACCAAATAAAGGTAAAGAAAAATATAAAGAGGAAAACATTGCAAGTGAAATGGTAAAACAAGATGCCCTTATTCTCTCATTGGATAATAAATTAGAATCTTAAGTTTTAGATTCTTGAGATTCTTTCCATGCTACCCCTAATAAGGGTTATTTCAAAAATTATGTTCAAGGTGATTTTGGACATGTTTATTTAGGAGATGATGAGCCATGCAATATTATTGGTAATGGTGATGTTCATCTAAATTTACAAATGGAAATCCATGGGTATTGAAAGATGTGAGGCATGTGCCAAGCCTCAAGAGAAAATCTAATATATCTGCAGGGAAACTAGGTGAATCCTGGATGTGTGGTTACATTCACAGCTGATTCTTGGAAGGTTACCAAGGGAGCTCCTTATTGTGGCAAGAGGTAAGAAGGATAGGAACTTTATATTTATCTACCTTGTGTTACTGATTCCTTTTTTGTGTTATCTACTTATAGATTCAGATGACAAGCATGTGGCATAATCAGCTAGGCCATATGAGTGAAAAAGGAATGCAAATCTTAAAGGCTAAGGGTAAGTTATCAGATTTGAAATATTTAGATCTTGAATTCTATGAGCATTGCATATTTTGGAAAGTAAAAGAGAGTGAGATTTCTCAAGGTTGGGGCAACAAAGTAAAGGAGCAAAAATTGGAGCTTGTACACTCATATGTAGTGGGGACCAGCTCAAGTAGCTTCTATTAGAGGATCCCAATATTATGTGACTTTCATTGATGATGCCACAAGAAAGGTATGGATTTATTGTATTAAACATAAATATCTAATGTTTTTGAGACTTTTAAAAGGTGGAAAGCCCTTGTTGAAAATGAAACAAACTTAAAGTTAAAGTGTCCTTAGATCTGACAATGGTGGTGAGTAATGCAGCAAGGATTTCAATGATTATTGTTCAGTGAATGGAAATACGTAGAGAAAGAATGGTTCCTAGAACACCACAAGAGAACTGGTGTTGCAGAAAGAATGAACAATACAATCATGGAATGTGCTAGAAGCATGAGGATACATGTCTGGATTTCTCCTTTGCAAGTTTTGGGCAGAAGTAGTGGATACAACGGTGTATTTGATCAACCGTGGGCCTTCAAGTAACACTGGATGGTGGAATACTAGAAGAAGTCTTGGTCTTGAAAAAGAGGTAGATATTTATTTTCTTAAAGTTTTTGGCTCAGAAGCTTTTGTGCATGTTGATAGGGAAAATAGGAAGAAGTTGGATGCTAAATCTAAAGATGTACTTTCATTGGTTATGGCTCTGCTGATTTTGGATATCATTTTTGGGATTTAGAAGATTCTAATATTGTTAGGAGTTCGTGACGTTGATTGGAATGAAAAGAGAATGTACAGGGATCAAATTTTGGTACCTAAACATGAACAAGTTGATGAAGTTTATTAAGGAAAATCAACTTTCAGACCTGAAACAAACATCCAAAGACACTAGCATCGGTTCTACAGGAGCTAGTGGAGGTAAATCAACTGCATATCGGTAGATAATCAGTAGGTTTCAGGTATAGGAATAACTACCTATAACTGGACATGGTGTCAGTCTAGTGAACCGCCGACATGGTTATCAGAAGATAGAGGAACCAAGATCGGTTAGCCAAACCAATGTAGGTCAGTATCAGGTGACCAGTGTCGGATCACTGTCATAAATTGACAGAAATGTGAAACACGCATAGATTGAGCCCCCGACACCCCAGATCTCGTGTGAGAAGGTTACAAAAGGTAAGTAAACCTCCAGAGATACATTTTTACCTTCTCTTTTCTTATTTATTATTGACTGATAGTGGTGAACCAGAAAGCTTTGAAGAAGCAATGTAGATAGATACCCACGAGTCAGTGGGAGCATGGCATGGATGAGGAGATGGAATCCTTGTGGAACAGAACCAGACATGGGATTTGGTCAAGTTTCTCAGCGGGTAAAAGAACATTGCAGAATAAATGGGTTTACAGGATCAAGGAAGAAGAGGGTGGACATAAAAGGTACAAGGCGAGGCTTGTGGTAAAGGGATTTGCTCAGAAAGCAGGTATTGACTTTGATGATATTTTTTCTCATGTAGTTAAGATGACTTCTATTCATACTGTATATAAGTTTGGTTGTAGACAGAAGATTTGCATTTAGAAAAACTTGATGTTAAGACGAATTTCCTTCATGGTGATTTGGATGAAGATATTTATAATGTAGCAGTCGCTTGGTTATGAAGTCAAGGGTAAGGAGAAACTTAGTGTGTAGATTGAAAAAGATCCTATATGGGCTCAAACAAGCTCCAAGGAAAATGGTATTTGAGATTTGATAGTTTTATGCATGAGCATGGTTATATGAGATGTGAATCTGACCATTGTGTTTATTTCAAGAAATCTTGAAAATGGGAGCTATGTTATTTTGTTACTGTATGTTGGATGATATGCTTGATTGCAGGATCTAGTATGCAGGACATTGGTAAGCTTAAAGAAAAGCTAGCTCACACATTTGCAATGAAGGATTTGGGATCCGCAAATAAAATCCTTGGCATACAAATTCACCGAGATAGGAAAAACAAGAAGTTGTATTTGTCTTAGGGGGCTTATATCAATAAGGTGTTGGAAAGGTTTAACATGCAGAATTCAAAACCTGTTAGTACACCTATGGCTGGACACTTCAAATTGAGAAAAGATCAGTGTCCTTCATCACATGAGGAGGTTTAGTACATGGCACATGTTCCCTATTCTTCAGCAGTAGGAAGTCTTATGTATGCTCATGGTTTGTACAAGACCAGACATTGCACAAGAAGTGGGAGTTGTGAGTAGGTCTATGGATAATCCAAGTAAAGAACATTGGAAAGCAGTCCAATGATTCTCAGGTATTTGAGAGGTACATCTACTACATGCAGTTATGATATGGAGGTTTAGATACTTCTTTACGTGGCTATGTTGATTCAGATATGGCTGGAGATTTGGATGGTAGGAGGAGCACCACTAGATATATTTTCATAGTAGGTGGAATGATAGTTAGCAAGATTTTGAGATTTCAGAAAGGTTGTGTACTTTGTCTACTACATAGGTAGAGTATGTTACAGCTACAGAAGGCTAGAAAGGAGATGATATGGATGAGTAGGTTCATGGAAGAGTTGAGAAAGGATCAAAGTAATTGTAAACTATATCAGTGATAGTCAGAGCGCGATCCATCTGGCAAAGAACTTAGTCATTTCATTCAAGAACGAAACACATTCAGTTGAGGTATCACTTCATACGGCAGGTATTGGAGGATGGGACAGTTGAAGTTACAAAAAATCCATACAGATGAGAACCCTGCGGATATGCTAACAAATTCATTTTTAAAGGAGAAGTTGGAGCTTCACTCCACTTCAGTTGGTATTCGAGTTTGAGACTTGAAGAGGAAGAAACAAAGCGAAGGAAAAGGATCCAAGGATGGTGATGTACATGTATAGTGCAACAATTGATCTCCAAGTGGGAGATTGTTGAGTGTGGAGCTTAATTACTTCATAGAAATTTTAGTTTTTACAATGTTGCTAGACTTGCTGGAAAATACAGTAACCGGCATCGGTCAGCAGCAGACCGGCATCAGTTAGGTAGTAACCAACATCGATCAAGGGAGTCATAGTGACCAGTGACAGTTTTTTTGGCAGAACTGACATTCGGTTACCTATTTTGCGGAAGATGATTTCTTGATTGGTAAAAGCATATTTAGTTTTAGAATATATATATATATATATATATTTTATATGTATATTACATAATAGATGTATTATATATGATGTATGTATAATATGCAGAGTATATATATATCCCATAATATAAATATATATATATATAATAGCATATATATAAGCGATATATATATATATATGTATGTATGTATGTATGTATGCATTGTATAAGGGTATGAGAGAAGAAAATAGCAATTGTTTGAGATGTGAATTTTCTTGGTGAGAAAGAAAGTGTAGCTTGAGTGAGGAAAAAGTATTAAACATCTGTGAAGTGTTGGAAGATTGTAAGATCTTCATTGTATTTCCTTTGTAAAGCATTTTGAATAATAGATTTTGGTCATTTCTTAGTAGACGTAGCCCACATTGGGTGAACCACATTAAATCTGGTGTTATCTTTCTCTTGTTTATGTTTATCTTCTGGTTTATTTCTGAATTCATTTTTTGTATGCTTTATCTGATTTTAGATTTATGCAACATTGTTATATGGTTAACCCCAACATTCTTGAGATCACCTCAAGTGTATGCCTATTCCCCCAATATAGAAGGCATACCTGAGGTCGACAAGCTATACTACAAGAAGTTTCCATAGAATAAGTTATATGATTATAATCCCCACTGGATCAGGTTTAATCACATTAACTTTCACTGGGAAGGTATCCACATGCGGTGAGTTCACCCCTAGGTATAAGGCTTATGAAGCCATAATATGACAGTGGAAAATTTATATGGATACAACTGGGTGCTAGACAACTATCAGATCGCATGATATGAGTGTCACGTGTAACTCGATAGGAGTATTTCAGGGGGTCAAAACCAATGAATCACCATAGAGTTTGAACATTCGAAGTCCATCTTATCCCCAATCCAAATATGGTGTCAAAGTTATTTATCCACATGGTCCTCATTGGGTTTTAATTTTTAACAATACACAATAGAATTTCGTAGACCAGTTCTCCTTACAGTTCAAAATTAGGTATGAACCTAAAATCCCTCCAACAGGTGTTAATCCAATGCCTAGTGCTCACATGTAAGACATTTTAGCCCACAACTTATATGAATCCTATAAATGATTAATCCACAGTGCCGTAGGATAGTTGAATTCGGTGACTCATTAAACGACAATCTAGCACGTAGACGTGACCTCTTGGTATTCAACTTGACGATGATTGGACGGGTCGCATGGGGTTAGGCAAAGACAATAGGCACAGTGGTTGGATTGTCCTTCTGTTTGAGAATCATGCGACAGCAAAAATTTAGATTAGATGCCAGCATAGTTATCCCGGGATTTGAAATACTCAAATCTATCATGTTCATCCATGAAATCTATGCAGCACCATCTTGCCAAAGTTCTATCCAATCACCTGACATTGGTTAGGATAATATTACCTTAATCCATTTGCCCAAGTTATAGGTGATATTTAGTATAGGCTATAATAGATTGCAAAAATCTCCCAGTTACGAAGTATGTGGCACCAATGCAATGAACTCCCATTAGAACCATTCGAGAGCTCGATATTTGAACAAGAAGGTTCCTAATTTCCTTACCAAAACTTTTACTAGCAGTCTTATGTTTTTGATCGGGTATAGTCCATACTATAGGAAATATGCATTTTTTTATCTGGAAGATAAGACTTTGATCGCATGATTAATATTCATGTAATTGTTATTGTTGTCATTATTGTAAAACTGAATCCATTTAGGCCATTATTTGAGCCATTGCACAAGTTGCTTTTAGGTACGCTATTGATTGAGGAGGACAGTTACCTAATTGTCATCAGTGTCTTTCCTAGCAAACTATTAGGCATTGAAGTTCCTATATTTCTCATCATTCGGGACCATGCCTCCATTGATGTTGTGAATCAACATGGTTTGCCACCAAGAGTTGAATGGTTTTTCAGAACTCTGAGATGAACGGTAATTGTCAAACATCACCATCATGAGATTCTTTTCCGTATAGGGTTCATGGAATTCTCCATTCAAACCCATGATAAAAGGGATT
This sequence comes from Taxus chinensis, assembly GCA_019776745.2. Lineage (NCBI taxonomy): Eukaryota > Viridiplantae > Streptophyta > Pinopsida > Cupressales > Taxaceae > Taxus > Taxus chinensis. The sequence continues at coordinate 166,980,155 of CM034157.1, forward strand.
TAATATTTAACCAATATTGTCAAGTGTATATTTATCGGGCACCTAATTTCTCACCATTCGGGACCATGCCTCCATTGATGTTTGAATCAACATGTGTGCCACCCAGAGTTGAAGATTTTTCACCACTCTGAGCTGAACTCTCCCTGTCGCCATCACCAGATGAGATTCTTTTCCATATAGGGTTCGTGGAATTCTCCATTCAAACCCATAATAAAAGGGATTTTATCTTTAACAAATATTGTCAAGTGTATATTTATCATATTAAGGTGTCTAGACAATCATACTTTCTAATAAAATAAGAAACAACACCATAGCCGCCCACCATAGTTGCCTTATAATAGATATAAAACAAGGACAATAAACAATCCAAACAAAGCTAAAATGAACAAAAGCTAAGTGAATCTCTGGAAATGCCATAGGCCTTGAACCCATGGTTTTCATTGAATAAGTAAGGGCATAGAGAACCATGTTTTATCCTTTCATCTCAAACTAATATTTATTATTATTTTTAATTGAATTCAAAGTTTGCACAAATTAGGTGTACATAATTCTTAGGATTAGCTTCTAAGTATTGAGGAGAATCTATTCAATCAAATTCACTAGGGGCATGATCCTTGCCTCATCACTTGTTTATTGGTATCTCCTAGGATAAGATCCTTTGTCGATTGCTAGGAAACACCTTTGACATGTTCATACGCACCGTTGGATCTGAATTTTGTTTCACTTCAATTGTTCAGTAAAAATCCAAATCAAGACAACTATTAGGTAGAAAACAAATTGATTTATTAACTAAATTGAATTCAAAACTTCAAAAAATAATTATAAGAAATCCAATGGTCCAATGGAAGACATGTCAAACAAGAAAAATTCACAAGAAGTGAAGGGATATTGACTCACACCATCGCAAATCATTACATAAAAATTCAAGACTTATCTATCTTCATTGTCCATGTACCATAAATCACAATTAACATTGATTGAAAAGATGTAGAAGTTGCACTTGGAATTCTCTAAAAGGAAAATCATACCAAAATATTGCTAAAATAGCCAACCCCTTTGTTAACAATGACCAAGCGTTGCACTACGATGCCCAAATGAGGTGCTCAAACTCCACGTAGTTGTCCTATTTCTAACATAGAATTTACAGGAAGTATAGAGTGCCTTTGCCTATGTTTTCCTTTGTGTCAAAACACCAATAGAGGGCTTATCTAGATATATAGGGGATCATTTATCCTCCTTGGGTGATGAAATAGAGTCCTTGTAGATTGATACTCAGTACACTAAAAACCCCTTGAAGTAAGCTTTGGTGTGTAGATATAAGACAATACTTAATTTTTCCACCGGATACTCTTTTCTAGATTGGTCTACACTTAACGTAGTTTAGAGTAATGCATATGTTTTTAGAGTATGCTTATAATGTCCTATTTTGATTTAGGGAAGACTAGGGAAGCCTTTCCAAAGTCTTAATCAATGTTTTGAAGAAGAGCTATTGAGAATGCCAAGTGAGTACATCAAGATGCGTAATTCACTTTTACATCTTTCTGTTGGATATGATTTCACACTAAGAATGACTATGAAGTGACTTCACTTAAACATAAGAAAATATAATCCTTAGGCCAATGTGGATAGAAGCATCAAATAGGAAGAAAACCATATGATGGTTTTTTCATAAGATGTATATGGGGAATGAGATCGATTTTGTATGTTTTCTAGAAATAAAGTAGGAGAATATGAAATATTTGCAAGGGTCAAGCCTTAAGTGAGAGTGGAATAATAAAATTAAGTCTTGTTTGTATGTACAAGTAATGATTACAAGATATGAGCTAAACTAAAATTTTCAAGTATGTAATTATGAAATTAAGGTATCTACACAATCACCCTTTCTAATAAAAGCCAAAACAACACCATAGCCACCCACCACAATTGACTAATAATAGATACCAAACAAGGAAAATAAACAATTAAAACAAAGCTAAAAGCAACAAAAATTAATTGACTCTCTAGAAAAGCCATAGGCCCTGAACCTGATCCTTTCTTGATAATCAACATCCCCAAAATCATGCTATTCTGGAACAAAATCTAAACCTATGGTTTTTGCAGAAGGAGTGAGGGCATAGAGCCCCATGTTTCATCCTTTCATCTCAAACTCATATGAAATGTATTTTTTTGATTGAATCCGAAGTTTGTACAAATTAGGTGCACATAATTCTTAGGATTAGCTTCCATTACTGAAGAGTTTCTATTCAACTAAATTCACTTGGGGCATGATCCTGGCCTCATCGCTCATTTATTGGTAACTCCTGGCATTGGATCTTTGGTGGATAGCTAGGCAACACATTTCACATCATCATACGCACCATCGGATCTGAATTGTGTTTCACTTCAAGTCTTTAGTGAAAATCAAAACTGAGCCAACTAATAGGGAGAAAACTCTCTAATTTACAATTTAAATTAAATTTAAAACTTCGAACAAAATTTTAAAAAAAAGAAATCGAGTGGAAGACATGTCATCCAAGAAGTGAAGACTTATCAAATCATTGCATAAAAATTGGAGACGTATCCATCTTCATTGTCCATGTACCATCAGTCACACTGAACATTGGATCAAGACATTACCCTCAGCATTCCTCAAAAGGAAAGTCATACCAAACTTATGCTCAAACAGCCATCAACGACCGACTGTTACCGGGTATAACATACGTCAACAACTAAATCTGGATTCAATAAAGCGTGAACCCACACAGTTGATGCCATTTTTGTGTAGTCTACTCTGATATATCGTTATCTGTGTGACGTTGAAAGCGAATCCCGCACAAAGTGCACCCAATCTAAAATTCGTACGTAAAGCTAACCAGATCATATTGAGCAATTCCCCTTCACCCACCTGTAATTTCACTGACTATTCAAATCTCTATCTCCTGTGTAAACGTCATTCACCCAAGTGCTCAACAAATCAATAAATCGTTAAATCTCTATCTGGTCGTACGTGGATGAACGTTGCAGCTGCAATAACGATATTATTCAGAATTGGTTTCCTTCCTCGATAATTAGGTCTTGAAACTTTTTCACAGTTGATCCGGCGGGAACTTAGTATTCTAACCGTTAATGTATTGAGACGTATTATTAACCGTTATTGTATTGATACAACAATAAATTCACAGGCCCCAATGCTACCTTTCCCTATAAATGATTTTCTTCAGCAATCACTGCTCCTGATTTTGTTGCAAGCATTCTTATTTTTTTCTGTTAGCTTTAACTTGCATTGCATGAGACTAGTACCTCTCTCTAAATTATAGTTGTAGTTGCGTCAGCCATTAGAAGGGGATTAAGGCGTAGACAAACTACACATTGTCCTTGGGAGCCAACATTTAGGGGGCTGTAATTTATTTTATTTTATTATGGTGTTTATGAATTGGTGATCAATTTATTAACTCTATAAGATAGTAGAACTTATAGTCAACATTACATACCAATTCAATTCATTTCATTCAAAATAAATAAAAAATAACAAAATAATATTAAGAGTATGATATTAAGGAGGACTCAAATATTTAAACAAGTATCTTTGTTGTAGGATTCCTAAATTTAATTCATAGTCGTGTATTTTAATACTTTGTATAGTTTTGAAGTCTTGGAAACTTTTTGGGAGGAGACATCAAAAAAGGTGAATATGTAAAGAACCTAAGAAAAAATAGTTGGGAAATATATGAGACAAGAATAAATATGATAAACTATATGCTATAGAATTAAATGGTGATTTTAGGCAGTAGTAGCTAAAAAAAAATTATTAGCAAGTTCTTATTGGATGGTAGAGGCATAATGTATCAAGTAATACGATATTTGGTCACGGATAATTATTTTTTCTACTAGAGATTTTTTTGATTTATTTAAGGTGTAAGCTCCATTATTTCCTACGGCACTCAAAATCCTTAATTTTGCCCTGTCCTCCATACGAACCCCCACTAAATCAACTCAATCCAGTCCATTGTTTATTACATGTGTACATTGATCCCGTTTCAAATAAAAATATGATACCAATTTGTAATACCAACCAAACCAAACCAAAATATATTTAGTAGGAAAAGTCCTTGATCCAAGATAGGATTTCCAAGAAACTAGTTTTGGAAAGCCCTAAAAATCTATGTTTGGTTGTTTTATTAGCAAATTTTAATATTTTGCAATTTTCAGTATTTTGAGAGGATTTTAGTATTTTTCTTCTTCGACTATAACAATGATCATTTTTTACTTTTTATAAGGGTCACAAATTGAATCAACAAGCTACGAATTCTAACCCCAACATGGAACACTAAATTAAATAATAGAAATAATTTTTAGATTAGATAACTATTTGGTTTTGGGGGGATCCAAAAAACCCACTGTACATATAAAAACAAAGCAAAAACTGAGTGAGAGATTAGCCCAACAATGAACAAGGACTCAAAACAGGAAAAACTATCTTGACCCAACCAAGATCCTACTAAGGGGCAAGGCCTATAAGCCTCCCATACCACTATACATTTTTTTAATAATACAAACCCTTATACATAGAAGAGCAACAAAAAGTAACCCAAACAATAACAGAGACTAGACTAAAAAGACACAACCAAACAAACATTTAGAAAGAACCCAAATAGACCATTCCACCAAAATTCTACTAACATTTTGCTTCTGGGTGCTTCTAGTTCAGGAACTCGGCCTCCTTCCATACTAATTGGGGTTACGTTTTGTCACTTTCCTATCTGCAGTATCATCTCCTGAGGTGCTCTCATTCTCTGAGCTTCTCAGGACCGTGTTGACCCCTCCTTTTAAAGCTTGACTAATTACCAGTTGGTCTTGGATAATGGAGATTCTAGTCTCCTACATTTCTAAGTCATCTTTAATGCCATTAATCCTCTTCTCCTATAGGGTTTCCTTCATGATCCACTCTCTCATTTCTTCAATCAGATGCTTCGTGATATTTAACAGGGAGCCCACCGCCATCTCCAGATTAGAAATCTTAGACTCATTATTGGAACCCCCACTAGCATTGGTTTCAATCTGCTTCCCCTTCGAAGACTCACCGTGCCTCAAGTCAGAAAGAACCTCCACAACCACATTCTCTCTATTGTCTTTCACCATTTTTTACTTCTTTCTCTAAAGTCTGCTAGCCAGAGTTTCCTCATCCGACTCATAAGGTTGGGGAATAGGTGGGATGATTAGTTTCCCTTTCTAGAATAAAAGAAGGATCAAACCATGGTGGATGGGGGAATCACTTTTACCCTTTTGAAACTCCTCAATCATGACTATCAAATACCTAAGGAGAAAGAAAGGTAGACTCATCACCTGGTTCCTCCTGAAGAAATTAAGGATGGACAAGTGGTGGGTGTATATTTTTCTGAACTTTCCCTCTAAGGTGATATACCTCATAACCACCTTACAAATGTCAGCCCACCTTTCAGGTAAACAAGTTATGTCAATCCCATCATTAAATAAATGACAATTTTCCCCTTGTCCAAAAAATAGAGAGATTTCATGGTTTCTTCATTTCTTATCTTTGAAAAGCTTCAATCCCTCAATCTGCATCCTTGTGACCTCCACGATAAAATATTTAGTGACTTGAAGTTCCATTCCCCTTAATTTAACATTACCCTTGTTCCCATTAGTAGAAAAATCAACGGAAAACACATGATTTCTACCTTAAAGCTTTTTGATGAACTCTGTAAATCCACCTTTTCTCATTAGTCTTTAGATAGTGGCATCCTATTTGATGGCTTGATAGGACATGGGTTTTGACTGAACTCTGTCCCCTCCCATCGTGATCTTGAATATTTCCCTCTGATCCAGGCCTACCTATCTCCACAAAAACCACAAGAAGATAGCTACAAAAAAGGAAAGACCTTTTTAGTTCTAACTTTAACTTTCCAATTTATGGCTTCCAGTATCATTCGCCTTAATCTTCCCTGACTCATGTGATAGTAATTATATTTTTTTTTCATTTATGATTAGCTTTGTCACGTGTCCCCAAGGTACCACCTCATGCCAATCCTTCCACTCTGAAAAATAATTACCTTGATTTTCCAAACTATCCACACAAGCATTGGCCTCACGATAAGCGTGGCAAACCTCCACTTCCTCAAAATAAGTGATGATGGAATTAGCTTCATTAATAAGATTCTTAATATTCCAGATGGGTTTATAATTTCCTTGAATGGCCTTGATCATGAGGAGTGATTTACCTTCAAGGATAATTTTATTAATATTAATCTTCTTGGCGTGTCTTAACCCCTTAACAGCTGCCACAACTTCAGCAAATTTTTTTGAATTTTTTCCCAGGGGACCAACATAAGCCAATATACAATGTCCAAGATGGTTCCTAATCAACCCTCCACCAGATAGAGACTCTCTCCCTACGTTTTTCTATGATCCATAAAAGTTGATTTTACACCACCCTATGGGTGGGGGTTTCCACTTTGAGTTAGCCCTTTTTTCCTTTTTTATCCACCTTGGTGCTTTTTGTTGGGCTGATCTTGAGAGCCTGTAAGATCTTAGCTTCTTCCTTTGAAAAAACCCCTTGCCACTTATGCTTATGAACAACTATATTTTCCTTTAGACTTTGTAATATAATGTTCACAATTTTCCTAGGTTTAGCTGCCTTGTTTCTAAAGACTCTATTATTTCTCTACTTCCATATATTCCAAAGAATATATAGGAGAGATCCCTTCCATAGCTCCTTGATCAAATGATATTTGTAGGGTATGTTCCATTTCTCCATGAAATTTCTAATATTTCCCGGTAGAGATCCTTGAATGTTGAACACATTTATTATGTCCATCAATACTTGAGAAGAGAATTTACATTCTAACAATAGATGTGTTACCGATTCATTCTCCTCCTTGCACAAGTAACATTTGTTAGTGATGATCATGCCCTTTTTCCTAAGATTATCTATTATTAGGATCCTATTTTAACATATTACGAAAATAAAAAATTCACTTTGGGAATAATATATTTATTCCAAACCTTGGAACAGTGGTTATCTTCCTCATCATTCTCAAAAACCATATTATACCCAGATTTGACTTCATATTCCCCTGAAGTGGTTCTACTCCATATCATCTCATCCGTAGCTTATCTAATGGGGATTATCTGATTTTTTAGTTTAGCATTAATATCATCAAAAGGATCTTTTGGTCCATTGTATCCTGGGGAGGGCATATAGTAATCTACCATGGTTCCTAATTACTGTGTTCTAATAGTCCCTGACTTTGTCTCTTATTCCCTATTTGTAGAACTCTTTGAGTTCATTCCATGGTTCTTTCACCTCCAGGGTAGAGTTATCCAACCATATATCCTCCCAGAAAGCTATTCCTCTTCCATCCCCAATGTTCCATTTGACACCTTTGAGGAGCACATGTTTGTTGTGACAAAAACTATCCCAGAAAGCTGAGCCCTTGGGTAATTCAGTATTAGAGAAAATGACTTTGTTTCTACCAAAGTTCCACAAGTATTTCTCCTACAAAATATTGACCCACAGGCCTTATTCTTTGGAGAGTCTCAAGGCTATTTTTTCTATCAAGGATTCATTCATGATATTCATATTTTTCAATCCCAATCCTCCATTCTTCTTGGGTTTAGTCACTTTTTCCAGAGCCACAAGCAATATTCTTGTTTTATCTTCTATTCCTGACCACATGAATCTCTTTTGTATACTTTCTATTGCCATTATAAATTTTCTTAAGATTTTGAAGATAAACATAACATATATAGCCACCCCCTTCATAGAGATTTGAAGAAACTAGGACTTACCAGCTTGGGTAAGGAGGGTACCTTTCACGAAATTCAACTTTTGTTGAAATATCTCAATCAAAAAGTTCAATGACTCCATAGGAATTATTACCACACAAGGGCATTCCAAGATAGTTTTCTGGTAAGGCTTTGATTCTACATCCCAAAGTATCAGCAAGTCTTTTTTGTTGCTCCACTAAACATTTATAAAAAAACATGAGCTTTTGTGGAAGTTAATTTGTTGACCTGAGACAACTTCATATTATTTTATGGCTTCCTTCAGGGTTCTTGCTTCATTCACTTCTGCTTGTCCTAAAAGGAAAGTATCATCCACAAACTGTTACAAGTTTATGGGATCCACATCATTTTCCACTTTAATGCCCTTCAGTCTTCCATGCCTCATATGATAACTACACAATCTACTAAGGGTTTTTACCACAATAATGTAAAGAAAGGGGGACAAGGGGTATCCTTGTCTCACCTCTCTCAGCCTTGAAGAACCATGAGGCTTTCCATTTATCATGACATAAAACCTAGGAGAAGAAAATAATTCCTTAATCAGATGGATAACTTTATGATGAAAGCCTAGTTTGACCAGAATATTCTTGATAAAATCCCATTCCACCCTATCATATGCCTTATGCATGTCAAGTTTAACCAACATGGTATCTCTTTTTGATTTTTCCACCAAATGAATAGTCTCATGGATGGAAATGATGTTATCAAAAATTTGTCTTCCTGGTATAAATTCTCCTTGGTTTTGTGAGATAAACTTATGCAACACTTCACACAACCTAAAAGCCAAAATATTATAGCATAATTTATATATGGTATTGCATAAGATGATGGGTCTAAAATCTTTGAGATCCTTTTCTCCACTGACCTTGGGTATCAAAACCAGGAAGGTGTGATTGAATTGCTTCAGCAACATTCCCCAAACAAAGAAGTCCTGGGCAACCATAACCACCTCCTTCTTGACAATTTCCTAGTACATCTGGAAAAAGAATGCATGGAACTCATTTGGCCCTAGTGCTTTGTCACCCTCCATTAAGAAAAAGATGGCTCTAATCTCATCCTTAGTTGGCACTTTCAAGAGAGACTGGTTCTCATTATCTTCAATAACCTCATCAAATAGAGCCAACACATTCTCTAACCTACTCCCTTCAGCTAGGATTCCTTTCTTATAAAGGATTTTGAAGTATGAGATTATGGTCTCCTAAATTTCCTCTTCCTCCTCTGTAGCAGAACCATCCTCTTTGATGATTTACACAATATTTGTTCTATTGGCTCTGATGGTAGCTGAGACATGGAAGAATCTAGTGTTTTGGTCACCATCCTTTAGCCAATTTATCCTTGAATTTTATCACCAATACATCTCTTCTTTAGCTAGGATATTGTGATATTCAGAGAGAAAATTTCTTTCCTGATATCTCTCCTACTATCCCCACTCTCCATCTTCCATAAATTATTCAAGCATTATGAGGTCCTCCTTGATTCTACTCTTCTCTAAGAATATGTAACTGAACACTTCTTTATTCCATTTTTTAATATTATGTTTTATGTTTTTCAGTCTTGAAGTGACTCTATACATGTTATTCCCACAAACTGGTATATTCCACCATTCTTCAATCTTCTTTTGCAGATCAGGGTGCATGGTCCACATTTTTTCAAATCTGAAGGGTCTCCCTTTCACAGTCTGGGCCTCATCAAATCTTAGATGAGGGGGCTATGGTCCGATCCAATTCTTTCCATAGTTGAGAGAGAATAAATGTGTTCCTGGACCCATTGGACATTTGTAAGAAATATGTCTAGTCTGATTTGAATTAACTCTTCTCCTGTATTTCTATTTGACCAAGTAAACTTAGATCCTAAGAGTTCCAGATCAAATATACCATTATCACTTATGAAGCAATCCAAATCCTCCATGCTCTCAGAGACGAAGATATTACCTCCCCACTTGTTTGAAGGAAGAAGGGGTGTATTGAGGTCTCCACCAATAATCCAGTCCCCATCCCTAAAATAATTCCTGAAGGTAGTGATTTATTTCCAAAGTTCTTTCCTTCCCCCCAATGAGTTTGGAGCATAGACATTAGACAAGATCCATCTTTTTTTGTATCTATTTCTTTGAAACACATAGCTAGGTGATGTCTACCTTGGATTATAACCTCACCTTCAACTATGTTTTTATTCCATAAGCAAGCTAGGCCACCTGAAGCCCCTATAGAGTCAACACAGCTGAAACCTTCCTCTTTCCAAAAAACCTTCACAATCTCTTTAAATCTATCTTCTTTCATCTTAGTCTCCTAGATCATTAGTATATCAACATGGTTCTTCTTCCTAATATCATATAAAATCCTATGCTTATGTGGGTTGTTTAACCCTCTGATATTCCAAGATTGTATTAACATTTAAACAATTTAGTTTTGTTCTTACCATATGCCAAGTTGCTTTGAGTGCCTTCCGCTACCTCTTTTCTGGCTATTCTTTCTCTGGTTACTCTTTTTGGGGGTCTACCCACACTATTTTTTGATCCTCCTACATCTATTGTGGGTGTTTTATTTTTCTGAAATTTCTCAAAATGCAATTTTGGTGTAAATTCTGGGCTAATAAATGTTTCTACAGGCTCAATCTCCTTAATCCCAATCACGTGAAACTAATTACTGAGAAGAAAGGGGCTAGTCTTCATCCTTTGAGAAAAGAAACTCGGACTACCATAGATGTCCTCTACTATGAGGGAATCAAAAATATGCTCTTCCTCTAAGATCCCTTCCTCCTTTTCTAATTCATCCCTTTTTTTCCTTCGCGTCATCGATCTTGACTTCCTCTTGGATTTGGTTTTGTTCCTTCACCTCTTCATTATTCTAAATCTGGCATGTCTCCTTAACCTCTGATTATAGTGTTATATTTGCTGGGGATTTCAAAATTTCATTTGTTATAGAGATTTCTCCCTTCTCATTCTTACCCAGATTCACCTTGGGCTAGTAGATCATCTTATTTTCCTTTTCCCCCCTTTAATATTATTGCATGCCTTGGTATTATGACCCACCTTGTGACATGAAAGGCATATCAATGGGATTGTTTCATAATCAATATTCCCATGGTACTCTCCCTATTCAGATGTGTGATTTACATTCTTGGGAAGCTCCTAGCCCATAAGGACATTAACACAAAATCTTGCATGCAACAGTCTCAGACCTTTCCCTTGTCATAGGATCCACCACAATGGGATCACCTATTCCTTTGGCTATTCTTTTAATCACCTCAGGTTCCCAATATTCCAGGAGTAGTCTGGGGAGCCTAACCCACATAGGGCATTCCCTCTTCTGCTCATCCAAAGGATTAAATCATAGTTTCAAGTTCTGAACCATCACTAGAGCCCTCCCCATAAACCAAGGGCCTCAAGCTAGGATATTAATGACATCTTCTCTCGAAGAAAGAGTGTTAACAAATAAGGCTTTTGAGTATTCCACATTATCTATAGCACCATGGGGCATCCACCTTCTAGTGACCCATTTATGAAAATAATCAATGTTCCCACTCGAAATTTAAAATTCTTTGTTTCCCTATCCTTCTCTCACACTCTCCATAGAAATTGACCCTAGGAATTGATTGTGAATTATAATTATTTCATTGTGAATTGATTGCTATAACACATTAAACACCATCGTTAGTATTTTTGACAATGGGTTATAACTAAATTCAAATTAGTAATAGGTTTCATTTTAAGACTCCCTCCAAAAAATTATTATGGAATGGGTGGTGAACATTCTGAAAAAGTTATTCATATTATTCATGAATCTAGGAAAGGAGGGCTTTTGGATGGCAACAAATGTAATCTTATTTCCATGTTTTCGAATGTTTGCATATTTGTCCTCCTATCCAATAATTGAAATCTATTACCATCTGACGACAACATCATGATGACATGTGGTATACCTAACTTTGTTCTTTCTTGAAATCAGACTACTTTTTACATCTCATTATACCATCAAATTTATAGACACTAATAAACATAGCCTTATCATCGATTGGGATCATGAATAATGTCATCATACATGATCTCCTACACATTGTCAGACATCTTTAAATGTAGGTTTTTTTCCAGTAACATGCCATAGTTTTTAGTGCGTGAATTGTGCTCTAACATGAATTTGGATACCTTCTGACATTGTACAAGCATTTTATCACGTGACATCAGGAACGTAGGTTTTCATCTAGTAATAGTTCTTCATAATGGCTTGACAGTTCACACTTTATCGTTTACCATTTTTTCTTATACCTTCGTATTTTTGGCTTATACTTTTGGATTTTTCACAGGATTATTCACTTCTAACTTCGAATTCGAATCTATATCTCAAAATTAAGTAATTTCATAATTATATTATATTACTACATTATGGTGAGTTAATCCTATATATAATAGCATATTATAACGTAATGGCAAATATATCAACATTGGTCAACCCTTAGTGGAAACTATAATGTGAAATTAGGGTAAAATTTATTTATGACCCATTAAATTTTGGAAAACATGCTCCCCTATGGTGGTGAAAAAATAATCCAATTTTAAAATTCAAAAATCCTAATATTTGTAAATGTATGAATATTCACTGCTAAAATGAACCCACATTAGTACTAACAATTTCCTCTAGAGTGTAAAGTATGTTATAAGGGATGTAATTTACTTTCTAAATTTGAATTTTTTTCAATAGAACCTCCTCCAAAATATGGGAAGGAAACCACAAACCATTTTTTTTACACACCACACAACTGAATAATAGATGCCGCCATACCAAAATTTGGCCCCATCGTTGTTGACTTACGAGAGGCATTGATCACCCTCCATCCTTTGTTTTCTCCAACCTCTAGTTGTCACTGCTAATTCTCCTAGATTTGATCATGAAGCTAGAATTAAAATGTCCCCCCATTAATTTTTATTTGGACATTATATTGCATTGAAAACATTTCCATGTGGAATTTTTTTTATAAAATTATTTTACAAATTTCACTCTTGAAAAATACAACATGCTTCTATAAATGTCTCAAAAAAATTCAAAAAATTAACTTATTAATTTTGACACATAGACTTTGACTTGACACTTATTTTGGGATACAAATTGATCTTTGACTAATATAAAATTATTATAATAACAAAAAAAATGAAATATTAAACAAATAAATTAAGAAACAAATATTTTTGATTACACGATGACACAAAACAAAAATTGGTGCAAACACTAAATGAAACATAATATACATTCAAAACATGTTCCACAACTATAAGTAGCTAACAATAGTGTTTCACTTTAATTGATATTTTACTATTAAATATATGACAAGATTAAATTAAACCTTAAAAGTTATGACTATACCATACACCTAAATAACAATCAGTAATGCAAATATGCAAATATGTAGTTGTCTAGTTTTGGAAGGTTGTATCTTTCGAATGTTGATGGAATGAATGAAAGAGAGAATTGAATGTTTCTTTAGATCTAAGTGTTAGAGTTGTAATATATTAATGTGAAACAATTTCTTACCAGACATCCACTTTATTTGATCTGATAAATTAGACTCTCGATGATGGGAAATTGAAATATATTTGACTCCTGATGGGAAGAAACAAATCCACCTCTTTTAAATTTCCTTTGCACATCCTTTTGGAAAAATTTATCGAATGAATACTTGAAGGAGACGTCTCATACATGGATCCATTTGATAATTATGAAAATATCAATTTTTGACCAAACATTCATGGTTTAGAAATAGAATAAGGTTGGATGAAGCCGATGCAAATATCCTCAAGCTTGAGCCTATCACGGATCCATCTCAGTTGCATTTACCACTTAAATTGGTTACCTCTAGCTATACGCAGATGTCAATATCTACTACTTGGAATGATTTATCATTTTTCTCCTCACACTGACCTACATCCAAAAAGACTCTCATCTTGACATTTCCACTCTAATAAGAAAATCTAGCTCATTTCAAAGGTTACATAGATTGTCTCATTCTGATGCCAAATGAAGGAGCAATAATAGATTTACACAAATAATATTACTGGAAATGCTAACATGCAAGTCTTATTTTTAAAATAATATTCACATGTTACAGATACATAGGAGTTGTATCTCCTAAAATATAATATCTCCTTTAACAAATCCTGAAAAAGTGCCCAACCATAAACTATTCGTAAATATATATTGTTATAACAATATATATATATATATATATATATATATATATATATATATATACATATATATATATATATATAACATTATAACCAATATTACAAATTTATTTACCACTAACTAAATAATAATTATGTAATGTCAACTCTAAATTTCCTAACACAAACTTGGGTACATTTTTAGGTCCTAAACAATATCAAGTTTTGACCAAACATTCATGGTTTAGAAATAGAATAAGGTTGGATGAAGCTGATGCAAATATCCTCAAGCTTGAGCCTATCACGGATCCATCTCAGTTGCATTTACCACTTAAATTGGTTACCTCTAGCTATACGCAGAGGTCAATATCTACTACTTGGAATGATTTATCATTTTTCTCCTCACACTGACCTACATCCAAAAAGACTCTCATCTTGACATTTCCACTCTAATAAGAAAATCTAGCTCATTTCATAGGTTACATAGATTGTCTCATTCTGATGCCAAATGAAGGAGCAGTAATAGTTTTACACAAATAATATTACTGGAAATGATAACATGCAAGTCTTATTTTTAAAATAATATTCACATGTTATAGATACATAGGAGTTGTATCTCCTAAAATATAATATCTCCTCTAACAAATCCTGAAAAATGTGCCCAACCATAAACTATTCATGAATATATATTGTTATAACAATATATATATATATATATATATATATAACATTATAACCAATATTACAAATTTATTTACCACTAATTAAATAATAATTATGTAATGTCAACTATAACTTTCCTAACACAAACTTCGGTACATTTTTAGGTCCTAAACAATATCAATTTTTGACCAAACATTCATGGTTTAGAAATAGAATAAGGTTGGATGAAGTCGATGCAAATATCCTCAAGCTTGAGCCTATCACAGATCTATCTTAGTTGCATTCACCACTTAAATTTGCTACCTCTAGCTATACACAGAGGTCAATATCTACTACTTCGAATGATTTATCATTTTGCTCCTCACACTAACCTACATCCAAAAAGACTCGCATCTTGACATTTCCACTCTAATAAGAAAATCTAGCTCATTTCGTAGGTTACATAGATTGTCTCGTTCTAATGCCAAATGAAGGGAGCAGTAATAGTTTTACACAAATAATATTACTGGAAATGCTAACATGCGAGTCTTATTTTTAAAATAATATTGACATGTTACAGATAAATAGGAGTTGTATCTCCTAAAATATAATATCTCCTTTAACAAATCCTGAAAAAGTTCCCAACCATAAATTATTCGTAAATATATATTGTTATAACAATATATATATATATATATTATATATATATATATATATATATATATATATTATATATATATATATATATCATTATAACCAATATTACAAATTTATTTACCACTAACTAAATAATAATTATGTAATGTCAACTCTAACTTTCCTAACACAAACTTCGGTACATTTTTAAGTCCTAAACAGCATCTAGCAGTTTTCACCAATGATTCATGGTTAACAAATAGAATAATGTTAGATGAAGCCAATGCAACTATCCTCAAGCTTGAGCCTATCTCAGATCCATCTTCAGTCTACATTTACCACTTTAATTGGTTTTACACACCCTAGCTATACCCAGAGGTCAATATCTACTACTTGGATTGATTTATCATTTTTATGACTTCGGACACCAACACTACAGCCAAGGAAATACAGTGCTCAGGCGCTCTTTTCCCTTCTGGGCGCACCCTGACCCTAAGAAAATCTTAGCTCACTTCTTTTGGATCTACTTTTATGTTTTAGGTCTTGTTCTGATTCACAACT
Organism: Taxus chinensis; assembly: GCA_019776745.2. Lineage (NCBI taxonomy): Eukaryota > Viridiplantae > Streptophyta > Pinopsida > Cupressales > Taxaceae > Taxus > Taxus chinensis. Next base: position 166,995,930 of record CM034157.1, read on the forward strand.
GAAGTCAGCAGTTCTAGTTTGTCAATTACGAAATTAATATTACAAGGGAATCATATAACATGGACCTAGTTATTGTGTTCAAAATAAAGGATTCACATCACTATAGCACTACATAGGAGTCGTCATCATAACCTTGCATATCAAAAGGCACCTTTAAGCAACTCCTAAAAAAGTGCCCATCCATATAGACTCCATTCAAGGGACAAGAGTTTCATACTTTGCATACACAACATAGGAATGGGAAGTATCATTTTATTCCATCCACACATTCTACTACATTACTACATTCTAGATACAACCCGCTATCAAGTGTCACTTGCACATAGGGCATCCTAGGGCACATATATTCTACACACACTCATGAGAACTACATGGAGTTTGAGATGTAGTGCAACACTCGGTAAATAAGTTCACACTATGGGGTGACTGTCGGGGTCTAAGTCTACCTAACACCCACTTTTGTATTTTCCTTTTCAGGTCCTTGATGTGGTAATGTGGGCATGTGCATGTGATTCATATCTTTTACAAGTTACAAGTACCTTTGGCGATCCGTTTTTCCCCTCTTATCTAAGTTTTTTGATTAATACTTGGAATAATTACGACACCCTTACAACACCAGTTTGTATTTTACCAATTTCAAAGCTTTTGTGCAGTCATGTAGACATCAAATCCCAGCTAAGTCATCAGTGAACACCCATGCGCCCCTGTCCCTATTGCTGAGTGCCCCAACCCTATTCGGCCTTACTTGCTTCTTTGAGCTCCAGAATTTACAGAGGTTAGATATGAACCTTGTTTCACTTATCCCATTCAACACTTCTAATTGGAATTCATGATCACTTTCAGAACGCACGTATATCATACTAAGTCTTCTTATCTCATCTTTGTGCATTCAAAATGAAGGTTTCATACTTTACTCATCTTAGTACTGTTTGTCACCTATTGTACTTTAGCGTCCAATATAACATTAGTTACTTTGTGATATTAGATTTGATTCAAATTAACTCATTAAAGGTCAATTAGATGTCGCATAATGGTAATTTTTAAGTTTCCATACACATAATATGATGGGCGACATGATCATTGTAAGAGCTTTTCATATATTATATGATAGGTTGCTACCTTCTAGATAGCACACTTATGAAGAGTTTACATATGAGTTTGAAGTAAATGCAGTGGATAGTGGATAGATCATTTGGTCACACATTCTCAAGAGGTACATGGACTATGAGAGGTAGTAAAGTGCTCATTTGAGTAAGTGCAATTTCAGGGATAGAAACACATCGGTGTTAGGTGGTGTGGACTGATTCAAATTTATCATATTTTGTGACTTTTGAAACATTTGAGGATGTTGGATGGTTCAGATTATACTTAAGGTGATAGGACCACCTGAAGCTGATAGGTAGGATGATTGATCTTTGATTGTGACACATGGTGGGATGAGAGTAAATGGACTTTACATTGTGGTTGGCTAGTGGAAGTGACAATGGTTTGGAATAGGGTATGTTTGTAACTATGTCTAAATTTTGATTCTGAGAGGTCCATTTGAGTTAGTCTCTAATGTGTACACACCACCTGTCCTATCAATAAGGTCCTGAAGGACATTCCTAAATGAACGACGCCTTTCTGATGAATCATGGCCCTTGACCCTATGGTATTTGCAGTAGTCGTTCTTCCTCATGTACAAAAATGGTTTTCCTAGTATAGATGTGTCACATAGGACGAATGGGTGGAAGAGTGATCATACATGTAGCCTATAGTTTATCAAAAACTACGTTGCTTAGGGATTCACAAGCACTTGGTGTATAGATGTTAGAGTCAGGTATTATACCTTAGCTCAAATGTATCATCCTAGGTACTTTATTTACTCTGTAATATTTGTATTTAATTCAAATCAACCCATATCATGTGTGTAGATACCCCTTATTCGAATACTTTATTTAGATTCTTTCAGGGGGATGAGTATCTCCGTCCCTTAGGTATAGTTCTTTCCTTGATCCTCATGGTATTGAGACTAAAATCCAATCTTTGATGTCTAGTACCCACATTCCTAAATCTGATAGTCACCTTGGACTAGTTCTATGATCACTTTGTACACTATCTGCTTCTCCTCATGAGCATATGGCTTTCCCATCTAATGTAATCACCCTTGACTGGTTCTATGGATTGTACAACGATCCTGGCCCATATATAGCGAAAGATCCATGCATAACATTGTATTTCATTAAGTTCCAGTAATAATATGATAACATATCTGTTGCTCAATATTTGTGATTGCAAAGGTTATGTCAACATCTAGGCATTTCCTGGTGAATGTCACCCTTTCATCTTATTGATCATGGTGTCCATTGATTAGCAATTCTGTGTTCATATGGCTTGGTACGATATGGTTTTCACCTTGCCTTTTATGGTATCAGAGCCTAGAAATTTGTCCTGTTGACATTCATTTTTAAGTTTCTTTTGCAAACATTCTTTGTATAATTCATATATTCGGTAGGCCATTTTCTCCATGCCATTTTAGCGGGTTGCATGTACAATTCATTGGATGCAAAACAGAATCTTCCATCATGGATCCGTAAGGTGGCAATATCCTTTTGATGATTGACCTGTAAACTCGATTCCATTATTTCCACTTGGAGCCAATAACTGAACTTCTTTTTGGTGTTTTTGTGGTGCAAATCACTACGTGTTGGTTACACCTATGATATATCACTGTCATAACATGAAGAAAACCCAGCAAATCATTTTCTGGGTTTTTAAGATCCAATCTGGATTTTTTTCTGTGGGTGCAACATTCTCGATTGGCATGTCATACCACCTACCTCAGTCTATCAAATGGATACTCAGCATCAAAACTTCCCTTTTTTTGGCAGGGGCACCACTTTTCAGGAGTGCATGACTCTTATTTACACACACATTGAAATCCATTAGACCCTACTGGATCATATGAAGGGCTGCAGAGATGATGTATTGCCTTGGGTACATATTCTCACTTCATTTTATCTTGTGTGGTGAAGGCACTGTAGCATCTCCTTATTCTGTTGTTAGTGGCAACTAAAAAAAATAATTAGAGCATAATATGTCCTCCAGCATTGTAACTTTTGATCGATAACTCGGGTTTGACGCACCCGTCATTATTCTGCACTCAAAGTGCTTGTTTTTTCGTGCTCTTTCCATTGGAAATATTTATTTGTGGCAGACTATATCACAATCATAAGTGTGATATTGTAACTTTTCACATTCCTTTTGGTTATAAAATGTGCCAAAATCTAGGGGGGATCTTGTTCCATTGTTTGGGGGGTCTTGTTGCATTGCTTAGTTCTTGCATTTCTTTTGGTGATTTTTTTTAGGATAACGTCTTTATCTATTTCTACATTAGATCATGTTGAGCCATTAACAACACATAATTACCACACATGAAAACCAAGACTGGAAACAATAATTAAGTGGAAAGGATTATGGGCTTTAACTTATTTAGAACAACCAATGTTCACAAGAGAATATGAGAAATTTTAGTACCAGTGCAAATTTGATGAGTGTATGGGTTTGATAGGAACTTATGTAAGTGACAGTCTTTTGTTTCATTTGGAAAAGTGTGATTGTCCTTTCAAAATATGGGATAAATTAGAAGATTTATTTGGTAAAGTGGATCATATGAGAGCCATGCAACTTGAAATTGAGATCACCTATCTTAATCCTGAATATTTTCCAACAATTATAGACTATTTTACCAAGTTCAAGAATTTGTTGACACAGTTGAAGGGGAGTGGAAGAGATAAGAAAGATGAAGAGTGTGTTTACTTGATTCTATCCAAGTTGACATGGACCATTTCAAATATTTTCTTCTAACCTTTTTCTCTAGTATGGATGCCTTAGGTGACACATTCAAAATGTCTGACTTAGAAACATTTTGCAAAAGACTTACTAGGGAAGGAATCTCAAATCGTCTCACCTTAAGTCTTTCCATCGCTCAAAAGGAATTAGTTGCATCTAATCCTAAGGATAAGGGAAAACCAAAAAGTAAAACCAAATCCACCCCTTCTCCATCTCAAAGTGCTCCTAAACCCAAAGAAAATATCTCTAAACCCAAGGAGTCTTCTAAATCCAAGAATAAGTCTAGTCTTTCATGCGCTTTTTGTGGGGGTATTGGTCATGAAGAACATAGGTGTTATAAGTGAATACAAGCCTTAGAGGATGCAATCAAGAAACACAAAATTTATATCTCCACACCACCTCCTTCTAATCAACATGGAAAAACACTTAATGTTGTTGGGAGATCTTAATCACCACTTGCAGACAGTTGGGTTATAGATTATGGTGCTTCTCATTACATGAATTCTTCCAAGGAGTCTTTTGTTTCTCTAGGTTTGAGTTCTACTTAGAAAATTGAGGTTGGAGATTCTTCATTTATTTATGTTGAGGAAAAAGGTGATATACAACTTGATGGTGGCAGTATCCAAGATGCACTATATGTTCCTAACATCACTACAATTTTACTTTCTATAAATTAAATTTTTCATTCGCGTCAAAGGAAAATAGCGAATTTTTCACCACATGGGGAAAACATAAGAACTTTGTTGGAGACTTATTCACTTTTTGCTCAGGGTATTATTGATCATAGTTCTAGGCTATATCACTTTGATGGTTTTTATGACATTTCTTCTATATTGAAAGGTTTTGTTTGTCATGCATATGCAGAGAGTAAGATTTAGCATGAAATATTTGGACATATTAATTACAAATATTTGAAGGAGTTGAGTAGTCATGGTATGGTGGATGGTCTTCCTAGAGTTTATTGTCTTGAGGGAGTTTGTTCTGGCTGTGTATTAGGGAAATAACACAAAGATCTATTTCCTAAGAATTTTTCTAAGACTGCTTCTTCACCACTTGAGCTTGTGCATAGTGACTTGATGGTTTTTCCTACCCCATATTTCAATGAAGCTAAGTATGCACTTACCCTTATTTATAATTTCTCGAGGCGTACTTGCATTTATTTTCTCAAGTACAAAAGTGTTATTCTTTCACACTTCTAGAATATAAAATGTGATCATCTGTGTCATTGAGTTTTTACAATAATTTAATATTCTATGGTAGAAGATATAAGAGCTTTAGGAGGTGGAGGAATAAATGGGTTATTATTAGTGGAAATTCCTCCATTGTGATGAGGATTCTGTGGAGGTATACCACATTATGTGGTGATTGTGGTCATTTCTTGTTTAGAGGTGTTGTCAACCATTAACATTAGGATTTTAGGTATTGACCTAGTAGGATCTAATGTATGGGTTGAAGGATAAATGAACAATTTTCTAGTGTTACATGATGACACCTCTCCCCCCAACCCAGCCCCCCCCACGCCCCCATAAAAGGAATAGGTGTTCAAGGACATCTATTTTTTAATTGAAATAAAAATATATATATTAAATGCTTTGTTGTTTTCTCTATAAAAATAAATAAATTATACTCTTGTAGTATAAGGTTGTTTTTGAAAGCCACTCAACTTGATTTGAAAAAAAAAATGTATGTATAAATCTAATTAAAATTCACTTTATAAGGTCCAATAAATTAAATATTATGCATGTATATTTCTATATGAAGAGAAATGTTATGTAGATAGTAAAAACAGTAAGGAATAGATCAAATACATTAACCGGTGAACCATAAACTCTATTGTATTGTATTAGAAAGACATTTAAGAGTCAAAAGTGATATATGAATACAGAATATTTCGAGCACAAATGCACATGGTGAACTTTCACAGACTGCTATTTATAAAAAAAATACAAATTTATTTTATATATTTTTAATATTTATAATTTTATATATTATTTTAATAATCATCCCCATGTAATCACCCTGTAGTCCAAAAAATTATTTAAAAAAATTTGTACTCCGGAGTCTTATGTAACTATTGGAGTATATGTGCTACACATAAGCTCCCTATATTGTTAGTGGTCATCCCCTGCCGTCCCCAAAATCTCGTTTAATCTTTTGCCATTGCTAAAGGACAAAATGTCCCCAATTATTAGCATGGTCATTATGATCCCGTAAACTTATGTCACACTGAATACATGTGAGTGGTGATTAAGGAAGATAGGTCACAACCCTCAAAGGGCGACTCGTCACTTGAAAGTGCTGCACAAGGTGAACTGTCACAGATTGCTATTCATAAAATTGATAAAGTTTATTTGTATATTTTTAATATTTCTAATTTTATATATTATTTTAAGAGCCGTCCTAGACTCATTTATAGATTATATGTATTTACTATAATAAATAGTAAATACATATAATCTAAAAACATGTAGTGATCATAATACCATATATTCAAACTCTTACAAGTTAGATAAAGGAAAGTGTGGATTTGGGATAGAGAAAATTAAAATAATTGATTGATTATGTAGGTTGATCTTGTGACCGTGATGATGGATATTGGTCATACAAGTAGAAGTCTAGCTCTATGTAATTTTTTACAATATAACAATGTATAAAGGATGAAATCAATTGTCTTAAATGAAGTTTCTTGGGTGATTTTTTCCCTTCTAATTCGTTTTTTCCTATGCAGCGTTTCATTCAATTTTTGTTATGGAACTTTGATATTTTGATCCTTTACCTCTATATTTTATGTTCATATATTTTCAATTGTGCATTTATATTAGATTAGGGATTCATGTTCTTCTTCAAAACCTAGATTCCTCTCTGATTAGAGGAAATTACAAGGGGTTACTTCACAAAGGTAAAGCCTCCTCAGCTACATATTGAGTTGAGGGCTTCTTACATACAATACCAAGAAGATGCCTCATCCCAATGTAGATCTCCCACGTGGTCAATTTATCAAAAAATTCCAATAACAATGTGTTTGGGAATCACTCCTGATAAGGAGAGTAAGGGAATTTAGATGGTAAGGTGGATACCTCCCTCAGAGGGTTGGATCATGCTAATTTGTTATGAGGATTCCAAAGATAATCCAAGTTATGAAGGGTGTAGATGTATCTTCAGTAAGTATGATTTCTAGCCCATTTTGGCCTTAACCTTTGATTGCAACATTTCTTCTAATAAATTTGTAGAAGGTATGGCTCTTCTCTTTGGCTTGCTTGAAGAAAAGAAGAGGTATTCGAATCATATATGGATTGAAGGGGATTCTAATGCTATCATTAATACAGCTGAAGGGAATTCTAACAAGGCTTGGAATTTGAAGTCTATTTCTTTGAATATAAAGGAAATTTTTCCTTCCTTTTCAAAAATTAATTTTTCATACACAATTAGGGAAGGTAATAAGGTGGAAGATGGTTTGGAAAATATAGGGGTTGATTTATGGGATAGTATTTAATTAAATTCACAATCTTAAGAGTCGGACTTCCTAAATGATATTTAGGTGCTTTTGGCAGGGGATGAACGTATGGCATAATTTGAAGATGGTTTATGATTGTGAGGAGTGCCTTCTAATTATTTCCTTAACTATTGGAGTGATGTCAATTGAGTTGAAATATTTTGGAAGATATTTAGGGATCTGACACGTGTAAAATTTCTATGGTTTTGGGCGGAGGTGTAAGTACTAAAGGTTGGACGGTGGTGAGATGATGTTCATCCCTTGCATCTTTTTCATGTTGTTTCTACTAGTTATTATTCCCTTTTGGTTCAACTTAACTTCCTTTTCTATCTACATGGTGTCTGAGGAGGGTCTGACAGTGGGGCCTAGTTAGAAGAGGCATCAGTTTTAAATTAGGGATTCCTTGGGGGATTCCTTCATAGATTTGATGAGCGGGAGGATAAAAAATGTTGTGATACACTATTGGTTGGAGAAACTGTAGACGGTAGAGGAGATTTTCAAAGTAGAGGAAAAAAAGGTGATATCCGTAATAAGATGTGTAAGTTCATGAGGGATCCTAGTCAGTTATTTGTTCATCAAAATGTATTTGAAGTTGCGCAGGGTTTGAGCACAGATAATATACTATCAAATTCATTTAACCAATTCATTTTTCATAAGGAGCTTGGGGATTTGGAGGAAAGTATGGTCAGTATGTAATACCATATACATGTTATGGTGCACAGGATTCATGATCTTTGATATACTTTAGAGGTCATCACTAAAATAAGAGTCTGATCATTCAAGTGAAATAAAAAGTGGAGATGCTTGAGTGTTGTGTTGCTCGTTTTCCCTCCTCCTCGCTACCCCATAATGAATCTGAGGTGGAAATTCTCGCCGAGAATCCATCTGGTGGTGACATGGATATATGATCCCAAATGGATGTTTTTTATTGTTCCATGGTTGGTTTCTAACTCTTGATGTCTTAGTCTGTTTGGATTCCATTTTTTGCTCAAAGTTTTTGGAATCGATGTATAATATTGTTAAATAGATTTTTTTTAATTTGTATTTTTATATGTGGATGCATGATAATGTCCCGATAATTTTTCCTGAGAGTCCATAGATGATTATAAATATGATGGAATGGCTTGGAAATATCTTTTTTAGGATAGGGCCTTCTCCCTAGGGATCATAAGCAAAAATAAAGTGTTTGGAAATCAAGATGCTAATATGAACTATGACACTTGGCAATTATATTTGTTATATAATTTATCTTATGATAGTGAATTAAAGTTGTCTTGCGATATGTATTCAGACTTCATATCTAATCAATGTTTTTGAGAGATTAATTTTATGATTGGTTGCTTTTTGTGATCTCTTAGGTATCCTAAAGATGTCAAAGTTTGAGGACCTTTTAATGGCTAGGGTGATTATGTCATTATATGTTGATATTATGAAAGGTTTCCCAACTCAAATGACACTATCTAGACTAGGATAGCTGGTGAATTTGAAAAAATAAAACGTCATCCTTGGAAAAAATTGTCAGTCATTATTTTCCTTTACATATGAGTGTTTCTTGAAAAGGTGTAGATTCTATTATGATTGTTATAGAAGGTGGCCATATGTATGAAAATGTTCTCTATATGTAGTAAATATATTTTTCATTGGATGTAACTAAGAAACAATTGTGATCTAATAGTTAGGGAGTGTTAAAATGAGATAAATGTGTTTATGAATAAGTAAATAAATTACAAAGTAGTAAATGGGTTGAGATAAATACCAAGGATAATTACCAAATTTCATTGGTCTAAATTTAAGGTACTATAGATTCACCATATGTATAGGTGTATCTTTTTGTGCCTTGATCAATATCAATCCCAACTCTCTTTTATTAATTTCCTACGTTTTCATTATTCATATTGTGCATTTAATGAAGAACATCCCATAATATTAATTTTCATTGACTTAGCATGTCATAATTAAGGCCAAAATACTCATATCCTTCACACATGTGGTCATATTGTTCCCTATGATAATTGTTTACATGATTCTCACATGGATACATATCATATTCTTATGACTACACTGCTTATATATATTTCCCAGATAGGGGCATATGTTTCTTGGTGTTATCTCATTTATACCTTTCCTATAGGGTAAAACTCAATAGTATGAATACATTACTTGCATTTTTTCCGTACGGGACATGTCCCCGTATGATTATATTGATTATAACTTTTACATAGGGGAATATTATTTATATGATTACCTTGATTATATTTTCCTACTTAGATCATATCATCTTTGGGATATCATTGCTTACACTTCACCCATGGAACATGACACTTATGTATTTTAACTGTCTATAATTTCCCATAAGCGTCATATTACACTTATGCTTATATATCTTGCATCATTATCCCATATGGGGAAATTTACTAATGATATACATGCATATGCTATGTGTTGGTGAAATAATTTTTCCTATGGAAAATTATGTGTTTCCAACATCGCTCATGGGGCTATTTTCCTCCTTCTTGTGTATGGGGAGGCTCCCATTTTTTAATGTAAGCTAACCTAATACTATTTATTGTTTTGGGGTAGCCAAATAGGTTAGGAATCACAAAGGAGAACTTCATTGAACATGTGAAAAATTTCTTGTACGGGGTACAAGGGATTAATTTTCAGCAATGAGGGGTGAAAGAGAGAAATAAGAAAAGGGAAGGTTACCATTTTGAGTAGGAAATTACAGAGTTAACACCCAATAACCAGAGTAGTTCAACATTCAATTAGAGGAAAGAAACAATGAAGCCATTGTTTTCCATTGTGTGATTATGTTATCATTGATGTCAATTCCATTGATGTAAAATTGTTTTATGCGGTCATGTGTGTCTCCATGAGATTTTTTTCTATGTTTAACATGAAGGTTGATTGGTAGTGTCCACTTTGGTGGAGTCCTATGGTGTTCTCAAACATGTTTTCAATATGCATGGTCATAGTATGAGTCATCCTAAGTTAAGTAGAGGTTTTCATGAAGTATTTCATTGTTAGTATGGAGTTTCAGAGGTATATGAGTGTCTGCAATACATAATATAGAGTGCTTCAGAGTCTTCTTGTTTCCTTTCTTTTGAGTATGAATGGATGCTTTGGAGTTAGTCTGAAGTCTATGTCATTTACTTCAGAGTGTGAAATAATTTGCTTTCGAAATGAACTGGTTGCTTCAAAGTTAATGAATGAAAATAATTATTGCTATTATGACATGTGGTGAAGGTTAAGTAGATGCAAGAGTGAGGTAAAGGAGTACAGGTACAGGTTTGAGCATGATTTACAGGTGTTCATCTAGACCTAGTTCTAGGTGCTTGAAGGCTAAATGGAGCATGAGAGATGAGGTGTAGCTGTATATGAGATCATGGAAACATGTAAAAGTGTGAGACATGTTATCTCAGGTGTTTTGGAGATCCTTTTGGAGATCTTGGAATCTAGTCATGAGGTTTGACTACTTTGTTCATGGTGCATACTAGGTCTAATCCTAGTGCTTGGAGGCCTAATTATGCATGATAGTCATTTTTAGGTGTGTGAGATCTTTAGGACACTCAATGAATGTATTTCTATCATTTTCATCATGTAGAGATAGTTTGAAGAATTTTCATGACTGATCGTTTCAGTGTTGGTTCAAGTTGTTATTGGCCTAGAACATGAAAATCCCCAAGGCCTAGTCATGAAACTCCTAGATGGTTCAGTGAATATTATAAATAGATATTTGTGACTTCAGTGATGATTGGATATGTTACTAAGGTTTTTGTGATGCTGTGGGAAAAATTTCAGGTTTTCATGATGAAGATTTTGCAAGATATGAGGTCTTAGACCAAAACAAGGTTCTTGAGAATGTTGTTTCCAGCTCGAAGAAAGATAAATGCTCATGGTTGACACATTGTAAGAGTTTTCATGGGCTCCTATGATATTTTAGGGATTTTGAATTCATGGAATTAATAATATCTTAGAGTTGGAATGAGGTCAAATGAGGCCCAAACATTTATGAACGAATGTTAAGAAGATAAACTGCTTATTATGAGCTTTGAAACCCTAGGGCAAGAGCGATGGAGAATAACTTCTTGGTATGAGATAATAATTGATTTGGTTATTGCTAGTATTTTGATGATTTTATGTTGTAGAGGACTCCTCCAGGTTTCCATAAAGGTAAGATAGAGCATGTGGTGATGAGTGGACCCCACTCAAACAGGCAAGTTTATGAAGAAGTTCAGTTTGGGACAAAGTTTTCCAAAGGAGGTATGAAATAAATTGAAATTTTTTATCATGGGAGTTTAAATACTTGATTGTTTCCATGATGTTTTTAGATCATTTAGCTTCTAAATAGGGAAAAGTGTGCCCTATTTATGAAGATTGGTCTTAAGGCAGTTTTGGGCAGTTTTTTTAGAGATGGACTTGGTTGAAGGCCTTCCACTTGGAGTTGGAAGGAGATTTAATATGTTATAGAAAGAGGATTCAAGATATATTTCCAATGGTATAATTTTTGTCTCATGATGATGATAATTTATGGGTCATCTAACTTAGTTTGTGAAGAAGAAGATTACTTGGTTTTCAGGACAGGATTTTCTCAGGCTGAAAGATTGAGGTAGAATGAGGAATGAGATGGATTGATTGATTATGCTTCTATCCATTTGAGAGTGAATATAGATAAAATTTTTTTCCTATTGAAGGCATTTTTAGGTCTTGAAAGTGACACAAAGGGTGAAAACCAATTGTGTTTCCAAAACTGCTTTCTGGGCAGTTCAATTTGGTGAAGAGGAAAGATTGGTGTGGTTTGCACATATGGATGTTTTATGATATATAACATGAATTGATGTGATATAAATGTCCTAAGGGATTATTCCAATTAGTGGTTACATGCCATATTGCATAGGTGTTATCTTGGTGTGATCTAAAGCATGAAAGGTGAAGACAATGGCTCCTAGAAACAAGTTGTTTTAGAAGGATATGAGCCTTCTTGATAGTGTTATGATATAATTTGATTGGTGAAAGTTAATTAATGACCATGAATGATGTTTTTATGTCATATTTGACATGTTTGAGAATTTAGGGAGATCTTGAATAATCATGGTTATGGTGTTTGTGAGTTTTACTCATCTAGGTGATGGGGTTTGAGCTCATTTTGAGCTTGTTTGGTGCATTTTGAGCATGGTCGTGACCTATATGGGTCCATTGTATGAATTTTTATAATATAATTGTTATGTTTTTTGATATTTTTTTGGTTGATATAAAGGTATAGGACTGACTTGACTTTATTTTAATGTTAATGAGAAGAGAAGCATATAAAAGTGAAGTTGTGGTTCATTTTTAAACTAGTCGAGTGAGAGAGGAAAAAGTGTGACCAAAGTGATGAGAGTGTGAAAGAGGTATAAAGGAATTATTTCAAATATTGAGAAAGTGTGTTGAAAGGTTGAGGAATGTGTAGAGATCTTGTGTGCAAGGGTTTGAATCCAAATTAGGTAAAAAGATTGAGTGAGTTAGAAGGAGGGTTTGAAGAAGTGAGGGGTTTGAAGGTGTTTGAGCTGAATATTTGATCACCATCAGTTGTGGTGATCAAAAAATTTCATGATAGTGGTATATCTTAGGTGGGTTAAATATTTTCTTGATGATTTATATTCATAGAGTCTCTTGTTATGAGTAATATCAACAAGGGTTTAGGGGTTGGTGCTCCTTGTGGGGTTGGTGCCTCACTAAATGGGGGTTAATATCTTGTGATGTATGATATTCACTTGATATCTTTGATTGTGTGTAATATCATCAAAGGTTTAAGTGGGTTTTCTTCCCCTTGAGGGTTTCCCACTTATATCTTGGACTTCTTGTGTAACTTTTACATGGTTATGTTGATTTGATTAAATGTTAAGTAAACACACATTAATGAATGGTTTATGGTTTATTGTTTAAGTAACCAAATATAAATTGGTTAAATTTTAGTAAGATTTATTCACCCCCCACCCCCTCTCAGTCCATTTTTGCTTCAAACAATTAGTATCAAAGCATCATCTTTTTGGATAATTTGATGACTTGAAAGGATAAGATCCTTATGAAGTACAAAAAATGGTGAAATAAAGTCAAAGTGGTTCTTTCTGATTACAAAGCATGAACCTTTGTTTGATGGAGTGCACTATGATGTTTGGAGTTTTAGGATGAATACTGGGCATATGATTCCATGGGGTTGTTGATATTTGGATAGTTGTACATGGAAGATGGATTATATTATCCTTAAAGGTGATACACCACCAACTAGTAATGCATGACAAGAAGGCTTGGAGTGACAATTCAAAGGCTATGAATGATTATCTTAAAGTGTGGTCTAGGAAATGTGATATGGTATTTAAGGTGATGCATTGCAAATCTTGTAAAAAGTGGAAGCATGGGATTTACTTTCAGGTCTTTTATGAATGAAGACTAGGTAAACTACTATTGCTTTGATGGTGATAGAATTTTATTATAATCCTGCTTTAAATCAGAAAATAATCCTTAATGCTTGATTCATTTTGTTGTATAAATATGTTTTGGCATTGAAAAGATTGTATCACACCATAAAAGCGTTTAGGTGAAGCCATTGATTGTAGGAATTTTGGTTTGAGAAATAGTTCATTCGTTTATGTATGCCAATAAATCCTAAGGTTTGAGTTTTTCTAAGTTTACCTATTGTGTTATTCAACTCTTTGCCAAGGTAATTTTAATCTGGCTTACAGATTGAATGAAGATGTGAATGAGAACCTTGTATAAATTGTAGTTTTTGGTGTGCCATTCCTCTCCTTGAGATCCATTCGTTCACTCTCCCTCATCATGTTCACCCATTTGAATCCATTTTTCTTCCCTAAATGTGAGCAGGTATTTGAATAAATCCCATTCCCACAAACAATACACATTTCCTCAATCACTCTTAATCAATTGATTGATTCGCTCTAATTCTATATCCTCATTATATGTTAATGGGCTCCATGAAAACCAATTTGATTATTAATATTTTACATCCCCTCACCTTATAATCAATACTCCAAAAATATTCAATTCATGAATAACACCCATGATTTTAATAATTATATAGCCCAAATTCATTCAATTCGACATCCCACTCACAAAGTAAATAAATCCACATGGGATTCACTATTGAACCAAACCATTTCCATCATGCTCCCCACTGAATATCCCATCCTTTTTATTTTACCTAATAATTCAAATCATGAGCCCACTCAATTAAATAAAATCCATATCAAATCTATTATCACTCAAATCATGTCCCTTAATCAAGGTTAATTTTGTAAACCAAGGTTACCTGATAACCCCTCAGTTAACCTCACTCTAGGCTATAAATATAGGACTTCCCCCCCTCATTCGAACAAGTTAAGAGTGATAGAAAACCTCTGACATTATAGCATCTTTTTATCATAATATCATCATAATGCCCTTGTCATGCCATTTGAATGATCATAATACCATCCTCATGTTTTTGTGGTTGCAAAATCTTAGCTTGGTTTGTTTTACATTTTCTTGGATTAGATCAATAGCTCATCTATACATCAACATTTTTCAAGTTTCATTGTTTATCAGTTTCTGCATGTTATCCGTTTATCTTTCATTTAGATTAGTTTATTTTATCAAACAGGGGTTGACATCCGCATAAGGAGGCTCTTGCTTCTTTGAATTGACTTCTTTGGGCAGCCCCTGCATATACCATATAATCTATTTTCTTCTTAGTTTCATTTGTTTTATAGGTTTATCCAGCATGCAATGAAGATCGGTCACTTTTAGTGCCTGTATCCACCATATCACATCCAAGGTACCTTAAACCCTTCCATTATTTGATGTTGTTTGATTTCATTTGTTATCTAGTTCACTAATATGAACATGGACGAAGAAATTCAAAAACATTTCTGGCACGCCTGGTGGGACCATACCCCAAGAGCTGGTCATTTTTTGTACCTTACTTCATCTTGTGAGGTGTTGTATGTATAACGACTGTCATTATTCATAATTGTCATCACTTGATATATATTTTGTGAATATTTCATTTTTAGGCTTACTTGTTTGTAGGGTTTTAGTAGTGTCTTCGTCTGTATGGTGTGGTCCTTATATTTAGTGGTCCATGTCATCTTGGAGGCCATTTATTTTCTTGTTTTCAATAGGTTTGTTATTTGGTTGTTTATAGTCAATATAAAGTTTATTTTTATTATTAAATAAATAATATATATATATTAGGTGGGTATATATATATATAAACAAAAAAATAAAAACAAGATAATTTTATCCTAGCCCTAAACTACCCATCCCCCTACATATCACCCCTAAACTCAGCCAACTCAACCACTTAACAACCTACCCTTCTTCTCAACTCAATACCACCTCATCTAGCCTACCCGCTCTCTACCCGAGCTCCCGCCAAGCCCATCTATATTTTTTCATTCCACTCAACTCACCACAGAACACTCCACCCCTCAAAGAACCACCTCACTCCTCTCTCCCCAATCAACCATTTGACTCACTTTCTCCTCATCCCTGTTGACTCTTCCACCCTACATCGAGCTACTTATCTCTTCCTGTCGACACTCACTTCAACTCCCACATCCCTACCAAATCTAAGTTATCCCCTTGACTCACCACCCCCTTCCCATCACACCTCATTCCCTTAGATGAACCCCTCATCTCTTGACTACAGACACTCAGCTCCACACCTACCATATTCCTTTCCCTCTACCCAAGCTATGTCCTCGAGCTCTCTCCTCACATTCCCAACCCTCTACTCTGTCCCCATCTCACCTCACCCAGCCAGCTCAACCACTTCCTCATAGATCTAACTCAACCCTCTCCTAACATCCTAACTCACCTCTCGACCGAGCCACTACTTTCCCTACCCGAGTTCCCATATACCTTACCCACTAGTCAACTTATCACTCCCTATCACCATGACTTGACTACCCATTACCCAACTCACCACTCCCTATCACCATAATTTTCTCTCTTTGAACCATCCACCACCTCTCTCCACTCCCACTCGGCTTCAACCCGTCCATCACCTCTCTCTACTCTTTCTCCATTCCCCTCATCTCACCTTGTACACTTCAAGCCCATCCCCCTTACACGTATGGAGTACAAAAAAACTTGGAACATAAAATTAATTGAAAAAATAACCCACTAACTATTATACTCCCTGCCCAACTTGGGATACACACACAATAGTTTCACTCACAGTTCCTCCATAGCACATCCTCATGCCTCACCATTTTCTCCATTTAACCAATGGCGCCCTAAAAATAATGGATGAAGATGATTTTCATCTTCCCTGGTGAGAAAAAACATTCAAAAATATAGAAGACTATGAAACAAAGATCTTTGGTGAGTCACAGACCCTTTCAAAACATCTCGGATCTCTACATCTATTTCACGATCAACACAAATTTACGTTTGTAGTTTTAGCTTCTTATTTCCAATGGTTTAGCTATGGATAGATGATATTTCCACTTTGACTCAACCTACAAGCTCCCCTTGCATTTGAAAAATGTGGGCTCTCTTTCACATTACATGACATGTATAGAACTGACTGGTTATTATCACACTAGACTTAGATCTGGAAACTCAGTCTTCCCCAACAACATTGTAAGCTCCCACATCCCTTCTAATCGACCAACTACTCTAATTCCAATACACTTCAACCACTCGACCACTTTTCAATCCAAGCCAACCAACTGACCCATTCACCAAATTGTTTGAATTTTAACACCAACCTCTGAGTAATCCCTTCTAGTCTTCAATTTCCACATCATCTATTTTTTCTATAATAAGCCGCTTATTTAGAAAGTCTATAATATTCCACATCATTTATTTTGTCCATATTAGTCTCTCATTTAGAAATTATTTCATTTATCTTTTCCTTTGTTCCTTTTGGTCTAAATTTTCTCTTAGCCTATATCAATCTATAGTTTATATTATTTATATCGTGCTTATTTGCTTTAGTTAGTTTATCATGAGTCTAACCCTTTTTGTCACCTCTCACCTATATTAGTCTCAATCATTTCATTGGTCAATGGTTTATATTGTGTATATTAATCTTACATTTATATAGCTCATCGTTTATAGTGAATATCGATACACTTTCATAGCTCTTTTTTAACTCTAATTGAATAAGATGTGTGAACACATTTAATCATTTCGAGTGCTAGATAGAGCTCTATTTATCGTATAGTTTATAGTTTGTCCAATCTAAGGTCATTTTATTTATTGTTCATTTCAGAAACATAATTAGTTATTTAAAGTTAATTACTTATTTCATAGTTTAAATTACTATTTTCTATTTTTTGTTTATGAAGGCAATTTTTATACACATTACTTCTTATGAAATCTACCTCATTTTTCTTAACCACATCAACTAATTACATCTTATTTTCTTTTGTAAGTGAATTCCAAAATGTTGCAACCACAAAAATACGGCATCAAAGATCAATTACTAAACCATAAACACGCTAAAATATTCTTTCATTGACCCCATTCACAATTGTGAATGGTGCAATTTTAGGGTACCCAGATGTTCCCTGACCACTGACCATTGCTTTCAAATACGTCATTATCAAGTACAATCAAATAACATAGGAAAGCGTTCTCAAGGTATTCCTCATTTTTTCCCCTATTTTTTCCTTTCTTCATTGTAATTTCTCTTTCATGGGTGATTGTCTACATCAAACTTCACATTTCAAATTTGGTCTAAAAAGAACCTCAGTGCATCCTGCCTCCTCAGATAGCTTAAATAGGGGTTTAACAATTTTTATCACATTTTACCACACACTGCCTGAAACTTCACAAATTAATCAACACATCGAAACATTCCTCTCACCTAGTCCATTGATTGGGATTTGATCACCCAACAGGAAGCCTTTAAGACATTTCCCAGCCAACAACATACCTGAAACCAAACATAGTTTTCCTTCTTCTAGGTCCTCTTAATAACAATCCTCTTTTTATTTTTAGGACATTGATTTCTTGATCAAACCAAAGAGAATCAATAATAAAACAATTATTTTGCTTGATTTCTGTGGACAAAAAATGTTTCATGCCACATAGTTACTCGCTTAGTCTGTTAAAATAATGAAACACAATTTTAAAAACTACCAATTCTTTGCATTAATAAACATCTACATGCCATCATCATTTCCTTTGGTTACAAATCCCTTATAGAAATTCAACCACTTATGATATTTCTCACATAAATCCTCTCACTGACACCTCAACCCTAGGTGAAGACCAAATACGTTCCTCTATCACCAACATGTCACCATGAGACCAACTACTCCATCGTGTGTTAGATCAAAACCCAAGACTAAGCACACACTACAAATCCCTGCAAGTTATGAAGTACAGATAAAATCAAGAATGGTTCCTAGATGCCAACCCAACTACTCTCATAAATTATCTAGGTGATGGAAATATATTAAGCTTCCGAGGAAAGTGACCCACCTATTCAACAACTTTATCCTTATCAGATCAATCCTCAAATCCTCCTATTTGAAGTAAATGAGCTCTCCATGGCTAGTAAGTTACCTCTTCTTCTGCCAATTTCTCAACCCACTGGTAAGACCACTCAGATAGTCACACCTATCCCCCTTCAATCATTCCCCCAATTAATATAATAACCAAGTAACTACCCTTCCTCTTATATCTTCAATTAATATTGCCACCACATCCCCAGATCGTTGATGTAACCAAACATCATATCGATGCTACTTGAACAATATAATCATTCTTAATTCCCATGATCATCGCATCTTAGCCTCCGATTTACACAATTGAATTTGAAATGAACATACCATCATCACATTATTTCATCAACAATATCAACCCATGCATACCCATATGAATTGCCCAACCACTCTACCCCACTTATCCTGTTCAATCCCAACAATCATATTATCTTCAATATCTCCCAGCCATGAAGTTTATCAACACTTGAACTCCTTAACCACAATCAAATGTGAAAGCATATAATCATCCCCATCCAGTCCCTCAAACAGCACTCATCCACATGTTCCTCACCAAATTCCTTCCCCCACATCCTATACGCAACCACCTCCTTTTATCCCTTAACAGACTCTCTCCAATGATCTCGTCTAGGATTTAGCGACAAGGTTACCAAACCTTGAGGCAACCACCTTAGGGGAAAAAGTATCCTTATCATATGAACATATATGTAATAAATCCCATTCACCCATCAGTTCCCATCAAACCATATCTTCCACATTGGGAATTCCCAAATTCACCAAATTTAATAGTAAATAGGATCCTAACATCTAAATTAGCCATGCATTCAAATATGCATGTTACCTTATTGCACATGACCAAGAATAGATTAACGTACAGTTTCCCATGTGATTACCAGTTAATCCTACGTTAGAATTAATAGGTATGAACAATATGACCCCAACATTTAATATTTTCCTTCTCTCAGCTCGCGCAATTATTTTTAGAACACTTCTTAATTAATATTGTGTGTAAAGTAACCATTAATGATCTCTATACCATCAGACAATTGGAAGGATGAATCCATCATGAACTTTATCACCTGAAGGCATAACACCATAAATCAGTTATCTTTCCCTCTTCCACAACCGATCTTATAAAAATTAGTTTGACGGTCATGTGTAAAGCATGGATAGCTTCTACATTATTGATCCAATCTTTCCAAACTTTTAACGAAGCCTTCACTATGGCTCGGAAGCTTGAGACACTTCCCTCAAGTAGGGTTACTTAAAATTGAGGTCAAATAAACCCCAAGAGAAGAATTCACCAAATCATCTTTAAATGACATAATCAAAGTTTATGAAAATAGATGTAATTAAATAATCCCCTATGTCCACATCTACTACATGGACTCAACAACGAATTTTGAGATCTAAGAGAGAGAATTATACTCCCCTAAAGGAGTCATATAGAGAATATTCAAGAAATAAGCATGGAATCAATCTCGTCAGACTTCCCCCCATCTAATCAGGTTCCTCTAGACTTCATTCATGTGGTATCAATATAATATAATTTTCTTATTTTCATGTGTAAATGGGTGGCTTAATGGTTAAATATATTTATTTTAAAATAAAGGGTTCAAAGTTTGAAACCCGTGAGATTTTATATTATTTTAAAAACTAGTTTAAATAGTTATAAACATTAATATATCACTCATACCATCATCTAACTAAACCATGAGCCACGACACCTTGAATAATAAAATGGTGCTAGGTTTTAGGGGTCATAGTTTATAATCCCTATTCTCCCATATTATTTTGTTTAAAATAAAAAAAACAAAACATTTAACTATTTTATAGATTATCAGATGATGAATAGAAAACAAATCAAATAGTTAAGGTTGATTGGCTATGACTATAGATATGAAGGGAGGGGCATAAAGTTAAAACATCTCCCTATAATATTTTGGAAACACAATAACTTTAATAGGTAATAGATTATAGGTTTATTTATAAACCAAAACTTGAATTTATGAGTTTGAAATTGGAAAATCGAGAGACTATTTGGACATATGTTTAGTGAATAATGAAATACATCTTGACATATAGAGATATAGAGAAAGTAACTATCATGATGAAGGATTTTTTAATGATAAATTTAATGATATATTTACTAACCATGATATTTCAATTGTATTTAATGATAATTATGTAATCAAAAGTTAACCAATGGTTATGAATAATACACTTAAAAATTTTGGTAAAAGATAGAAACTCTTATCATGTATTATGATATAATCATAATATTTAACATGATAATGTATAGAATGGATTATGACATGATTAAATGAAATTAGATGTATTATGAATTAATATGATTTTATGTGTTCCTTATCAATGTGAGATAATATATTGTTGAATATTGATTTTCATCATTTTTAAAACCTATATGAATTATTATTGAACATTGGAACTTGTATAACTACAAAAAGAATATATGGAAACTATTATGGAAAATTTTTAATCCTTTATATGTGATGCCAAATAAGGCTTAGGATTATTTCAATAATTAATTCCTTAGATGGTATGGAACATCCAAAAAAAATTTGATTCCTTGCATCGAATTCATGATTTAGTTTATATTTTGTTTAGGAGTTACAAAATAGGATTAGGATATTTATATCGTTAATGTGAATAGGTGGTATGGGACATTAAAAAATTTAGTGTTGTTTTTGTTTTATTTATAGTTTTCTCATGCATTGTAAATGAACCTAGAATTGGGACAAATATGTCTTGTATGTGACTTTTCTAGTGGGGAAAAGGGATTTTTTTAGAGATGTGTTATTTATTTAGAATGACATAATGTAGTGTATTTCATCATGATAAGTGAATTTAGGGGGTTATGTAGTCATTTTTACCCCCATCACAAGAGAAATGAACCCCATGCGCATTGACCTATCACCCAACGGGAGTTGGGTGCTCACCCAAGGCATGCGCGGGTGCTAAGTCTCTCTTTGATGTGATTTTAGTGGGAAACATCATCTATGGTCTTTGTTTAAGAGATTTTGAAAGGAAGTAAGACATACAAGCACCATAGAGCTCAGAACGGATTCTAGATCCTTGCAGTCATTCTAGACAGAAAGTTCTTAACATATTATTTAACTTATCACATCAAAATAGAAAGAAGTTGTACAAGAATCCATACTTAGTTCATAAACATAAATGAAAAATAACTATGAAGAAAGATGTATGCATCAGAATACCATCAATGTTCATATTCATGTCAAGTTGGTAACCTCATTACATTCATGGAGGCCATTACAGAATGTCACAGAGAAGGTAGACCGTAGTCATGCATTATAACTGGACTCAAATGGCTAGGCTCTCAAAATAAATTTATAATCCCCATACCCTTGATACATCCTCTCCTAAGCATAATTACCCAAACTAACAGAGTTCTTTGTAGTATTTCTGTAAAGCTCTACCCTCTATCTATTTCTCCCTATATATCTTTACTTCTACATATGCAATTGTATATATAGCCTCTTCTGAACTACCAACTCATCCTCCATCAGCCTTAGATCCATGATGCCAAGTGTTTGAATGTGGTCCTCCATGCAAACATGCTCCTCCAGGACATGAGATTTCCACTTTTTACCATGATGTGCTTCTAGAAGATCTCTACCGCAGGGAATGCTCCTTCCTGGGCCAACATGTCGCTAGGCTGGCACCTTATCCACTCTATATGCACATTGAGGTCATGATTTTCACGTGTATCCTACCTAAAATGCCCAATATGGATAAGTCCTAAACCTTGGCATTGTCTAAGTGTTTACCATGTGCGTTGCCATAAAGTCTTCCTTAAACCCTTGTCATGTGTGCCTTCTCCTTACACTGCCTTTCTTCAACTAGGCCTTGCACGCCTATGTACCCTTTTGTACTTAGCCAATACTTTTAGGGGCCCAACATCGCCCCACACTACGCTTGTTCTTCACTTCCATGGGTACCCTTCCTTAAATGAATAAGTAATAGGATACAATAGACTTATGCCTTGGAACAAGTAATAAGGGGATGAAGAAATTGGAAAAGAAGAAAGAATGGGAAAGTTGATGGCATTACTGCAATAGGCTAGGAAAATATTTTTGCAAGTCAGCCTCCAACTTGTTCCAGGCAGTCGAATTCGTTCTGTACACTCTCTGACAGAGGATCACTGACTAGGGTGCTCACCTCCCCAAAATTTAGTCCATCTCCTTGTGCGCTCATTGTGTTAGTAATCCATTTCTCTAACTCATTGAACACCTTATGTAATAAACATCCTACTAGGATATTTTCCCACTCCGCATCCATTCTTCGTGAAATATCCGCACGGGTACGTGGCCTTAGTTCCTTCAACTAGTTTTTGATTGAACCCCTTAAGCCACTTCTTTTCCAAATGGCTTTAGATTTCTCCAGGAATCTCAACCTTGGCTAAGGATTTTTTCCCTTTCTACTATATTTCCCTTATTCTTCTCTTGAAACTCCTTGCGTTGTATTTTTCATGAGTGGTAACCAAGACATGCCTGACACCACTTTGTCGCAGATATTCTTTGCAATTGTCATACATGGCCTCACGGCAATCCGATATTTGAAGAAAATTTTATATCAACAAGAACGTTGTTGTACTCTGACCTCTACGTGTGATGATGCCAGGTCTGTTGAATTTCAATTTATCTTCTTTATCCAAACACATGACCACTTCTTCTACAGATTCATAGCAAGGCTAACAGCTGCCTCTCCATGGTGAGGAATCTTGTTAAGTCCTCCAGGAATCCCAAGGCAAAAGATCCATACTTCTGAATGGGAGGTGCTAGGTCCAGATGCTTCAATATTATGACATCTGTAATGGACTCCACATTTTTGTAAAATTCATGCACTCTAGCTTTTCATCCCTTAAATCTCACTGCCACTGGGCGCTGATCAACTTCTCTTGACTTATATCCCTTGTCCTTGCAGGTAGCTCTTCCTCTTTCTTCTTTAGTTCATCCTCCAGATCTTTTATTTTATTGTTCCACCTAAAGAGTCTAGATTCGACCTCAACGGAGACCTTGTTGATCGCATTGCACAGTTGTTCATTTGAGAGCTGATGAACATTCACCAATGGGTTTTCTCCTTTTGATTTTGGAAATGTCATAATTACCCCACTACTTAAAATTTTGGCTCATCAAGATGGGACTCAAATTCCCATGAGAGCATCTTCCTTGTCCGTGGGTATGCAGCCTCCTTATCAAAAGATGAAATTGCTATGAGCTCCTATGTTGGAACTGTGCTTTGGAACCGTGCACGCAACACTTTATTGGGGTCATTAATATAACCCATTCCTAACCTCTCCTCCTCCTCGTGCCTTCCTCCCATGCACGCACCGTTAGGAATAACTATAGTCAAAGTGGGGCCTCCAGAGCTACCGTGGTCCTTTTCTACGATCTCTTCCTTACCCTCATTTAATACCATCTCAGCACTTCGTTCCAACTCCTCTTCCACCAAGGTCTTAATGATCTTTGTTTCTTCTTCTTCTATAACCTTGGTTACCTGTTCTTGCATAAGGCTTGGAGTCCTCTTCTTCTATGCACTGACCTCCTCACTTCTTCCTATGTCCTGTGTGCCTTCCCCCTCCTGGCTACCCTTGCATCGTATGAAATAGAACCCATGTTCTTATTCTCTACCTTCCTCTTCTGAATGATGCACATCGAAGATGGGTGGCTCTTGATCTCTATGAGGATCTACTTCTTTATTGCCATCTTCCTCATCGTCATTGTCTTTTTCCCCTATGTAATTCTCCAAACTCTCAGTTTCTTCTGAGGTAGTTTCTTCTTCTATCCTCTGCTTCTTTCTAACCAGGTATTCCTGGTGTAGGTGACTCTATCTTTTGTTCCTCCAATGACTCCTTGTCCAACAAATTTTCTAGCTCTTGATTCTTCTCTTTGATTATGGACTTCTTCTTACATGAATACAAGCATGTTTTGGCACTAATCCTAGGGGAACCATTTACTTATGTATCCACCACACTTGGTATTTTATTCTCTAGTTCTTTTCCCTCCTGACTGGGTGCGGGTATTTTCCTTCTAGTTGGGTCCTCAGGTATGGATATCTCATTCTCTAGATATGCGTCCTTCTCATCTTTGGGTATTATGCAGAGGTATACGCGCACCGTTGATCCTTCTGCAATGGGAAAGGTCATGGATCTCACCATTTGGACCTCATTTGACACATACCTCTCCACGTATGCGCACTTGTTAGGGTAGACTAACCCTTTATGCATTTCCTTATGGTCCCAATCTTTATTTCCAAGGTCCAACCTCAACTTCTTGGATTCTCTCAACCTGTTGACTCTTGCTTGGAAGTGTTCAGTTATGAAGGTAAAGGTGAGCTTGCACCATGGGCTCCATGTCTCATCTATCAGTTTGAATTTGCACAGGAAGAAATGCTAGTACAAAAAAAACTCATCCTTTCCCTTGGTGGCCGTAGGTAGTTGTTCAGGGATCCTCCATTCTGCCCCAAACACGTTCCTTAGGCATGTATACCATTTCTCCAAGTGCGCCTTGTGCATGACTGTCATACTGTCATAGGAATACTTTTAAAATATCTTCGTAGGTGAAGGGTCCTCAGCAGGGTACTCCCACATGAATTTGTCCCATGCATCCAATACGCCAATCTCTGAAAACACAAACATTAATAGGAAATTACTGAAAAGGATTTCGTCACCTTCTTTTGTGCTACTAACAATCTTATTCACGATGAAAGTAGATAAGTTGTAGATGGTTCCCTCTAAAATTTTCCTACAAACATGCAACCATGCCTTGTTAACTTGGGTCCATCTCTCCTGGAAATTTATCTTTGTTAAAAGGTGCGAGTCCATCTTCATCACCGGGTCCTTAATGTTCATAATATCATAGTACCTCGACCCCTTTTTGTATGCATTAATGGCGACAATCTCCTTAATTTCCTCTTTGTTACTTAAGTCAACCTTCAAACTATCTCCTTCAGAGATGACGCCTATGAAATGTGAAATGAGATGAGGGGTAATGCGCATCTTGCACCCTACTCTATGAAAGTAATCTTCATGTATGTGTAACATCAACCATTGGTATAAGTGCTCGATCTTCGTGAAGTAGGGAAACTCAAAGAGTTGCAATAACCATGACTTCTCCAACTCGACTTTTACGACATAATAATAGATGGGAAATCCCTTTGGTGTCCTTTTATTTGTTGGGCACACTAACTCCAGCACAATCTCCTTCTCAATTGTGCTTTAATGATGATTGTAATAATTTACAAACATGTTTCTCAAATGGAACTCCCACCCCTTTCCTAGCAATACGCGATCTGGGTATTGCATTTCTACGTACCACTCTTCATTTTTATACGTGATAGTTTCTTGTTTCTTACTCTTTCCCTTTCCCTTCTTAGGTGTGCCCACTAGTTTCTTACGTTCCATTTTTCAGGTTCTCTTATCACTTCAACCACTTTTTGTTACTCTTTTCTTCCACTCCCTCCAACCTTAGATCTCGAACTTGTGAAGAAAAACCCTTACACCCATGCCATAGTTATTCAAACCCTAACTTGGATAATTACTTTGCAAATGGTGCCTTCTCACTTTTTCTCTTATGCTCACTAGTGAAATTCCTTCTCTCTGGTTTGTAAATCTGAACTAGTGACTCACACTCACACTTTTCAAATTTTTCTTCACATGGATCAATTCTAGAAGCCCTAGTTCATAAAGATACACAAGTTCTTCTTTCTCCTTATATGCAAAGTGAATAATTAAATTCTCGAACCTTTATTTATAGTTTTTCCCACTTTTAAGCATTAAATGCTACTTAACCTACCACCATACTTTTAACATTTAAAGTGGATTTTTCAAACAAATCCTAACTTTTGTACCCTAACTTGTGTGCCCGACCTGCGCGGATAATCCCCAACCTTCTGGCACGCAACCAATCAATCTTGACAGGAGCATCTTATGTGTGCGTCACCTACACCAAAGGCACTTCTATCATGATTTTTTCTCTCGCTTATTGATTTTTGTGCTTCTTACTTCTCTGTATGTGGGATCATAAAGTAGTCTTATCTTGACACCAACCATCCTTTTCCACCTTTTATTTCATGCACCTCTTTCAATAGGGCTACTCAACCATGATTTTAAAAAAAATCTTCCTTGGCACTTTACCCATGCTTTCCTTCACATGTCTCCACCCCAGACTTAAATGATGCACGACCCTCTATGCATTCAAAACCCTTAAAAATTAATAAGGTTTTTGGAACCCAAAGCGCAAAATAAAACAACGTGAAAGGGAAATACAAGAAAGGAAATGCATAAAGGAAATTCTAAATTATCTGGAAAAATTTCCTTATTTACAAACACCAAGAAGCCTTATTTATAGCAGGGCTTCAACCTACTCCCATTGAATTTTCCAAGAAATTTCATTCCATCGATTTCTTTTAACTAGCATGCACCCAAATCAAGGAAGTACAAGATTGTATAGGGACCCAACCAATGGACTTTCAATTTCTCAGGGTGGCACAAAAACTTGGAATCATATAGTAAGACCATATGCCCAACCTCAAATTTCTTTTTTTTAATGTGGCAATCATGCCATGATTTTTTTACTATTTGGATCAATCTGGTGAGTGATCGTCTTTCATCTAGCTTCATCAATTCCTCAATTCTCTCTTCCAACGCTTGTTCATCATCCAAACCTCCTGTGAGTGTTATTCGCAGAGAAGGTATCATGAACTTGACTAGCAGAACAGCTTCCGTGCCAAACACCAATTGAAACGGTGTGGCTTTTTTCAGCCTTTAATAATTTTTCCTATAAGCCTATAATATGGTTGATACCTTGTCATCCCAATATTTTCTTCCAACATCACAAATTTTTCTCAGGGTTTGACTTAGTATTTTTTTAAACACTTTTGCGGTTCCATTTTCTTGTGGGTGATAAGGTGTAGTCTTGTGATGAGCCACCATGAACTCTGCTAATAGGATCCTCATGGTCTCATTCAAGAAATGTGTACCCCTATCACTAGTTAAACTTAAAGGGCATACATACCTTGTGATAATGTTTTCCCAAAAAAACCTTGTTGTTTTATCTATTGTATAGTCTTTACTTAGGGCTACCTCTACCCACCATGTCAAATAGTCTGTGTAAGTGATTACTTAGTGTGATCCATTTCTTCACGTTGCTGGTGCAATAGGGCCTACAAAGTCTATTGCCCATTTCTTAAAAGGTTCATTGTTAGGGATAGGGTGCAAAGGAATTTCATCTCTCCTTCCTAGTTTTCCAATGCGCTGACAATGGTCACATGGTTTCCCACCACAAGCCTACCATTAATATCTTATGTGCAGTGGCATCACCTGCATAATTTCCACCTGCACTTCCTCTGTGTGCTTCCTTTATGATGGTGAGGCACTCATGCACTAGCACACACCTATGTGTAACTTCATCGCACCCTAATTTGTATAATTCCCCACTGATCAACATGTACGGCACGGTGTGTATGGCTAATTGCTTCTTATGTAATGTATTCATCTCTTTCGGTGCCACACTGTCCTTTAGGAATACTGCAATCTCCTCCAAATCTGAAGGCACATGCCGCAACCTAAATAGTTGTGCGTCTGGCATTATCTCTTCAATGTTGTGTGTTCTCCCTGAATCAATCCTTGACAAATGATCAGGTCCACAGTTACTCTTTCTAGGCTTCACAACTACCGTGAACTAAAATTCTTAAAATAACAGCACCCAACGACATATGCACCATTGTAGAATGGGCCTTTTAACCATGTACTTTAACGCCATGTGGTCGGTGTAAAACACAAAGAGAGTTAATAGCAGATACTATCTAAAATTGTGAAGCACGTAGATCACTGAAAATGATTCACACTCGGTCGTAGTATAATTTTTCTCTGCCGGTGTCAAATTCCTACTTGCAAATCATAGGGGATGATCGACAATTTCCTCACCAGGTTGTGCAAGCATTGACCCAATGGATATTCTAGAGGAATCTACATGAACATGGAAGGGCTTATCCCAAGAGGGAAAATGCAATATAGGCATAGTGACAAGCCTATCCTTCAATGTATCAAGTGCCTTTTGGTGTGCCTTTCCCCAATAGAAGGCACTTTTATGTCTGAGCAATTCTTGTAAAGGCATGGTGATCTTGGCATACCCCTTGATGAAATTTTGGTATTAGCCCACGTGTCAAAGAAACCCACACACTGCGCTCTGGCTAGTAGGTTCCCCCCATCCCACAATCACTGCAAATTTTGGTAGGATCTACTAGCAAGCCCTCCTTATATATGATATGCCCCAATAACGTTCCAAATGCAGTATCAAAGAAAAAAAATTTAATGTTGAGGGATATCCTGAACCACCGACACCTCTCAAACATCAGTCTCAAATTATCACAACGGTCTTTTACTAGTCCATACACCGTCCAATCATCCAGATAGACCTGAAGGAATTTGTGGATGAAGTCCTGGAATTCCTATACCACTATGCGTGAGAAAATAGTAGGCACATTCTTCAACCCAAAGGGCATGATTGTGTATGAAAAAATTCCCCATTCAGTGGAAAAATTTGTCTTCTCCTAGTCTTCCTTTGCAATCCAGACTTGGTGGTACCCTAAAAATCCATCTGTAAAGGAATGGATTTCACGTCCCTAGCCACTCCCTTCAGGCTTTCTTCAGTGAAGGGGGTTGGAAAAGGATCGATGACACACACTACATTTAGCTCCCTATAATCAACATGCAGATCCTAATCCTGCCCATCCTTCTTGATGTTGATTACCATCAGACTTATCCATTCTGATTCTTCCACAACTTCAATGATCCTAGATCCTATCATTTTGTCTCTCTCTTCCTTTACCTTCACACGCAAAGTGGGATTCATCCTATAGGTTCTCTTCTTGACTATGCATGCGCACTGTCCTTTAGATTTATCCTCATTTCCTCCAAGGAATGGTGGATGCCTTTGATCTCATGGTACCATGCATGGGAATAAATCTTCAAACTCATGCAAAATATCAATGATCTCAGAGACTTCCATCTCTGACTAGTAATCTAAAATGATAGCTTCCTTAGGTTATTTCCCTGAGCTGATGTTAACCTTTTTTGTTTTTAAAGGTTCATGGTAGGCACACGTGCGAGTATCATCATTGTCCACTACCTCATGCGTCCCTACAGAATGGTTAACATCCAAACTTTCCTTTTCCTCCCCATCAATCACATAAACAAGCTTCCCTTTTTCCTTTTTCACACACGTGCATGCAAAATGATCCTCCTCTAGATTCTTCTTCATCAAATTTTCCCCCAAAGCCAAGGTTCACTATAGAAATTCTAGTATCCTATCTTCTACCATGGCACTATCCCCCATCGTAAGGTGCACTTGAGAACCTGTAATGCCTTATCCACTGATGGCTTGGTACTCTATACTCAAATGTTTGAATGAGATCAAAAATTCTTTCCAATTACCCTGTTTGGTAGTGTGTCTCTAAATGGATGTACCAATGCATGCGTGCACAACCTTGTGCAGTGTAGAATAC
This sequence comes from Taxus chinensis, assembly GCA_019776745.2. Classification (NCBI taxonomy): domain Eukaryota; kingdom Viridiplantae; phylum Streptophyta; class Pinopsida; order Cupressales; family Taxaceae; genus Taxus; species Taxus chinensis. The sequence goes on from CM034157.1 coordinate 167,026,302, forward strand.
AGCTTGTGCACCCAGAGGGATGGTGGCAATGCTTCTGTGCCTTCCCATCCTAGGTCCTTTCACATGCTTGGATATGGAAAGAAGTGGTCTCACTTACCATGGTAGTCTTGATGGTGGTGGGTGCATTACTTCTAGAAAACCTGAACAGAGAAGGAAATTCTCACTTCATGCCACTCTAAAAGGTTATCCCGATGTGTTTCCACCATGTGCAACAGTTCCTAGTAGGTTGTAACTTAGCATCCCTCTTCTTTCCTTTTCATTCCTTCCACTGAGCTTCCATCCTTGTAAAAAATTTCAAAGGGGAGGCCCCTCCTGAGTAACTTGGTAGCTTCTTTCCTCCTAGGCACCTGACTATGCATGCCTTTGTCACCTTGTATCACCGATCCTCTTAAATGTCATTTGTCTAATTAACTCATAGGTCCATGCACCCAATTGTCACATGCCATGACTAGTGGTGTCACTCACTAGACTGAGCATCTTCAAATTGGATAACTCCATCTAAGGGATGAATTATCTTTGGATCCCTTATTGAGCACACATATATTCTATCTAGGACCTCTTCTCCCAAAGGTTCTATATAGGGTGTTGATTTCCCATCAACCAAGGGTATGATGACTCACTCCTCCTCATTTTCAAATCTTATGTACCTGTTTTTGAACCAAAGATCTACATTTTTCTTGTAACACCATGGGCACCCAAGTAGTATTGGGAAGTTGTCTACCTCGGTGAGCTCCAAGAACTTCAAAGTCCCTAGTAAACTTAGCTCCCTGAATGGTGATATCTGCATCCTTTAAGACACCTATGGGCATTGCCTTTTTTGTTTTCCATATACAACACATTCAAAGACAGCTGTAATAGAGGCCTTCCCATCTGATGCCATGCATCCAAGGTGAGAACATTGACCTCTACTCATATGTCAATGAGGATATTACTAAGGAGCCATCCATCCACCACTGCATTTAACATGATCTCCCTTTCATAGTCAAGGCTGTGAGGTGGAATGTTTGCATGTAGGACCTACCTCTCGTGATATTCTCTGGTGTATGCTACCTTCACCCTAAACCATGATCCTAGAAAGGGAATAACATTCTCTTTGCCTTATTATTTTACATACTTCTTGACCTCATCCAGGTCATCTTTGGCACCTCGACCTTCCTTCTTTTCTCTTCCCTCTTAGACTGATCCTTTAGACACTAGATTTCTCCTTGTAAACTCCAAAATGACATCCATGGTATCTTGATATACCTCCTTCTGATGAGTAGGGTCTAGGTACTTTCCATATACCACTTCTTCTATCAAAACTAGGTCCTCTGCCTTGGTATTTCCTTGGCACATGTGGCCTCTACCCTTGTTGTTACCAAAAAGGTTCAAATCCTACATCACGCAATGTCTACCATGGCAATCCATTGTATGTCTATCTTCTTAATGTTTACCATTGCAACACCCTTGTCTTTCCGTTGCTCCTGATTCATGTGCTCAAATAACTCAAGGTACTCCTCATAGTTGTGTTTCTTCCCACACCATGAACACTACAATAGGTCAGGGAACTCTCACTTGTAGTGTTCTATAGACCCATAGTTAAAACAGGTTCCATGTGAGAACTCACTTTTTCCTCCTCCATGGTTACCATGACCATGGAATCCTCTACAAAAACCCCTTCCACACGCGCCTCCATCTACGTGCTCCTCATAATGGTGATCATCACCTTTAGAACTACTGGTAATGCTGGTTTAGCAAACCCCATGATCAATGGCCTCATGGATTTGATCAATAAGCCTACAATCGTTAGTGTCATGGGTTGTAGAGGTACATATCTTATAGTAGCAAGACACATTCTTCTGAATTGTGTGTTGTAACAAGGGACATCTACTCACATCATGGTCCCCATGAAAAATCTCAGAGTCGACTGTTCATGGACATGTACTACCTTTCCAGGGGAAACTATCCTTGCATGCCCCTCTACTTCACAATCTGTACACCATAAAGACCACTACAAAGTCTCATGCGCTGAGTTTACAAATAATTTTTCCAACTGCTTAGCCATAACATCGATTTGGGCCTCTAGGAACGGCTAACACTAGTATCAACACTTCCAACAGCTTCAGCGCGTAGAGAAGCTTCTAACACCTCACGCGGGTCTGTGAAAGTCTTATGAGATAAATCCCTTCTAAATGGTGTTATCAACCCTCCAAAAAACCATTGAGCATGTTATCAAGGGTGAATTTCATATGAAAATTTTGATAGGAGAGTCTTAAACCACATCATACTCCTCGCACACTCTCTGCCATTCCCTATTGAATCTCCTTCAAGGCACTGATGCTCTTCTGTTCAAACTCAGGGATGTGGAATTCTACTAAGAAGGCATTCTTCAAAGTGGTGTAATCTACCACCATCTGATGGGGGTCATATTTCCTATACCAACTATATGCATGCCCTTGCAACGTTGTTACAAACTGACTGGCCTTCCGTTCCAGGGTTGTGATCCCCTTTACGTGTTATAGTAACTCACACTTGTGACACATGCTCCACAACATCTTCAATACCTCTGGTAATCTAGAAAGTGTAAATACATTTCAAAAAAGACTTGAGGAGGTGGTTGAGGCCCCTTGTCCTCCTAATCCAAAGCCTTTGTTTCCTCTGGTGTTTCCTCTTCCACTAGATCCACTTGGATCCACTAGGTCCTATGCCTCCTGATCCACCAGTTCCACCTCCAGATCCACTAGTACCAATAGTGGGCCTAAAGCATTCATGCCTATACTGTCCACCAGATCCTGCACTGAACCACGTGAAGTCTAGTCAGTATCCCTTGTCATGCCATTGTGTCCCCAAGGTGCCACTCCCCGACATGTGTGTCCCTACCTTTCCTTTTCATCAACAATGTTTACCAATAACTTCCCCACTACCACTATTGTACCCTGCAGCCATAGAAGTCCTCAAATGTGATATTAGCTAGGCCCTTTGCTTACTCAATTCCTCAAATTACTCAATTAGAACCAATGATATGCATAGCCATAGGATTGGGAACACTGAAAAATTATATCTCCTTTAGGCTCCCTCAGATGCATGTACTTCTCATCGATACTTCATGGATAAACTAGGTCAACAATACTCCTCCTTGTTATGCAAAATCACAGCACCCCTGGATGTTGATCAGATTTCTAGGTTGATCATACTAACATCCAGTGTGATTGCATAACATTGAATCCTTTCTCCAAGTGTGGGACTTGAAGAGTGAGAAAGGAATCTCCAGAGAAGGCTGGTTCCTATTCCTCTGTTCAGATGCACACGAAATATGCAGAGGGTTTTCTTTTAAAACCTAAACTAATCTGCCAAGGAGACAAGGTAAGAAAATGCATAAAAATAAATCTAAACTAATGGAGGTGATGCACCGAGGAATGAAGAACACTTATTTTGCCAATAAACACAGACCACTTAGAATGTGATATAAAATCATGCACAGATGACAGAAACTGCAGTAAAAGACCAGGAGGATGCAAAAATGAACACAGAGAGGGTTGAGAATCATCCACAGACATGTATTACTTGCTCCAAAGATTGATACAATACACTGCAGAATGCCAAGAGGCAGAATAGTATTACAGTTCAAATGAGAGGTTCGAACTCCACAAATTCTCCTGAGGAGAAAAGGGAGAGGCAAAACAGAAAAAATGTTCCCCTTAAAAAGAAGCTCCTCTTTTACAATATATAGCAAGAATGAGAGAGGAAAGAGAGGAGGGAAAGCCAAATCTACCCCAACCATCTCTAGGTTGCATTCAATTCATCCATCATGGTAGAAGCGGTGGATCCTGGCAAAGCGGCGGGTTGCCTAACAGAAGTGGCAAACTATCTGCTGCATTAAAGTTGTTTGTTGAAGCATTACTTCTGCTTGTTATTTCGTGCCAGAGGAGTTTCTCAATTTTCTCCCTCCAGAATGAACCAAAATGCAAGATTGACCCTGGAAACGTGTAGAGAATTTCAACAGCTTTCCGTTGATATCAAGAACGTGCAAATCCGAGCTCTGGATCGAAAGATATGTCGATCTGAAGATTGAGGGCACGGAACAGGTGAAAACGGATTTTGAAATATTTTCCCACGAATTGCCACCTGGACGACACGTGGCATGATCTGATTCGCTGGATAATTCTCTCTTCTTCTACTTTTCAGGTGGGCTGTCTCTTGAAATTTTGACTTTCAATGATTTTGGGACGTTTGCACCCTTTTCCCGCGCTCCCGCCATTTGGATGACACGTGGCATGATCTTGTTGGAGGACAGGGAGCGGGGCTTCCTTTACTTTTAGCCTTTTTTGGGGAACCCGGCCAAATTCTCTAACTTCCCCCCGAGCTCCGCACTTTACTGCTCTATTGGACACGTGTCCAATTCCTATTGGCTCGGGCCAGCACTTCAAACCTTGCCCCTTTGACTTTTTAACCTTTCTCCTTGAGACACGTGGTGTCTTTTGGTTGGTTCTCGGGCCTGCCGGGTCTTCCGCGTACTTCGCGTCCATTTGTCCCGAATGTCCCAGTGCTGCTTGGGACAAAAAATTCTGATCCGCCCGAAATGGGCTTCCTCGTCCCTCATTTGGCTGAAGACACGTGGCACCTTTTGATTGGCTCTCGGGCCTGCCGGGTTTTTCGCGTACTTCGGCTGTCCATAAAATTCCCATTTTATTTTGGACCCTTTGTGACAATTTCGGCTGATCGGGCCCGGTTCGCGTACCTCTGGCCCAAATAGTTCCATTTTCCCTTTGGACCGCTTGGGACAATTTCACCCGGTTCGGCCGGTTCGGGCCCATTTGTACCACTTGTCCCACTTTGTTTTTGGGCCCTTTGTGACAATTTCACCCGGTTCGGCCGGTTCGGGCCTTTCTGTCCCAAACGTCCTGAGCAACACTTAGCCAATTTCTTCCTCCTTCGGCTGGATCAGCTTTTCGCGCCTTTCGCGTACTTCTGGCCCGATTGTCCCAAATGCAATTTGGGCCGCCTGGAGGCTTTTCGGCCGATCCACGCCTTGACTGTCCCAAATGTCCCAGTTGCTCCCCTTATGGCAGGACTTAGCCAATTTTTTCACTTTTTTCTGAATCAACCTATTTGCCTTTCTGCCACTTTTGATGCATGTTATCGAAATTTACCCTGGGGGGGAATTTTGATAACAGTTTTGACGACTCAGCGGGGTCACCTGCCTGCTAGGTAGAAGATCAGTGGCCTTTTAGCGATCCATTGGGCATGGAGTCACAAGCAATAACCTGAAACGAGCCTGAAACTGCAACTTCTTCTCCAACAACACTCTGAACTGTAGAAAACAACCTGAGAGCAGTAAAACCTGTGCCGAAGCACTTAGGAAAACTGAAACCTAACTACAACAGGACAATGTGCATAAGCACTTGGAGGAATGAAAATCTAATTAATATTTACAAGGTAGTGAACTTCCCTCTAGAGGCAATGCTTGAGATAGATTCCATTGACTGGAATCTGTAGTTCCTCACCATCCAATGAGGCCAATTGGAAAGCATTGTTGTTCTTGCACTTTGTGACCATGTATGGGCCACTCCAAATGGCATCAAATTTTGAATGCCTTCCTGGTTTTGCTCTGTCCACATCCCATTTCAATACTAGATCTCCTACTTGAAAAGATCTATCCTTGGCCTTCTATCAAAGGTCTTTTTGATCAAAGCTTGATCCTTTTCCATTGCTTGGGATGCCTGATTTCTGATTTCTTGCAGCTCCATCAGCTCTGCATATCTCACCTCCATGGGCTCAAATTCAAGCAACTCCAGCTGCTTCATGAGTTCCAATGTTGGCAACTCAAGAGACATGGGCAAGATTGCCTCTCTTCCATAGACAAGCTTAAATGGGGAATTACCCGTGGATCTTTTGGGAGTGATCCTATCAGCCCATAAGGCTGATTTCAGTTTGGTATGCCAAGCCCTCTGATTCTCATCAAGAGTCCTCCTAATGATCCTCAGCAAGTTCTTGTTTGTAGACTCGGCCTGGCCATTACCTTGAGGGTAATAGTTTGATGAAGTGCTCAGGTAAATCCCGTTCTTGACAGCCCACTCAGTCACTTTAGATCCAATGAATGCCAATGCATTATCAGAGACTATTGTAGCAGGTACACCAAATCTGGTAGTTATTCCCTCGTAAAAGTCCAAGATGCTAGACTCATTCGCCTCTTTGAGTGCTACTGCTTCTGTCCATCTGGTGAAGTAGTCTGTGGCTGTCAAAATCCATTTGTGCCCTTGGCTCGAATTGGGATTGATGACTCCAACGAAGTCCAAACCCCATTGCATGAATGGCTGATCCACTGTAATTGGATGCAATGGAAGGGCAGCAAGTCTCTCTTTTCCTGTGAAGAATGCACAATTCTTACACCTCTTGATCCATGCATAGCAATCACTGAAGATTTTAGGCCAATAATAACCAGCCTTCATGATTTTTAGAGCTGTCACTCTTGGTGCAAAATGGCCACCAGCTGGTCCATCATGAAACTCTTTTAATACCCTTTGGATCTGACCTGTGTTAATGCATCTTAGCAGCACTCCATTCACATCCTTCTTGAACAAAACTCCATCAATGATGGCATATGGAATAGCCTACAACCTGAAGTGTCTTATTTTTGCTTTGCTCATTTCTAGAGGGCACATGCCCGTCTGTAGGAAATGTATCATATTCTGAGTCCAACAGGGAGTGGACTCATCATCATTTTCCTGTTTTTGATCATCTTGTAATAGCAGGAACAGCGTCTTCTTCATCTTCTGGGTTGTCTGGTTGTTTGGAAGCGAGCTGCTCACACAAACCTTTGCCTCTTACCAGCTTGGTGATCTTGATCTCAATGTCATACTCCATGACACGGGTGATCCATCCTGCCCTTTTCTCATTCAAATCCTTGTTGAGGAGGAAGTCCTTAACCCCAGCATGTGAGACCAGCAACTGGACCTTGTTGTTTGAGACTAAATGCTTGAATTTCTTCAAGCTCCTGATTACTGCAAGCACATGTTTTTCAATAAAAGAGTACCTCAATTCGCAGTCATTTAGGCTTTGGCTGAAGAAGGCAATCGGCTGTTCATCATTATCTTTGTTCTGTTGTACCAGAATGGCAGAAATAGTGTCATCACCTCCAAATGCATAGAGGATGAAATCCTTGGAAAAGTCTGGGTTGATGAGAGTGGGTGCCTGGGAGATGGCTTCTTTGATTGCTTCAAAACTCTCCTTGCCTTCTGCCGTCCATTTGAAAGCCATGCTTTTTCTTAACATTTTGGTGATGGGCTTGACAAGGGCTGCAAAATTTGGGACAAACCTCCGAACAAAGTTTATCCTTCCCAGGAAACTTTGAAGAGCCTTCTTGTGACTTGGCAATGGTAGAGCCCTTATGGCTTCAACCCTCTCTGGATCAATTGCTAATCCTTCCTTGGAGACAATATGGCCAAGGAGTTTCCCTTCATGTGCAAGAAAGATGCACTTCTTAGGATTCAAAGACACTCCAAACTTTCTACACCTCTGAAACACTTGCCTGAGGTGAAAGAGGTGGTCTGCAGCATTCTTTGAGAAGACAGTGATATCATCTAGGTATATCAGCACTATCTTGTTGATCAAGCCTTTGAATGCCATATCCATAGCTCGCTGGAATGTTGCTCCGGCGTTCAACAGTCCAAATGGCATCTTCTTGTAAGCATATGTGCCCCATTTGGTTGTGAAGGCTGTCTTGAACTGGTCTTCCTCCTTTACCATAATCTGATTGAAGCCTGAGTAACCATCCAGTAGTGAAAACCTTTCTGAACCAGCTACGACCTGCAATATTTGCTCCATGGAGGGGAGTGGATAATGGTCCTTGAGAGATGCCCTATTGAGGTCTCGGAAGTCCACACATAACCTGATTTCTCCACTCTTCTTCCTGACCGGAACCAAGTTGGCAACCCAACTTGAGTGCTTGATAGGGAATATAATTGCTGACTCAATCAGCTTGTCCAGCTCTTTCCTCATGAGAGGCTCCATGTGTGGATTGACTGGTCTCTGTTTCTGCCTGACAGGCTTAGTATTTGGATCCAACTCGATGGTATGCTGAGCTAAGTTGGGATTGAAACCTTTCAAGTCTTCATAGCTCCAAGCAAACACGTCAGGGAATTCTTGACAAAGCTGTATGAACTCATACCTCTCTTGTTCAGTTGTCATCTTTCCAATTTGCAATGGCTTGTTCTCTTCTACCAAGATGGATACCGAATCTTCTCTCTTGACCTGAATGTTTGCTTTCTCCTTTCTAAACTGATCATTGGGGTTAAAAATGGACTCCAAGGTGATAAGTCCCTTGGGCAGCTTGTCAGTTCTCAGCTGTATCACCTGGTCACCATATTGCTGTTCCAACTTCTCTTGATTCTTAGCTGAGAACTCAGCTTCTTCTTGCAAGAAGTGGATGATTTGCTGGTCATTCTCAAATACTTGCCAATTGACATCGTTATCCGGAACTGAAGGCCTCACAATCATGTGAATGTTTGGTTGTACCTTGTCTTGTTGAATGTTTTCTACAATGTCAAAGGCTGCCCCTACTGCTGCAAGCCTGTCAGCAGCTTGATTCTCTTTCCTAGGAATGGCCTTGATGCCGAAACCCTCAAAATCTTCCATGAGGTCCCACACCCTGTTCTTGTAGCATCTGAGTAGATCATTTTTGGCAGCATGCTGTCCCTTGACCTGATTTACAATCAGCTCACTGTCCCCAAAAACTTGCAATTTCTTTATTTTTCTCTTGATTGCCCAATGCATCCCTTGCACCAAGGCTTCATATTCAGCAGTGTTATTGGAGCATGCAAATTGAAATCTAAAAGCTGAATAATGCTTTATTCCTTGAGGTGAAACAAGCATGGCTCCACCTCCTGCACCTTGTCTACTCCTCGATCCATCAAAAAACAGCTGCCATACCTCATTTTCATCCTTGTGGTTTGGCTTGGTGATGCTAGGAATAGGTTGACTTTCTTCGTGTATACAATAGACTCCTAGCTCAGATTCTTCTACTTCTTGATAAGGATCAAAAGCATGCACCTTGCTTGCCCATTCATCAAGAGTCAAATCTGGGATACTTCCAACCTTAGTGTCAGCTTCATCAGTGCTAGGGTGATCTTCTTGATCAAATGCTGAGCAATTGACATTAATCTGACTTGGAGTATAGGGCTCAATGTGGAAGTTTGCAATAGGTTCTGATCTAATTGTGGCCTTAGTTCCATACCTTGTTCTGAATAGCATGTGAGACCAATCAGCGGACAAATATCCCCCAATCTTGGCTGTGAAGTCCCTTGACAAGCATAGGGCAAAGAGTGGTGGAAGGTCTATGACTGATACATCTTGTAAGACAACAACATTTGGACATGCATGCAAGGTAAGACTCAAATTTCTAATCACTCCAACTGTTGCTATTGCTGTCCCATCCAGCTGCACTACTCCCTTAGATGTTATTTCATACTGGAGCCCTAACTGATCAGCTATCTGTTTAGGCATTACTGAGCTACTTGCCCCGGAGTCTATCATGCAATTATGCACTAGCTGATTTCCAATGATTAACGAAACATAAAAAGGGGGGGGCTTCAACATTTTACCTTGTTGTGCTCCATGATTTCCTTCAGGCTGGGCAGCATTTGTAAGCACTTTGTCTTGCCTCTGAACCTGCTGATTCGAAGTTGGCCAGTCCTTCATAGCAGCTTGCAGCAGATCTCTTTGGCCTGGGATGGATAGGGATTCCCACATAGATATATTGATGTTTGTCTTCTTCATCTGATCAATGATACTGAATGGTGATGAAGGATCTCTCTGCTGTCCTTTGGTTTGCACATTTATTCCTTGTATGTGGGCAGCAACAGCTGGCATTTGAGTTGGCCTAGGGGCTGTTCTTGGCTGCCCTTGTGCATTTGAAACTGGGTTTTGCTTGCCAATCATTTGTGGAGCTGTGGAAGGTTGTGGATTGGCTGGGGCTAATGGCTGTTCTTCACCCAAATTTCTCCTTTTTGACCTTGTGTTGGCTGCAACACCTTGAGAGACTGCCTGATTCATACCACAGAAATCCTCTGCCTGCCAATTTACCAATGTGGTGTCATTTGGGGTAGATTGCTGCTGGAATGTTTCTTGTTGTTGGCCGTTTTCTTGATTGCTTTCACCCTCCACACCAGTAGTTGTTACCATTAAAGCTTGAGTTAAAGCACCATTATAGCACATGGATTGATTATGGGGTTCATTACATGGAAAACACCAATCATACTCCTGGGCAATGTTGTTTTGTGCTGGTACTAATGCCTTAGAGGCAGATATGGCATTTGGATTATAGGGCTGGAATGGTCTATTGGCAGGAGGCCTTGTTTGATTCATATTTGCAGCTGGATTAGGTGGCCTTTGAGGCTGATATGGCTGCCTATTAGGTTGAGCTTGAGGCTGATACGAAGGTCTAAAACCTTGAGCTTGCTGTCTTTTGAGAGTAACCAGCTCATTACCTAAATTTTGCAATTGCTTCATGACCTCTTGAAGCTCATTTGGGGCACTTGGAGATGAAGTGGAAGCTTCATTTGAACTCTGATTTCTAGGAGTGGGAGAAGGAGCTAAGACAGGTGCTTGACTAGTACTTGGGCTCTCTAAACTTGGATATAATGGCATTGGAGGCCTAGGAGCTAGCTTGCCAGCTTGAATCAGACAATTTTCAGCTCTAATGGCAATACTATAAGCAGCAGGGATAGTTGTGCCTCCCATAGATTGAATCAACATAGAAATATCAGAATTTAAAGCTTTAAGGTAGTATAGAAAAGCACCTCCTGCTGTTGGCCTGACTGCTACTGGAATTCTATCCCAAGATCTTTGAAATCTGAAGTTGAAGTCAGTTAGCTGCTCATTGGAGGCTCTCTTGATGGTTGTCAACTGCTCCAAAAGAGACAAGTTGTCTCCCTTCTCTCCAAATTGATCATGAAGTGCAATACACAGCTGATTCCAGTTTGCGATAGAGCCAGCTTCAAGGCTCCTAAACCATTGCAATGCTTTCCCCTTGAATGAAGATGCCAGCAATTTGACATCTACTTGCATCTCGTTAATCTCATGGATTGCACAAATGTTAGCAATGTCCTTGACATGATCACCAGGAGTGGTCTGATTTTCTCTAGTAAAGTATGGAATGTTCTTCAGTGCTGCAACTGGGATTGGATTTTGTGCATTGAGAGCAAGTGGGCTGCTGCCTGTGAAGTTGACATAGGGTTCACTGGTTGCGCCATTCTGATTGGTCTTAAAACCCTTGTATATTGAAAGAAAGGCCTGCTCAGGTGGAGGAGTTGAGAGAGTTCTGTTTGGTGGAGATAGAGACCTTTGAATCCTTCTTCCTCTTTGCCTTCTTCTTGGAGATAATTGCAGGTATTCAAACGACACTTCTTCTTCTCCAACTCTTGACCTTGTGATTCTTCTCATAAGCTTTTAGGCCTGTACTGCTGAAACCAGTTGATTCTTCCCCTTGGAGTCGCCAGATATGCAAATAATAGCTCTTTTTAAGCAAGAAAATTGCAGCAGATGCATATCAACTTTGCTGCAATAAAAATGAGACCTCTAGGTCCCACCGGGCGTGCCAAAACTGTTAGTGCAAAATCACAGCACCCCTGGATGTTGATCAGATTTCTAGGTTGATCATACTAACATCCAGTGTGATTGCATAACATTGAATCCTTTCTCCAAGTGTGGGACTTGAAGAGTGAGAAAGGAATCTCCAGAGAAGGCTGGTTCCTATTCCTCTGTTCAGATGCACACGAAATATGCAGAGGGTTTTCTTTTAAAACCTAAACTAATCTGCCAAGGAGACAAGGTAAGAAAATGCATAAAAATAAATCTAAACTAATGGAGGTGATGCACCGAGGAATGAAGAACACTTATTTTTCCAATAAACACAGACCACTTGAATGTGATATAAAATCATGCACAGATGACAGAAACTGCAGTAAAAGACCAGGAGGATGTAAAAAATGAACACAGAGAGGGTTGAGAATCATCCACAGACATGTATTACTTGCTCCAAAGATTGATACAATACACTGCAGAATGCCAAGAGGCAGAATAGTATTACAGTTCAAATGAGAGGTTCGAACTCCACAAATTCACCTGAGGAGAAAAGGGAGAGGCAAAACAGAAAAAATGTTCTCCTTGAAAAGAAGCTCCCCTTTTACAATATATAGAAAGAATGAGAGAGGAAAGAGAGGAGGGAAAGCCAAATCTACCCCAACCACCTCTAGGTTGCATTCAATTCGCCCATCATGGCAGAAGCGGCGGATCCTGGCAAAGCGGCGGGTTGCCTAACAGAAGCGGCGAACTGTCTGCTGCATTAAAGTTGTTTGTTGAAGCATTACTTCTGCTTGTTATTTCGTGCCAAAGGAGTTTCTCAATTTTCTCCCTCTAGACTAACCAAAATGCAAGATTGACCCTAGAAACGTGTAGAGAATTTCAACAGCTTTCCGTTGATATCAAGAACGTGCAAATCCGAGCTCTGGATCGAAAGATATGTCGATCTGAAGATTTAGGGCACGGAACAGGCGAAAACGGATTTTGAAATATTTTCCCGCGCATTGCCACCTGGACGACACGTGGCATGCTCTGATTCGCTGGATAATTCTCTCTTCTTCTACTTTTCGGCGGGCTGTCTCTTGAAATTTTGACTTTTGATGATTTTGGGACGTTTGCACCCTTTTCCCACGCTCCCGCCATTTGGATGACATGTGGCATGATCTTGTTGGAGGACAGGGCGCGGGGCTTCCTTTACTTTTAGCCTTTTTTTGGGGAACCCGGCCAAATTCTCTAACTTTCCCCCGAGCTCCGCACTTTACTGCTCTATTGGACACGTGTCCAATTCCTATTGGCTCGGGCCAGCGCTTCAAACCTTGCCCCTTTGACTTTTTAACCTTTCTCCTTATGACACGTGGCGTCTTTTGGTTGGTTCTCGGGCCTTGCCGGGTCTTCCGCGTACATTTGTCCCAAATGTCCCAGTGCTGCTTCTTCCGATCCACCCGAAATGGGCTTCCTCGTCCCTCATTTGGCCGAAGACACGTGGCACCTTTTGATTGGCTCTCGGGCCTGCCGGGTTTTCCGCGTACTTCGCGTCCATTTGTCCCAAACGTTGCATTTGATTTTGGACCCTTTGGGACAATTTCGGCCGATCCGGCCGGTTCGCGTACTTTGGGCTCGATTGTCCCATTTGCTTTTGGACCGCTTGGGACAATTTCGGCCGGTTCGGCCGGTTCGAGCCCATTTGTACCACTTGTCCCACTTTGTTTTTGGGCCCTTTGTGCCCTTATTTCACCCGGTTCGGCCGGGCCTTTCTGTCCCAAACGTCCTGAGCAACACTTAGCCAATTTCTTCCTCCTCCTTCGGCCGGATCGGCTTTTCGCGCCTTTCGCGTACTTCTGGCCCGATTGTCCCAAATGCAATTTGGGCCACCTGGAGGCTTTTCGGCCGATCCGCGCCTTGACGTCCCAAATGTCCCAGTTGCTCCCCTTAGCAGGACTTAGCCAATTTTTTCACTTTTTCCTAAATCAACCTATTTGCCTTTCTGCCACTTTTGATGCATGTTATCGAAATTTACCCTGGGGGGGATCCCTTTCACGTGCTTCACTAGACTTGATTTGTCTCTCCTCCCTTTCTTTCTTCGTTGTGATATCTACCATCTTCCTCCACCCTAGCTTCCTCACCCAACACTCAGAATGGTTTATCCAGCCATTGGAAATGCCTTTAAACTCAATGTAACAATCAATATATTCATTACTTGAGGGATAGCACATAGAAATGATCCTATGGGCTCCCATAGAAATTCAAACTCAGCAACTTCCAGATAAGAATATGTGGAAATAGCGTACTCCAAAGTGTAACTAGCGAACACACCCTTCCGCCAATGATCCAACACACAAGTCCACATTATATCTACACCCTGCAGCCTCTGGTACTCTTCTTGGGTCTGTGTGTGTGATCTATACTACTAGCTTGATATAGATGCATATGCTGAGATCCATTCATACAGTTCTACTGGGAAGAAACAAAAAAATGTTTCATGTAAATCATGGTAGAGGTTCTTTTCCACTCACCAACATGTATTAAATTAAGTTCTAGTGTTGAATCTCTGAGAAAATTCATCCTCCATCCTCTTGAACCATGATTTAACACTTTCAAGAGTTAAAAATTATTTCATTACTCATTACCTAGATCATGATGTATGTCATTTCCCACTACAAATTAGAAAAGCATTCCCAACAATAGAACCAAGTTGTAGAAATTTTTACCCCCATCAAAAAGGAAATAAATCCCATGCAACGCTAGCCTATAACCCAATGGGCAGTTGGGTGCTCACCCGAGGCACGTGCGGGTGCTGAGTCTCTCTTTTATATAATTTTAATGGGAAACATCATCTATGATTTAAGAGGAATGTATTTTGAAATGAAGTAAGACATATAATCACCATAGAACTCAAAACGGATTCTATATCCTTGAAGTTATTCCAGACATAAAGTGTTTAACAGATCAAAGAAATCACATCAAAATAGAAAGGAAATCATACAAGCATTCATACTAGTTCATAAACATAAATGTGAAAGAACTATGAAGAAGGATGTACGTATCAAAACCATGAATTCTCATATTCATATCAACTTGATAACCTTATTACATTCATTAGGCCATTACACAATGTCACAGAAAGGCATATCATAGTCCTGTATTATAACTAGACTTATATAACTAGGCCCTCAAAAGAAAATTTATAATTCCCAACCCTTGATACATCATTTTCTACCCTTATTTTCCCAAGCTAATAAAGTCTTTATAGTATTTCTATAGAGATTTTCCCTTTCTTTATCTCTTTTATGTTTACATCAGCAGGCACTTGTATATATAGCCTCTTTGATCTTCCAAATCATTCTCCTACGGCCTCAGATCCATTGCCAAGTGTCTGAATGTGGACCTCCAGGAGTGCATGCTCCTCCAGGCCTGAGCTCACCACTCCATGCCATGATGTCCTTCTAGAATCATCTATCACAGGGCATATTCCTTCTTGGGCTAACCTGTCACCATGATGGCACCTTATCCACTCCGCATGCACAATCGGGTCATGTTTTCCTCTTACCCTGCCAAAAATGCCCAATATGGCTAAGTCCTAGAACCTTGGCTTTGTCTACACGCGCACCACAGGTTTCCTTAAATCCTTCCTTAAACTCTTTCGTGTGTGCCTTCTCCTTGCGCTCCTTTCTTAAACTAGGCCTTGCACGCCTATGCGCCCTTTTGTACTCAGCCAATATTTCAAGGGCCCAACAATTGATAAGAACCATATTAAAAAGTATAAATAAATTCTAACGTATGCTAGCTAGGATTACAAAAATAGGTTATATTTATTTATTTGCTATCAAATGTTGGATTCCCTAAAATCATTAAATGATTTTCCCATATTATTTAATGTAATCCATAATATGATATATCAAACTCCATATTCCAATATTTGTAACATTGGATTCCAATATATGTGATCTTTAAGTATAGTAAATTCCAATATTCAATATTTTTAAATCCAATATTTAGATTTTTCGATTCCAATTTTTGTAACATTAGATTCCATTATATGTGATTTTTTAATATAGATCATTCCAATATTTAAATTTCTGCAATCCAGAACTAGTAATATTAGATTACAATATTTGTTATCTTATTTAGCTTCCTAGACTAGAATATGTCCATATTTACTGAAATAAAATTTAAAACGGAACACCATTATTGCTAAAGGTTCTCTCTCTATTCAAATATGTTCTCACCACTATTTCATAAGTAAAGAAAAGGAGGTAGCATATTGAGAAAGAAAATATTCATTGGGGTAACGTGTTCTTGCTTATTTTTAAATGATTTTCCATGACTCCCATGCTCTTGTGAGTTGGAATATGTTCTCATCTATTGCATTGAGAACCTATCCCAATTTAGATCTGCACTCTGAATGTTAGATATGACATGATAAAATATTCCATCTCTAAATTCAAATCTAGTGAACAACATTCCTTTGATATTTTGGATGATGTCAGTAGCTATGTTAAAAGTATTGGATCCATTCTACTCATTAGATCAAAATAACTCATTGATTTTTTCCAAGTGATGGTTAAGAAGGTGTAAAATGATCTTTTATCCTTTAATGAATATACTTTATAGATCCTTACCGATATGAGAGGCTATATTTATAACATTACAAGAGATCACAAGGAATTATTTAATTAGTGTAAGGTCATTAATGATGTTCCCAATAAATGGATTAAGGTGTTGAGTTGCATTCGTATTCAAGAAGAAGAAACAGTGGCACCTGTGATATCACTATTCAGTAGAGAATTTAATGAACATGAGGTTGTTCTAGGAATTACTCTCAAGGATCATGAATGGCTAGTTATTCAACATAAAAAGCTTGATTCCCATCATATTGGTCAATCCTTCTCTCTCTATCTCTCTCCCTATTATATCTCCATATTCTAATTTTGCATTAAGAATGCACTTTTCCCATAGTTTATCTTATTCACTCAAGTGACCTTCAAAATAAAAAAAATTTGTGTAATTTTTCACTAATAAGGAAAATTCACAATTTTGCATCTATTGTCATGCAAATTTGTAACATGAAAATTTCAAATTTTCAAGCATGAAAACGGACCAAAGTGTCTAAATTTTTCTTCTAAGCCTTCCTAAAGCCTCTCCTAGCTAGTCTACCTTTGTATCATGTTCATCCCAGCCTTGTAATTTATCCTAGTGTGTTCAATAAGATTTCCCTAGTGTATAAAATATTGTGTAAATGTCATTTCATATCATTCAAAAATTGTTTCCAACAGCTAGTTTCTTAATGATCATAAAAATTTCAATTCTAGCCTTCCCAAGGAAGGCATACATCCTATGATAATGAATAAAATAATCAATATAATATGGAGGTATTATCGAGAAGTTTGAAGAATGGTGGAATTTATTTTGGAAATATGTAGGATAGTTTCGGGAGTATTTGAGTAATATCAGTGAAAACATGTTTTTCAGGGTTTAGGAGCTTCTAGTCTAAACTGACACCTGAACTTCAACGATTTATTCTAGGAGCTTCATGATGAGTAAAAAGAAAAAAAAATGGAAATATTGGATATCCCTCTTCAGGATGGAATTACAAAATTATTTATAAGACATGGTTTCTTCTCAAGATAGATCAGTTTATGACGATTGATTTTGTTGTCCTGAATGAAGAAGGATATTTTTGCATAAAGAGGAAAAATCAAGTCTTGTAAATCATCCCATTGATCTTGCAATGATCTTAGGATTCAAAATGAGATAAATATTTTCATGAAAAGACCTCCTGGAGATCATGGAAATGTGTTCTCAACTTACCCATTTTCTCAGTTATATTGGTGGTGGGTTTTACCATCTCAACTATCCCATCTATTCCTGACATATGGGGATTGTGAGGAATATAAAATGCATCCAAACCTCAATCTTCAACCCTCTTCAATATTCTTCATGTGAGTAAATTTTTATCCCATAAGCCATTGAAACCCTATTCTGTGCCCTTCTTGATACCACTTCAAATTCATTGTCAGATGATCATTAAAGCATGAAAATGCATAACTGTCAAGTGTTTTTCATGGCACACTTCATGCTAAGTTGTTTAAATCTCCAAGAAACTGTTAATGGATTCCATGACGTAGTAGTGAAAGGATAGTGAGGTACCTCTTCACTTCCTGAGGATCCGAGAGGCATAATCACCTTAAAATTGGAGGAAACAATCTCTGAAAAATCTAGTTTCACGTGAACTAGTATTCAAGCCATGAAGACCTTATTATTAATGGATATGGAGGAAAAAAAAATTCTTCAGTAATATTCCCTCAATTTTTTTTCAAATTATCAAAAATCCAAAATGACAAATCATCTAAAAATTAGAGGGAGGTGTGTTTGAATAATCTAGTTTAGTTGAAACTTGTTTTTACATGATGAAGATGTTGAGTTTTTTACATATTGAGGACTGAGTTTTTATTAGTATCATTCCCTCTCTTACGAAAAATTAATTTTCTCACTTTTTTATATCAAGGAATATGCCAAAAATTTGAGTGGGGTATCATGGAATAAAACCAATAATTTCAAGAATGTTTTCATCACAGTCTGACACTTGTACTGCATTTACTGAAAATGTCATATGTCTATGGAGGGGCACATCTAAAAAATATAAATTGTCCAAATAATGTAAATTATCAACATTTGTGGTCCTCTAGATAGATAGGAAGCATCATGGAATGCAAGAAGGGAGCAATTACTAAAAAAAAAGTCTTGGCTATGACTTTCCAAACATAGAAAGTCTTTTTTTTGGATGAAGATTGCTTCAGTTGGCTCCCCTTTCACTCTTCTCAAACATATTTGACATCTTCCCATGGTTGTAAGGTGGTTTCATGGATCAAATAAGGAAATTAACTCTTCACATAAGTCTTGAAAACATCATTTTGATCACAGTTTTGTTAAGAACTAAGACAAAACGATATCAAGGTGCAACATTTAAAATATAGAGACATTCTGCAGGTTTCACAAATTCAAAAAGTGTCAAGAATATTGTTGAAACACATGATTCATTAGATGAGGTCATTATCATCTCTTTGACAGTTGATTTGAGTTTAGGTGATCTCATTACAAATTTTGTTGTGAGTTGGGTGGGCCAGGTCATGTGATCTAGTTAAGAACTCATCCTTTTCCATGAGGAGAATATGAAAGTGAACTAGGTAAAGTGAGTTGGGTGGGAGAGTAAAAATGAGCTAGCAAAGTCTAACAAGCTAAGAAAGTTAAAGGATTCAGTTGGAGTTACATCAGTGAGCTCAGTGAACTAAGATAGCTAATGAAACTAACTAATCATCAAGAGGAACATCAAACAACTTAAAAACTATGAGCTATCAAGGGATAATTGTGATACCCTAAGGATTGAAATAGTTTTCCTCACTATCACCGCATATCAAAGAGGGATCATCATGAGTAATACTTGTGGTCAACTTGAGCTCACATAAAAAAATCTCTCTACAATGTTTCTAAAGATTCTTTTATCATACCGAGGTGTATGTGCATCATGGAGAAGGAGGAGATTGTGATCATTATCAGAAATTTCTTCATTTGGATGATATTCTTCATCTAATATGTCAAATCCTACTCCTTCCTTCTTCTTTCTTCCTTCCTCTTTATTCTCTCCCTCTTTCGACTTATTCATTTTGAGTAATCATAGTAATTCATATCATTTACATAAGTGACTACCTAAAGTTGAATTCAAAAATAACCTTTGATTTATAAAAAGGGAGCTTATTTCTCATTTTATAGGAAGACTTAAAGTCAAAATTTTAGTGAAGACATGAAAAGACGTGCGGTAGGTAGAGGAAGAGGTAATTCAAATTGCTATAAATTAGAATTTGTCCTTCATTCCGAAGGATCATTAATTTTATTTCTTGGTAACAATTGTGGATTGTAGTTTGGGTGTTGAGATTTGTATCACCAACACACAAAAAAAATATATACATTCTTCCATGTTATTTTTTAACATTTTTCCTTATCTCTCTCTCTCTCTTTAACAATTTTATAAGCATGGTGATCGAGAAGGAACTTTTTTTTCATCATAAATGAACATAAACAACTATTTGTCTTTAGTTTGTTAGTCTCATTAGATGCTTCATTTTTTCTTTCATATAATTGAATGTTGAACTACTCGAGTTATTCAGTGTGAACTCTACCATTGTCTTCTCATAAAAATAGCCTTCATTTTCCTAATTTCTCTCCTTCACCCCTCATCACTAAATATTCATCCTTTGTACCCCATAAAAGAACTTTTTAAAATGTTCACTAAAGTGTTACTGTGTGATCCCTGACCTATTTTAACACCCCAAAACATTTAGATATAATTAGGATAGTTACATTCAATAATTAGAGCATCCCCATACACTAGAAGGAGGAACATAACCCCGTGTGAATTGGTGGAAACACATAATTTTCCATACGAAAAATTATTTCACCAAAAAAATTTGGTTACTCTGCTGGGGAGAGATCTGTCCTCGTGCACCTGTAGAGATCTCTTCAAAATACAAAAACACAAAAAAATGAAAAATACCAAAAATAGTTGCAATCATTTTGATAAATATGTACTTTTCAAGTTTCTTTCCTTCTGAAGAACTTGAGGAAAAATGGAAGAGATAATGTATACTAAATATGATCATGCAAGTGTTGTTTTCATCCCTACATTTTAGGAACAAGGAATAGTTGATTTCATAATTCCTATCATACTAGAAAGAAGATAATTTCCTAAAAACCCTCTTAAAGGTCATACTGAAGAACCAATTATTGAATCACAAGTCCTCATTCCTCCTAAATTAGATAGAGAAGAAGAGAGAGAATAGGAAATGATAGCGTAAGTGCATGTTTCATAAGGATAAAACTCTTGTCTGTTGTCTTTGAATCAACCACTCGATGAAATTCCACAAGGATCAAGGAAGTACTTTCCTAAGTCATATGGATATGGAAAAAAAACATCCTCATGATCATATTATATCCTTTACCACATCTTGTGATATCCTTGGAGTGAAACATGAAGATGTTGCAGTGTGATTTTTTGTGGAAACATTGCAAAATGTCATGAAAGACTCATTATACTATTTTACTTCTTGTTTAATTGATGATTAGGGTGGTACGAAAAATAATTTTGAATAAAGTTTCAAGACTTCCAAAGATGTGTTATCACTGAATCATAGCACCCTAATGTTTACACAAGTGCATATACTTTAGATCATGGTGTGATTGGATAACATGGGTACTATCTCCAAGTTGTGGGACTTGCTACTTGAGATATACCTCTAGAGAAAGCTTATTCTTGCTCCTAAACTACCTGTCACAATCTACTCTAATACAGGATAAGCTAACTATTCTAATCTAAATTTCCAAGGGACCAGGGAGAGAGAATGCATAAAATGAAAGCCTACACTAAAGCGGTGATACACCAGAAAAGGAGGGTGTGAGAGTAGTCTCCAAATGTGTGAAATACAGAGGCAAAGTGCACACTAGAAGAGGTGATGACAGTTCTCCATAATCTAGCAAAATGCATTCACAACAATATTCCAAGCACACACAACGATAATGAATTCCTGCAAGAACATATTAATAGACACAATATTCTTGTAGAAAGATAAAAGGGGCAAGAAGAATGCAAGAAAACACAGCAGGGGAAGATACATCCACAAACTTGTATTTTATTGCTTCCTGGTATGCACAGTTCAGTCTATTACAAGATAAGGTCCTGGATCACCATGCAAGGAGTCCACTACAAGGGCCTGCAACACCCTGGCTTTACAAAGCAATTTTGGCAGAGCTTTGCTACCCAAAAACTCTCTCCTTTACAATGAGCCCAACAGTCCAATTTATGGAAAAATGAGAAGGAAAAGAGAAGGGAAAATGGAAATCCCGAAATCTGTCCTTCAACCACCTGTAAGAGACATTAAATTGAGTGAAATGATTGTATATTACTTGCAAAAGGCTCCCCATACTGTCCCATGTGCTACATCAGAGAAAGAATGATGACCATGCCTCTTAATTCACTCCCAGCTACCAAATAAAACACTGTTCTGAACCCGGCCACGTTTTCTTAAAAAACTCAATCAATTTATGATAAAATCTAGAATTTCTTGATTGCTTTGCATCGGTCTCTTGGAACCACGATTCCAACGGTACCAATTTTGTGCGATTTTGTTGAGAAATGCAAAAGTTATGGCCTTCTGAGTGCGGGAAGCTATTTTGGGCCTAGCAGGCGTTTTCTGTCATTTGACGGGAACGAGCATTGACTGACTAGAGCCGAATATGTTTCTTTTATTTAAATATATCTACCCTCATTAAAAATAATAAATCCAATTTTATCAAAATCGGAGCTCGGAGTCAAAAGTTATGGCCGTTTGAAGTTTTAGGGCACAAAACAGGCGAAACTGCATTTTAAAGATCTTTCCCGCGCGCTGCCACCTGGATGACACATGGCATGCTTTGATTGACTCGCGGGTCTGCCGGCCTTTCACGCCCTTCGCGTCCTTCTGTTCTGGAAGTCCCAACCGTTTGGGCCGTTTGGGACATAAACTCCCGATCCTCCCGAAATGGGCTTCCTTGTTCCTCATTCGGCCGGTGACACGTGTCACATATCCATTCACTTTCGACCTTTTCAGCTATCCGCGTCCCACGCGTCCCTTTGTCCCTTTTGGGCCATTGCTGAAGTTCCCTGTTTCGGCCGAACTGGCTGGTTCGCGTACTTGCGGCCCACATGTCCCATTTGCTTTTGGAGTCTGGGACATAGATTTTCGATTTCGCTCGGTTCGGCCGGTTCGCGTACTTTTGGCTCCAAACATGTCCCATGAACCTTGGTATGATATTCAACTGGTATGAGTCAAATTTTTCCATTTTTCGCAATGCATTAAAACATTCCTGTGACCCGAGCTTGTTTTTGCAATTCTTTCTACACTTTTCTCAGAACTTGCTCTCTTCTACTTGGACAGGGGAGTTTAGAGAAACCATGAGGGGACCCCTAGAAACATGACCTTTGGGCCCTGAATCAATATAACTTGCTTAGGACTAAATAATCTGATGCATGTTATAAAAATTACCTTGTTTGGTGAATTTTGGATAACAAGATTCTCATTCCCTGCTTGTTCAACTTACTCAGATGAACTATTCTCCACAAGAGTCCATGAGAGAATTCGTGAAGAAATTCAACAAGATGATCAACATGATTCTTAACATTCCTTCATAGATAGAAAAAGATCTACATAGGGGAGTGATCTTTGTGAACTCCCATATTTTTTGACATCTCAGTACTCTTCATGATGGATTGAGGAGTTAAAATGCTAATAATATCATTGGAACTGCCCATATGAAAATTGACGTATGAGGTGACAAGTATGATAGATCATCTTATTATAGAATTTTTCATACTCCATCAATGAACTCCCTAACAGACCTACGACTCACCTAAGATTAGATGAATCATCAATGTGTTGGAAAACAAATAATAACTAACTTACATAAGTGTGAAGAATATACCTCACAATAACATAGAACCTTCTTTGATACCACTTGATGTAGATGATTAACAATTTCAACCTGTCACACCCATAGATGATAGTCTCCGAGGATCAACTGGAGCATGTAATATGTGAGATCAATGAATATGATGAAGAATAAATTTTTACATTAGAATTTGAAAACGAGGGATAATATTTTTCACAATATCCATCACACTCCATTCCACGATATGCACAAATCACGTAAGAAAAATCCATTAGATAGCAACACAGATTTAGTATTTAGTCAATTTCACCCATAGGAGACTCCAAGTAGGTTGATACTAACACTACTTCACACTCATAAGGTTAGTTGAATCCACTCAAATGGTGACTCTATGAAAAAATATGAAAGGATTATGAATCACATTTTTGAGTACCCTTCTATAGGGTCCTTTTTGCATTATTATGAGACTAACATCAACCAAGTATTTTAACCTATCTCCTCCAAATAAGTCTCATTAAACAGTTTCCCAACTTAGGCCTAATATTTGTAGCCATGTTTATATGCAAATCATTCACAGTAGGTTTTTTCCAACACACTCATTCCTATGAGAAACCTATCACATATATTGATGCCCCTTTATTCATTTCATTATTATCATGAATTTTTAGGCTCCAAACTCTTAATTTCTAAATATGAGTAGTTGAAGATTGTTATCCATTTGAACTTGAGAAACTTATTCAACATATCAAAGGAAGTAGTTTCATGTTTGAAATACCTAAATATGGGTCACTGACTTCATAACCAATCATCTTAATTATCATATATCCACTCCATCTCAAAAGTCAGTTTCAAGCCTTAACTCTTCACTCCACTCTCTAGGAACATACCAGCTTTCGGCTATATCATTCTTCTTTTGTGCCTATAAATTTAAGAGAGGGTCATCATTGACTATGGTACTTCAAATAATCTCATTCCTGGTATAAAGTTCTTAATCCCTCTACTCTCTCTCTCTATGTTGGGCTGATAATGTCAAATGGGTTCCTCTACCACTGGAGTATGCCCAAATATTACATCTCATACTCCCATGATGGATTGAGGAGTTCACATATGTTAAGAATAGTCATTGGAGGACTTCTCATATGACAATGACATCATAATCACAAGTACTTGTAGTAGAATTTCTATGCCTACATATAGTCTGTTCATAAGCCATTTAACTCCCTATAAAGATGTTAGAGGAGATATGCAACCTAAGTGAGATGAATGCCATCATCGTGAGGTGGTCAGGTGGTGGTAAAACAGACCAGTTGATGAATGATTAACAATTTCAATCCATTAGGACTCACATGAAGTATATTTTTCAAATAATAGATGACCCAACGAAAGATTAGTTGTCATGTCAACTATTCATGTAAATATTCTTAAGCTTGAATGTGCAATTCTAGACAAAAGTCTCAATATTCATTAAAATAGATGATACAAGAGATAATTCCATTTTTCTCAATTCGATCACACTCAATTCCATGGTGATGAGAGACTCACCTAATAACAAATCATTAGTGAAATAAGAGATTTATGTTTATCAATTTCACCCAGGAAATGATGCTCAAGTAGGGACTACTTGACACGTAACCTAGATGCACTCAAAGGTTATGTATCCAATTAATGGTATGAGGTTCCAAAAGAAAACTCAAGATTATGAACATGAATTTTTGAGTACCCTTTATCATTGGGCCTTCTGCATTACCCATAACTATTAGAATTACATATGTTTAACCTATCTGCTATCAAACGAGAACCTATCTAAACAGTCGATCCATTTTATTGAGGAAATGGATCTTTAGTAGCAATGTTTACAATGGGAAAATGATAATGAAAATATTTTAGTTCCATCTCATTTTTCTTATTCCCTTTACATTAGGATGGAAACATTCTCAACAAAAGTGGAGAAAGGAAATGTTACTTCACCCTATGGTTGGGTTTAGGCTCCAACTCTTAATGGATAAATCTTTCAGTTAGATTGAATTCATCATTTGAATTAGCCACTATTAGGTCTAAGAAACTGTGTTTCTCATGTTCGAAATACCATCATATAATGTCAGTGAATTCTCAAGAATCGACCTTAAATATCATAGTATCCATCCTCTCACAAGTCACTTTCAAGCCTGTTACTCTTTCCAAGAGGATCACTTCTAAACATGACACATTTCTGCTTTAGGAAACTTCTTTGTGCCTTATTATAGAGAAAGGGTTTTGACTATTATTCCTTCTCTTTGGTACAATAAAGTCTTAGATATCACATTTTATATGTTGTGATGATAATGTCAAATTTTATGAATCATATAACGAGAATAAACCCATGGAAATGGCAGTAATGAAGTAGACTAACAATGAAGAAAAATAGTATTGGTATGCAAATGATGAAGCAAGTCTAATTGAGGCTCATCTTCACAGTGAGGATGGAAAACAAGCAAGTGGAGAAAACTTGGGAATCAATGAGAACATGGAAAGAAGGTGTGAAAATAATAGAGGAAATGAAATGAATTAGCATACCATTGATTGTACTAGCAATCATGTTAGCTTTCTCAAGAAAGTGAGAAGAGGTTCATATTTCAGCATGTTTTTGAATGGGTTTATGGAAGAAAGGAAGTCAATGATACTTATTGATGGGTAAAAATTAATTTTAAACTAGTTCTTTAATGAAAGCAGGGTGTCCCCTACATGTTAAAAGGTGAATTAGGCTGTTTTGTTGTTGGTTTCCCATATCATTTCATCTTTCCCTTGTGTTTCATTTTCTTGTCAATTTTTTTCTTGTTGGGTGTGTGTTCAATAAAGGAATATGTGTGGTGTATATCTATAGTGACTCCATATCCCAATGGTCAAGCAATTATTCCACACATTGTCTTGAGAATCTAAGGTTCCTGGTCCCTTTTTCCTAATTGTATTTGGTCGAGAATAAGTCCCCAAGCTAGAGCCCACAGTTTTCATGCAAATGTGCAACATGAAAGGTTTGAATTTACAAGCACTAAAATGGGCCAAAGTGTCAAAATTTTTATTTTAAGCCTGCCCAAAGCCTATCCTAGTTAGTCTACCCATGTATCATGTTTATCCCAAACCTGTAAGTATTCTTAGTGTGTTGAATATCCTTCCTTAGTGTCTGAAATGTGGTGTCAAATTTATTTGATATCTTTCAAAAAGTTTTTCCAATGCCTAGTTTCTTGGTGATCCTAGAAAGGATAATTATTTCCTTCCTAAGGAAGGAATAAATCCTCCAAGAATGAATTAAAATATCACAATAATGTGAAGTTTTTTTGAAGGATTCTTAAGAGTAGTTGAATTTATTTTGGAAGATTTAGGGAAGTTTCGGCTGTCTTAGAGAAGTTGCAAGGAAAGCTTTTTTTTCATAGTTAAGGAGATTATAGTTGAAAACAGTACCTGAAATTCAACAAAGTATTCATAGAGCTCTGTGTTGAGTAAAAGGAAAGAAAATTATCAATTGGAAATATTGAAAAGACCTCTTCATGATGGAATAAAAATATTCTTTACAAGACATGGTTTCTTCTTGGGGAAGATCTATTTGTGTAGACTCATCTTATTGTATCGAAGGAGAAAGTTGAATTTTTTAGAGAAGAAGGTTGAATTGGGTCCTAAAAATAATCCCATTTATCTTCGAAGTCAAAATGATATAAAAATATTCATGAAAATACCACCTGCAGTTCCGAGATATGTGTTCTCAACTTAGCAATTTTCTAAGTTACATGTGTGGTAGGTTACTATCTCGACTATCCCTCAGACAATTCAAATAGTGGTGACATGAAAATTGGCCCCATTCTTTAGCCCTCTTCAAGATGATTCATGTGAAATCTGTTTTATCCCCCAATCCATTAAAACCCTACTTCATTCCCTATCCACTTCCATTTCAAATCAGAGTGTCGGATGACTGCCAAAACATGTGTTGGCGAGAAAATTTTTCAGGGACAAATTGGTGGTTATCTTGCCAATGCTTTGGGAATCTAAGTCCCTCTACTTAACCAGTGCAACTTTTGTATGTGCATGAATGTTAAAAGGTGGATTTTTGTGGTGGCCTTTCGACCAAGGATCCAACAGGGGCACTCCACTAAGCCTGTGGAAATTACTTGCATATACCTGCAACAGATGACTTTGCTAGGAAGGTGGGAAAGGGAATGGGAAAATTAGAAAAGAGAAAAACTAATGCTGCAAGTAGAAAATCAGAGACTTGCATACACCAGCCAGAAGTTTCATTACATGCACTTGAATATAGAAGAAAACAAATCTACGTAATAGCTACAAGACCAAATGAAGCTTAATGGGCACAAAGTACCAACAAACTCCTCAATCAAAGAGGCTAAAATTCCTTCTTCCTTTATTGAAGCTCAAGTAGAATTTTACACATAGTGTGAGAAGTAGAAGACATTTTGTAATAGGAGAAATGGAAGAAACTTGCTATCTCTTGCTCTCTTCACAAGGATAACTCTCTCATGAATTCACAAAAAACAGCTCCAACATCTAAGAAGAAAAAATTCAGAAGAATTTTCAGAAGACCTTCAAATGAGGAGCTTGTTACAATTTATAGAAGAGGAGGAAAAATTTTCATCTTCCTGGTGACTTTTCGAATACCTTAATGTGACTTAAGACTGTTCATATTCCTTTTTAAATACTTAAGTCCCTTTTATAATAGCAAGGTGACTTAAATTTACATTACATTTCTGAAGTCACTTAAGTCATATCAAAAAGTGCAACTCTCAACGTAAAAATATAACATTGAGGAGAGAGGGTGTTGTATGAGAAGAGAAAAGAAAGAGAAAGAAGAGGAAGAAGAAGAAGGATTATGCTGAAGGATGAGATGTTGTGGTGGACTTAGCTCCATTCTCTGACTGCTCTCCACTTTTTGATCCTGAGAAGGCTTCTGTCTTTCCAAACTCCTGGTTGAAACGAGTCACCACTGGTTCTACTTTGTCGGCATGAGGGATACGAATGCAGCTCAAGGTTTCAGTCCATCCATCGGTCACACTATTGATGTCCTTGCACTTCCCAAACCATGATGAATGCTTTTCTGTGATAAGTGCAATGGAGGCTTGGATTTCTGAGAAGAAGTCAAGGGTATCCTTAGTGAAGGACAATGGGTTGCCCACCCCTTTCCTAATGTATTCTTCGAAAGGGTCGATCAAATCATCAGTAGTTGAGTGTTTTCTCATTACGGGTACTCCAAGTTTTTGAACTTTTTGATTTATCTTATCCTGCAGCTTGTATGTTTGTTCTTCTTTCTCCTCTAGCTCTGTGAAGGCCCGATTGATTGCTTCAAATCTGATTGCCAGGGCCCTCACCCATACATGTGTCAAGTCTTCTGCAGGAGTTCCAAAAACCTTCTTATCAATCAATTCCTGATGATGGGTGTTGCTCATCTCACTCACTACTAGTCCCAGAGGTTCCCAGTAATCTCTTTCTTTCCCCACATCTTTTTTGAGTGCTTGCATCTTGTTGGCGGTGGTGCACATGTATGCAAAGATCTTTACTGAATCTTGAAGTGCTAACTTCTATTTTTCAGAGATTGAATTGATCCATTATTTATTTTCTCGGCCCTGCATCGTGAACTCGTGCATTCTTCTGATGGATTCCAGATCGAAGCTACTGAGGGGAACCACTTTCTCAATAGGAAGTGTTATAGTGCTTGGTTCCACCAAGTGTTGCACATAAGATGAAAGAGTTCACACTTGCTCCTCTAGTCCCTCGATCTTCTCTTTGTATTCTTTATTCCTTGCCATCATGCGAGTAGAAGATTGTTGGAATATGTGTAAATCTCCCTCGTGAGTAGCTGGTCCCAATTGGATCATGCTCATCTCATAGTCAGCTGGTGTCATCTCGTCCACTGGCTTGATTACTTTTGGCTGAGCTACTTCAATATACTAATTACCTATCTCCTCACTATAGAATCGTGATGTTGTCTGTGTGATCTTTCTTGATCTTTTTTCTTTAGCCAATGTGAACAATTGCTGATATATCGGGAGCTACTACTTGTTGCACTGTGTGAGTGTCGAGGATGATCATTTCCTGCATCCACGGAAACATCTTGTCGATTCAGGTTCAATGACAGGTGCCTCAACCACTCTTTGTTCTGATGGGGGAGGTAATTCTTGAATGAGAGGAGTGTTGGAATCAACAACATGCAAGACCTCTTGTAGTGGCTCAGATACAGGATCATGAGTCATATACTCCTTGTTCACTTGTGCATTTGCTGTAGGATTTTCTGTCTACATTACTGGGATCATGTCTTCCTCTTGCGGCGATGCCAATGAATATTTTTCTTCCCTGAATTTCTTGGATGTCTTCTCATGGGGAGAAGTTTTCAATTCCGTGGCCTTCCTTTTTGAACTCACTCCAGAGTATTTAGAGCTAGAAGTTACCTCCACCACTTTTGAAGATGAATGATGTGAAGCTTGCTTCAGGCTTGGAGAAATTCCTCATGACCGAATGATCATAGTCCTCTTCTTTGAAACCAGTTCCTCATTCTCCTCACCACCTTTTCAATCCGCTCCAGCATATCTCCTGATTCACGAACATGCCAGTTGATTTGGGGCATTGGGGACATCTTGACTACTGCATACTCAGGATCATACATCTCTGTCCCATCATCATGTAAGATGTCTTCATACCAAGAGAACTTGAATTTCTTCATCTCGCTGGTTGTCATCCTCATGTGATATTTTTTACGTACTTCAAACTCATCAATACAATTGGCCCAGTAGTCCTCTACTTGTGGCTCATGTTACAATTCTGGGATGTAGAAGGAGTCAGGATCTTCTCGGATGTCAAAGTTAGGCCTGGAGATGTAGGAATGTAAATTTATATGTGTGAAAGCGGCCTCCAAGTGGGATGCATCATTTGAGCTTTTGCACGTGAACTCCCCTAGAGATATAGGGAAAGAAATCAATTTCTTTCTTCTACTTCTGAGCTTGTTATTTACTTGGGTGATCTGCCTGTAGAGTTTGAACAATACAATCTGGTCACTGAGGTACTTGGGTAGTTTTAGAGGAGCTTGGTCAAAGCCAGTGACTCGTATGTAGGAGAATGTTGAGAATTGTATGAAGTACGAGCCATATTCCTTAATCAGGGATGCCACTTTTGGTGACATCCTAGCTTCAAGATCCCCTTCCAAGTTTTGGACCACATACATAGTGAACGCATCATTCATGCGGGTTAAATGCTTGTTTCTCTCCTCCATTGTCAACTGTGGAAGTTTCTCGAATGCAGGTACCTTGGAAGCAATGTTCTGTGTGAGATCCAATTCCTTGAATGATCGTGAGCTTGTGAGGAGATAAACTAGATAAGAAATCATGTGGAAATTCTTTGTTGTGGGTACTTGGAGAAGTTTCAGATGGAGATTATCACTGATGATCTACCCCCAGTCGATTCTCTACTTCCCTTTTGTCAATGTCAGGATGTAAAGGCCCATCCAGTCCTGGAAGTCTCTCATGTTTGCTTCACCCATTACTCTACTGAGGAGAGTGATGACATCAGAATACCCTTCTCAGAACTCACACCTTGGTAGATTCTTAGGAATCCTGGAAGGCTTCCTTCAAGTTTTCAACCATGATCTGAGCACTACCCCTTGGACATATGAATCCATTGTCTCCCAATCGTGCACGGCTCTTTCCTTGGAAATGATGACCATGTTGGGGGATGTTGGTATCTAGAGAGAGATTTAAATGATTCTAGGTTTAATGACCGCCAACGTTGTACCATTGTCAGCTCAGATGGTTCGTGTCTCGGGCTCATAGTGAAAGGAGCAGGCTAGGACTAGCTTGAGAATTTACATAGACATTGGATGTCCTGCAGCAGTGAACAAGCCACTTGTGAATATCTGGTCTTCAATCCTCCTTCGGTCCTTGGAGGCTATGTGAGTTTTAAGGTCATTTAGGTCCATGTACAAGACATCACTGTCTCCCACATCATACTCATAGGAAAAGGGTTGTGTTGACTTCTGACCCGTCCATTTCATCTTCATATCTCCCTTTGAAAAAGCAACTTACTATTTTTAGTAAGTGTGGAAAAGCAATTCCTCGATCTTCAACTGGATGTTGTAGCTTAATTTTCCTCTTTCTCCCCATGTTCCTCATTCCTTCTAGATCAAAATTCTATTTTTAGCAGGTGCTCGAGGGCCCACTTACTATTTTTAGTAAGTGCCAAAAATGTCTATTCTGGTGAATTTTCAGTTGTAGTTTACCTCCAATGTCTTCGTCTCCTCTGCAGGTTCTTCTATTGCTAACTTTCCCAAAATAGCAGTTCCTATGTAGTAGACCTACTATTTTTAGAAAGTTGGCCTCTGGGAGTCGGATTGATGTGGAATGAAGTTTTTTGATATGGGTTTTTTCCCAATATCCTCCCTCTACAATTTCAGATCCGCCCGCTTAATAGTCCAGGAGATTTTAAAGTTTTAGTTTTCAGACCTGGCAGTGCCTCTGGGTATGGCAACCATTAATGGACCTTGAAATTACAGGTCTGGTTTTCTCCTCCATTTGCAAAGAAATTTATATTTTTGATGTGGACCTCACTGTAAAATTATCCAGGTCTGGTTTTCTCCTGAGATTTCCATTTACAATTACAGGTCTGTTTTATCCTCTTGGATTTTTATATTTTTGATGTGGGTTTTTTCTTCTGATGCTTCACGTGTGATCTTACTTCAATCCAACAACTTGGTTTGACAGGAAATCCCACTTCTTTCTTCGTTGAGCCGGAAACTAAGATTTCTTCATTGTGGCTGCTCTGTCGCATGAGGGGGGAGTTTGAAGGTTTCTTTTTGATGGTCTTGGATAGAGTAATGAACAGCAGTCAAATGGTTTCTTTGTTTCATGCACCGGTTTGCAACATTTCTTTAGATCTTCATTTTTAGGCTATGGAGATTTTCACTGTTTTCTTCTTCTTGCTCTTCGTTTCTCCTTCTTGTTTTGATGAAAGATCCTTCTGAGACCTGAAAATCACCATGGGGAGCTTGTTTCAGTTTTTTGGTTGAGCTAGTCTTAGCATTTGCAATGGCGGTGTGATGGTAGAATGTTGCAGGGAAGAATGGAGGAATGGAGTGCACAAAAACTATTAGAAGTTAGAAGTGAAGAAAGCGGCACTTGGAAACTTTTTAAAAAGATATGCAATATTAGGGTTAGGGAAAATTTTTCCATGTTTTATGTCCCTGACCTTAGGGCATGTGAGGGACATCAAATTCCATGGTGGTCAAGAGCATGACACATGGCATTTGATCCAATGACAGGGAATGAAGAGGGAGAAAGTTACATTGAAGCACTGGGAGCTGAAAGGAGGTCACATGGGTGTCCAGAAGACTCCCTATGGGGGATGGGTGAATTTTCCAAGGTCTGATGTACCTAACCTTAGGGACTTCAGGGACATGAAATCCCACCAGGCTCCTGGTGTTGACACGTGTCCTCTCAAAAAAATGACTAAGTCCTGAACTGCCTTTGAGAGGGTAACTTGGAACGCAGATAACTTGAGCTCCCGGTGGAATTTCTTGGTAAAATTTTATATGATCCTAACTTGAAATGGCATTTTGAATCCAATTATTTGGGTCTCATGTTTTAATTCGACCATATGATCCCTAAAAAATCAGATTTTTGATCTGGGACTCCACTTGTGCCTGAGAAAAATTGCCTTCCAATCATATGCGCCAAGGTGTTGTGAAAAATATTATTTCACCATCATGTAGGTCTTGGAATCCTATTTCTGAATATGTTTCATTTTACTTCCAACTCCATTCGGAGCTCTCAAAATCTTCTTCTGAAGCCCAGTGGCTGTTTTTAGGCCTGTGTACTGTCTAGGCTTGTGAACCCTGTTTTTCACTCAGACTGCTCCAAGTCTTGAAAAACTTCTCTAAACCTTCCAAAATCATTTCTTTGATGTCATAAGGTATTCCATTCACCTCCATGTTTAATTTTTCCCTTCCATTCTACTCCAGGGGGTCAATCCAGTCCTGGGAAGGCCAGTGACAGCCCTTCCCGTGACTCCCCAAAATTTGCATTTTCAATGAAGTCCTAAAATCACCTAGGGGAATGAATGGAATTTCCTAAATCACCTAGGGGGATGATATAACATTGGTTAGGAGGTAATTTGGACTGACTGGATAGAGCTGGGGTTTCCTAGGAATGATAAAGCATGAAAATTTTAGCATAGGGGTATAGTTGTCGTGCTTGGAAATTTCTAATTTCCCTGTTGCACATTTACACGAAAATAGCTGGCTCTAGCTTGGGGACATGACATGGACTGAGAGAAGTGAAGACATGGCATGGGAATCTAGAATCTCAATTTTAGACCATATAATTCGTTGACCAGTGCCTTATCCATTGGGCCCTGTGGAGTCATGTACAACTTCTAGAAAGGGAGATATTAGAAGAAGGAAGCGCACACACACACAAACAGACGGAAAGGAAACACACAAAAAAAATGGGAAACACACCTAGAAATCACCTATAGTACAAGGTGGGGGGACAACCCACTTTCACTGATGATACAATTTTAGGTATTGCCCACTGCGAGGAAATTCCAATGGCGTTCCATCCAAATATGAGAGTAGAAAAACATTCTCGCCACAATATTCATGAATCTGGAATGGACCGAGCCATAATGAATCAAAATTTCCATGGCTTCCTTTTGGTTCCCTTCTCTTTTCCCATAGCAAGAAGAGGTCTCCAACTTTGAACTCTCTTTCTTTTTTCTTCTTACCAAAAATTTTCTTTATTTTTAACTGGTGTTCTTTGATATGGTCCACCACACGAAATCTATTTTCATCTAGCTTCTCAAGAAAGGGGATCCTCTTGTCAATGGAATCCTTGTACTGACCATCTTCTATTCCTTGTAGCAACTTAAGAGTTGGCATCTTGATTGTGATTGGGATTTCCGCCTCAAATCCATATAACATTTGGAATGGTGACATACCTATTTCCTTCTTGGGAGTGATCATGTTCACCCACAATGCATTGTACAACTTTTTGTGCCAGTTCCTCTGGTTCTCTTCTACAAGTTTGCGGAAAATGGTCACAATGTTCTTGTTGCTTGATTCGGCCTATCCATTTCCCTATGGGTAGTAGTCTGATGAATGAGATAGAGAGATTCTTTAACCATAGAAAAACTTGGTCAACTCCCTTGAAGAGAAATAGGTGGCGTTGTCTACTACAATCTTTTGTGGTACTCCAAAATGTATTATGATTTTTTCCTTGATGAAGCTGCATACTGTCTCGGTGTTGGCTTGCTTGGTGGGAATGGCATCCACCCACTTAGTGAAGTAGTCTATCACCATGAGCATGTAGGTGTGCCCCGCACTTGAGTGAGGATTCATAACACCAATGAAGTCTAGTCCCCACTGCTGAAATGGTTCTTCAATAACAACTGGCCTAAGTGGAAGTGCCGCAAGTTGTGGTTTCCCAATGAATGTTTGGCATGCTTCACATTTGGAAACCCAATCTTGAGTGTCTGCAAAGAGGGTGGGCCAATAATATCTTCCTTGGAGGATCTTGTGTGCAGTGACCATTGCTGAAAAATTCCCACCACATGCTTGGTCATGGTATGCTTTAAGAAATTTTGCTTGTTGCTCTTTATCCACGCACCTGAGGAAGCATCCATCTAGGCCTCTTTTGTAAAGCGCGTGATTCTAGATTACAAACATTTTTGCCTTCAACTTGAGTGTTCTCTTTTGCTTGTAATCAAGATGAGGAGGGCACTCTCCATAAGTTAAATAATAGGAAATATCAGCATACCACTCATCAGTAGTGGATACAAAGAGAACCTGTGGGTTGTTTTCGAAACAAGTTAGGAAAGCACAATTCTCTTCACCATGTTGAGCTTTGAGTGTTTCATCCTCAGTAATTAACCTACACAAACCATTTCCCCTTACCATATTAGAGGGTCAGATCTCCAAGTCATACTCTTGAGTCTTTGTAATCAAATTTCCTCTTTTTTCTCCAGGATCCTGTTGTGTTAAGATGGACTTGATTGCACTGCCGGGGACCATCACCACTGTATGAGAGTTGAGGATATAGAACCTGAAGTTTTTTATAGCCTTAACCACTGCATAAGCATGCTTCTCCAATTGGCTGTAATTTAGTTCATGCTTTTTCAATGGACAACTCATGAAAGTGATGGGTGCTTCCATGCCTTCATCATTTTTCTGAACAAGAACAGGAGAGAGGGTATGTTCTGATGCATAACAATACATGATGAACTCTTTGTTAAAATCTGGAGACACAAGAGTTGGGGCTTTGGCAATGGATTTTTTTTTTGTTCAAATGTTTCCTTCCCTTCATTGTTCTATTTGAATTTTACCTATGGTTTCATCATGGAGGTGATGTGCTTTGTTAATTCAGCAAACTCAGAAACAAAGCGACAAAGAAAATTCACCTTTCCGAATAATGAATGAACTCCTTTCTTGCTTTTGGGTAGAGATAATGCTTGAATGGATCGTATTATCTCAAGATCAATATGTGCTCCATGTTTTTTCACAATGTGCCCTAACAGCTTACCTTATGTAACTCCGAAAATGCACTTCTTGGGATTTAGTGATATGTCATGCTTTCTAGACCTTGCAAGTACTTGTTCTAAGTGATGGATATGGTCTCCCCTCTTCTTTGAAAATGCCTCGAGGTCATCAAGATATATGATGATGCAATGTTTTATATCTTTGAAGGCCAAATCCATCACCCTTTGAAATGTAGCTCCCGCATTGATTAGACTGAAAGGCATTCTGTTGTAGGCAAAAGTGCCCCAAGGTGTAGTGAAGGCTATCTTGGCACAATCCTCCTCTGCCACTTTGATTTTATTATACTCTAAGAATCCATCAAGTAATGGGAGCATTTCAGATCTCATGACTACTTGCAAAATGTGTTCCATGATAGGGAGAGGATAATTGTCTTTCAGTGATGCCTAATTCAAGTTTCAGAAATCTACACATATTCTTATTTTGCCATTTTTCTTCCTGCACCGGCACGATGTTGGCCACCCATGTTGAATGGTGGATGAGAAATATGATTCTTGCATTGAGCATATTCATTACCTCCTCCTTGATGGTATCAAAAAACTTTGGGTTATATGGCCTTTTCTTTTTCCTGAATGGCTTAGCATCCTGCTTCAATGAAATCGATTGATGCATTTCCTTTGGTCGGAAGGATTTGAGTTCATCATAAGAGTAGGCCAAAACGTCTTAATATTTCTTGAGTAGTGTGACAAACCTTCTCTTCTCCTCAGGTGAGAAATTTTTTTCAATATTTACCATCCTTGGTTCCTCTGGGGTGTCAATTTTTTCCTTATCAAAATCAGCTGGGCACCGAGAAGATTGTTTTTCTTTCTCTTGAATGAATCTATCGTGTTTTTCCTATAATTTTTATAGGTCATTGTAAAATGAATGACTATGTATCATAGTCTCCTGTTACTGAAAAGTTATAAATGAAATTCTTAATATGTATGATATGCCAGTTTTAGGGATACTTAGGAAATGTGCCTGTAATCACCAGTTCAATTTGATTTTAGTTGTGTATAAAAAAAAGGGTTTGATTTATATAAAGCAATTCTGAAATTGAAGTTAAGATATTGTGGTACCTTCTCAGTATTTAATAAATGATTAAATTAATTATTGGGTTACCTTCTTACATTGCATACACATTAAAGAGTTTTAACGGGAACACTCAACCCTAATAAAATATTCATGCATAACTTGCCTGTATGTGTGATCCCATTCTACCAAATAAGAAAATTAAAACCGAAGAACGACCTTAAACTTTTCACTTGATGAGACCTCATAGGTTAGGTAAATAAAACCCCTCGTTGGAGTATACCGTCATAGTCACTAGCTTTAGCGACATTGTCGTGAACCCATATTTTAGGAATAACATGGTCTAACCTTATCCAGAGTATGTGGTTTCCTTCTAGATTTTACATTCACGAGAAGAATGTACTCTCTTCAGGTCTGATACCAGGTTGAGTGTTGAAGACCGCCTTAGGATTCACCTTATGAGTCCTTGTTCGAAGGAACGACTAAGCGGTGCAACCCTGGATTCTATCAAAATAACCCCTTGGTATGTCCTTGAATGTGGTTTAGTATATTTTTTTCCACCTACCTTAAACTCTTATATAGTTGAGGCATAGATCATTAAGTGCATAATGGAAGAAACCAACCCTCAGCTGATTAAGAGATGTCACTTGTGGTTCGTGTATGGTTTACAATTCTTCCGACCATATACCCCTTCAAGATGGTAGTCAAATACTTCTGTAACTCCTGATTTCACAACAATGCTATGAACGAGACCATAGTGCAATGTATAAGCATATCCTAAGATGAGAACGAGATTGGAAATTAGGATTGAGGTCACTCATGAAGTCCTTAAAACTTAATTAAACATAATCAAGCATTCAAAGAATATAAGTCACCTTGGTGTGACCAAATAATGAGAAAACAAAAGATACGTATACCTAGCTATATATAACTCTTATAGGAATTCAATAAGTTTTCAAATTATAATAGCAATGGTAGAGAAATAAATATAGTGTGAATCGAGAAATATTTTGGTGAAAAGCTGCCCTGTGTCTAAATCTCCTTCAAATCCTTGATTTCGTTCTGGACATCAAGTCACTTTCGCTTGAGTGTAAGGGTAAGACTGTAGCCATTAAATAAACGTTTGAGAAGAAAAATCTTAACATAAGAATGAGAGAATTAGAATCTTGTAGGCATTTTGAAATATGGAAAAATACTTATGTAAGTTTTGAAGATTGTCATAAGGGTAAAGATAAAATTAAATGGTTGAACAATAAGTGAACTAGGAAATGAATTTTCAGGACATGTAGGTGGAAAAAGGGAGAAAATCATGCTTACCTAATAAGGATCTTGGGAAGTTAGCCGTAACTAAAATACATTTAAAGTAATGATTTTTCGGGGGATTTCTGTTCCTAAAGTCACATTTCCTGTGGTTGGGTCTTTGCTAGTATTCGTTCATTGGGAAGAGTGTGGTATCGACATGTCGATGTCATCTGCATGTGTCTATGTGAGTCGATGAATTATGTGATTGTCACATGTGTGTCGAGTTCTGTACTTGGAGCCCTTACTGTGTTGTGTGTCATGAGTAATGTAAGTAAAAAAAAAAAATATCCTGCTATTTTACTATTGTTTTTAGGTGTGTAAAATGTGGGCACTACAAATTCTAGTCTTAGGATCCCGTTGTCATGAACTAAGTCAATGTGTGTGCTAGTTTGGCAGTTCAAGAGAGGTTCCTTAGAAGCTAAATTTGGCATGGGACTCACTCCTGACCTCCATAGTGGAGACCATGAGATGGAACATCCTTTTATATTCCTTTATTTATTTTCTGTAACCTTCCCTTCTCATTTTCATTTCTCTAACCATACAGTCGATAGCACTAGAATATATTTAATAGGGTTTGAGTATTGCATATTATTAATTGATTACCCATATTTTTTAGAAAATTGTTATGTTAATGATCTACTACCCTTTGAAAGAAGTAATGGTTTATAATATGGAATTTTCTACTTGAATATATTATATTTATTGATGTCCATATAAAAAATATTTGAAAAGTATCCTCAATCCTTGGGATGGGAATATACAAAAATTCTTGTTCTTTTTCATTTTTACCGACATCAAGATTTGTTAACCATTGTGTCCAAGTGTTTTCATTAATGTCAAAGTTCATTGATGGAAAGGGGTGTGTAAATTTTATATGACTATCCATGATGTATCTTTCAGTGACAAATATGAAGGTTGGTTAGTAGTGTAATGTTTTGGTCAAGTTGTAATGATGTCTAAGCATGGTGTTGAGCATGATACAATCATGGATGGTCACATGATTAGTTCGAAAGGTTTTCATGAGGTCATAAAAGATTCTAGAGGTTTTTTAAAGGTGTCCAAGGGTCTCTAACGAGTCATCATGGTCAGTTCATGGGTTTTCATGGTTGAGTCAGGACATTCTAGGCCCATTCCTATACCTAGAACATGTAGTTTGGCATGGTAGCATGAGACATGGAGCAAGGAATTCATGTTAAAGCATGGTTGGATCATGGTGATGGTTTATATGACATGTCTGATGAGTTTCAGCTTAGTTATCATAGGTTTTGTGATGTCTCATGGTCCTTGGGAAGTAAAAAGGTGGAGAAAATCTAGGAAAACACATGTAATTCATTGTGATTGGATAGTTTCATAATTATTTGAGCATGGATGTGAATTTTTTCAGTTATAGGATGTTGTTTGGGTGATTTAGGAAAAAATTCATGTTATTATGGTGAATAAATTGAAAGTAATGAATTTTTTGGTAAAACAGAATTGAGAAGATGCAAAATCCATCATGAATTTTCAACTTGTTTTTCTCATCTTCTCTCACACACTTTTCACGGGACAATCATTAAGTACATAAATTTGTCAAAACCCTAGCTAAAAACCTCATAGCATATAGAATGGGGAAATATGAATTGTTTCGGATCCAAATGGATTAGGAAATATTGTTTGATGACTAAGGGGTGTATATAATATTTATGAGCCCATTTTGGCATTGGTTTCATGATCCATATATTTCAAGAAGAGATAGAAAACCCCTACGCTTGTGGATTTTTTCAGCTTCAAGGCTCAGGTGGAATATCTAGGATGAAAAGTGAATTGTTCCAAAATATTTGGGATATTTTCTAGAAATCCATGAAATGTTTTAGGCATGTTTCTTGAAGTATGTTTGAGATACAATTCCCAAAAGCCACTCTATAGTTTTTTCCCATAAGAGATAAAATTTTAGTCTTATGGTTTGAAGTTATTTTGGTCAATTTGTGTATTGTTGGTGAATTTTATTGTCATGGATATTATTAAAGAAACTTATATGATGTATTTTAACTCATGGTTTGATATGTTAAATTTATTTTTAGTTAAATACCTAATGTTTTAGAAAACCCTAGTTGTCTTCTTGAGAAGGTGTGAAGAAACATGTTTTTTAGAGTGGATTATTCTGCATGAGCTATGATTATTAGATATTTTACATGTTTTTAAACATGTAGTTAATATGTTATAGGTGGTAGTTGATCTTGGAAGTGACTTTGGAGCAGTTGGATCAAGATTTTCTCAAGACTGGTTCTAGATTCCTATAATTTTGAATGTAAATTCAAAGAACTATATAATGGTATATGATTTGTTTCTTATTGAGGTGTTTTGATATGTGAATAATCTTTGTTTTGAAGACCTAGTTTTGGGGTCTTGAATCCAGTTTGGAGTAGTTGTAGAGTTTGAGATATTTGAAGGTCTTCCACTATGATTTGGATGAAAAATTGAGTTGTTACCGAAATAGGATTCATATACCTTTCCAATGGTATATAAATTTATTCATGATAATGATATTTTACATGTCAAGTTGGTCATTATTTAGGATTGCATTTCCTAGTGTTGAAGACTTTGTGAGGTGTACTTCCTTCTTCACATACTTCATGTTGTTTGGAGATGATGTAGAGATTATTTGGCTTGTTGAAGGTTTTTAGAGGATGTACATGAATTTTCTAGATATTTTGGAGCCTTAAAAAATTTAGAAGACATTGGAGGTGTTTGAGCATTCCTTAGAGCTTGGAGAGTGCATTTTGAGCATGCTTGAGTGTTTTGGTTATTGGTGGAGATGTATTGATCCCTACCAACCTACTTGTGTATTTTTTTTTGTTTTATAATATACTTTTGATCTATGTTTGAGTTGGGATTCCTGATCTAGGTGTGTTTTAGAGTTAAGTTGTGTATATAAGTATGTTATATTTGCTTATTATGACTAGTTGAGAAAGAGAGAAAAAATGTGACCTAAAGGAGGTTGAAGGAGAGTATTAAGGGGTTATGGATAGAGCTTAGAAGAGTATTGAATACCTAATAAAGTTTGAGAATCAGATGTGAAAATTCAAATGACCTAATCATCCCATGAGAGAATAAAATTGAGTGAGTTGAGAGGGAGTTAAGTATGAAGATGTTTCATGTGTCTTAGATTTGAACTTGGATCACAATCAGTTATATGAGAAAAATATTTGATATGGTAATTCATTTTCAAATATATTATGATGTGTAATAGTCAAAGGACTCCTTTTTGTGAGTCATATCAGCAAAGATTTACAGGTTTTTTCTCCTTGTGAAGTAGGTGCTTCATTAAACAAAAATATTTCACGATGTGTAATATTCTTACAAGTCCTTGATTTTGGTAATATAAGCAATTGTTTCAGTGGTTTTTCTTCCCCTTGAGGTTTTATCACTTATATTTGGCATGTTTTGTTCTCTCTATCTTGTCTTATGATCTTGTGAATGGTAAATACACATACAAAATGCTCATTTCTGGTTATGTATGATGAATGGGTACTTGAATGATGATTGATAATACATGTTAATTGAATTTAATGTTTTAAATGAATGATTCACCCTACCTCTTAGTCCATTTTGATTCCAAAAATTGGTATCAGAGTTGTTCCTTGTGAAGCAAGTTTGACAACTTTAAGGAGATCCTCTTAAAGAACATGTATGGCAGATAGTTAGGATCAAGTTGAAGAGAATCCATTGGCCAGAATGAGAGATTGTTTGGAAACCTTATGTATTTACATATAGAAATCCATATATGAGGTTTGCAATCCCTCTTGAATAGGTATAGCTCATGAGAAGTCCCATGAAGGGGACAAATAGGGTTCCTATGTCAGTCATGAAGAATATAGCCAAAATGAAAAGAAAGAAGAAGTTGAAGATTTCGCAGAACTAGAACTTGGAGGATGTTTCTAGAAATACAAAGGAAGAAGTTGTATCTTAACTTTAAAATGACCTACATGAGGGAAATACAAAGGAAGAATCTCCTAACATGAAGACAGCCCATGAAGAAGTCAAATGGAGCCCTAAGGAGAAACATAGTATGAAAGAGGTATGAATTGAATAAACCAATGATGTCACTATCAAGGAATGAAATTATAAATAAAAAATCCATCCAAGTGAAAATATGTTCATAAGTTTGAAGAATCCTCCACTCAGCTGAAGAAGTCATTTGATGTTTTCTCCACCATCTCATCACTATGGAAGAAGAGAAGAAGTAACTTTTGTTATCAAACGTTTGTTCTACAATTCAAAGTTTATCGGTACTTTTATAAGCAATATGGACATAGGACTAATTAAAAGAAGAAAAAGGATATTTTTATTTAACTAAGAAATCATGGAAAACAAATTTTACACCTTGAATTGGTAGTAAGGCTCATGAAAGCATGGTGATTGACAACAAGGAATGAAGGGTAAAGGTAATTGTTATCATTTACATTGCTCCAAACATGAAATATGAACTCTCAACCCAAAAGAGTACATCACGAAATAAGTCTAATTTTTTTTTGAGGCCTTGAAAGAAAATAATGAGCATGTTATAGTGATTATACCACTACCAAGCTCTTGGAAGGCCTATAAGAAGCAATTTGAGAGAAAATTGGTTTGGGAAGCTCAAAACATCTTGCCAAGAATTAAAAATTGGAACACATCATCTGAATAGGGTATCTGCGAAGATTAAATAAGTTTTATGCAAAGAAGAGGTCAAATTTTTTTGGAAAAGGTGATAGTTTTCAGTCTTGGTGTTAGGATGCTCAAGGAGACCTTATTAGAATGTGACTGTCAAGAAAAAAGAGTGCCTTATTCATGTTGTTTTGTCCTGAAATGTCATATAAAAGATAGAATAGGATAATGGGTACTCAAAATGTCTTAATCAAAGCTTGAAGATATATGGAATGAAAGATAGGCCAATAAAACCACTTAGATAGGGATACAAGGAGCATTACTAGCTAGAGAAGAAAAATGTGAAAAAGGAATATTTTTTATGGGAATTAGATAAAATGGTTTTACACACACCTCAAGGAGTGAAAATGGTGTCTAAAAATTGTCTCACATTGTCTAGGTCAGGTATGGATTTCTCTCAACATAAACCAATAGATGCCATTTCACTTGAGAAGCCATATTAAACATGAACTGGTTGAAGATACAAGTAAGGAAGTTTAAGATAGTTAATTTGTAAATTAAAAAATGAGCTATTCAAAGATGAAAAAAGATGAGTATTCTCAAGAAGGACACCATTATAATTTATCCATCAAATTTCATCAAGAAGTATGCTACTATCAAAGGTATTAATGTATATTTTCTAGTCTCATGTTAGTCATAAACTCGTGCATCATTAGCTAGATATATGGTTTGTGTTCATTCATTCAAGAGTCTCACATTTCTAAGTTTCATATATAAATTGTTTTTTCCCTGATTTAGTGCATTAATATCAAGATGTTTTGAAGTTGTGTCTTTGGGTATTCAAAAGTATTGTAAGTAAATCTTG
The DNA here is from genome assembly GCA_019776745.2 of Taxus chinensis. NCBI lineage: Eukaryota > Viridiplantae > Streptophyta > Pinopsida > Cupressales > Taxaceae > Taxus > Taxus chinensis. Next base: position 167,069,687 of record CM034157.1, read on the forward strand.
GGTATGTTCTTGAATTGAGTATGAATTAATGACGATACAGAGTTGAAATGTGAATCCTAGTCCCGGTCTATGTGAAGATATTTTTGAAAGGGTTCTAAAATGTTTCCAATAATTCCTTTGAGTCAAAACTTGTGTGTATTTTTGCATGGAGACTTTAAGTAGCCATGACACGCCAATGAGGATTGGTTGTGTCACTATAAGGTCTAAAAGTCTAAAAAACATGTTTATAAGAATTTTTCATGAAGGGTACTGATTTAGTCTTGATTAGAGGAGCTCTAGAGTCTACACATTTAGGTGTCCTTGATATGAGTTGCTATCAAAGATAAGTCTCTCATACAAAGGAGAGTTAGTGGGACATCAAGGCTATCTTGACTTGATAGGAAACATCAAAATGTCATGAAGAGGTAGATCATGTTATGATAAGTATATCAATAGTTTTTTTGGACTCCGGGAGTAAGGTATGAGGTATGGCGACCTTAAGTTCTTGATTGAATAATTATGTGATCCATAGTAGAAGTTGAAGTATAAAAATTTTCTTAGAAGAACACTTAAATATACAAAGTCTCAGATTAAGTCTTAAACCAGAGTTAAATAAGGTCATTTTTATAGCCTTTTGCAATGTTCATTTTAGGGGGAGTAATGGTTTTCCTTAAAGGATTCTAGTAGTGTATTGAAATCATTTTAGGGTTTCAAGGTAGTATGAAGTTTGAATAAGCTCATTTTTATAGCTCTCATCCTAGTGGGATTTCATCATGGTTTAATTTCATAGGAAATAATGCTCCTATATCTTCTTGAAGAGGTCTATTCACAGAGTTTTTGGATTTTTGTCAAAAATTAATATTTATATCAAATTATATCTTGATCATTGTACTCTTCCATAAATCTATTTCAAGTCATGTGTCTTGTCATGAAGAAAATATGTATAGATTAGTCTTCATAGTGGAGTGAAAGCATCTATTTGTTTTCAAATTTGTAAGAAAGATTTATATGAATTTCCTCACAAGACAGAGTACCAAATCTACAACAGAGTAGGTCTGTCTATTTTTTTGAAGGCATTTATGATCTAGATAACATCAAATTTTGGAGATATGTGTGATTGTGTTTTGATAATTCTTAAATGTTTTTGATAAGTTATTGATCCATGAGTGATATGTATCAAGTATGATCTTGCATCATTAAAGAAGTATGAATAATTTGATACACTTTGTGAATTATATGTTAGTGGAAAGACCTGTAGCAGTCTTTGAAAATTTTTAATGATAGACATCATTGGTCAGCTATGATTTCTCTCGACATGAAGGATCTGTGAAAAAAGGTTAGATTAATAAAGGTTTGATTATGAAAACTAAAGGAAAATAGTTTCAAGAAAATATTTTCTAAGTTGTAAGTTTTTGTTATTATTGGTTGTGATTTTCATCATTCATGAAGGATTCTATGGTATCTTGGAAATAATTAAACTATGGCATATCATTTTGTAAGTGGGAAAGGTGAAGAAATGAAAAATCATCTGATATGGAGGATATTAATGAAATAACGAGAGCTTGAAGTTATATTGTGAGTCAAATTTAAATGTACAAATGTTGAATAATGGTGTTTCAAGCATGTAATATATGGGTTGATACAATAGTTATCTATACTATCCATGATTGATTAAAGTACTAGTTATCCTTCTGTATGAAGAAAACATTTTTCATTACACTATCAAAGGACTCAAAATATGTATGAAAGAGGTGAAAAACTCATTTTATGAGTTGGTGTCAGAATATGTAGGGTATAATTCATTGTTTTGTAATCTTATGCAAGAGAAAAATGGTTTCAAGATCTCATGAGACAAAGATAGATGCTTTTATCATCAAAAAGTGTATTAAGGTGTAAATTAGAAAAGTATGACCGACTCATGTTATTTTATGCATGTGAAAAGTTTTTTTTCATGAAGGGGAGCATGTCATATGTTATGAAAAGGTAAGCTTCAGGTCTGAGAAGGTGTTTTGAGATAGGGAGAGTTGTCTTTGATTTATAAGGTGTCGATGGTACTTTAAACGATGATTTGATAGATTTATTGGGTGTATGAAATAAAAAAGTTAGGGAGAGTTGATCACGTGATCATATTATCTGTGATGACATAAAAAGATATAGTGAACACTGTATAAGTGATTTAGGAATATGAATTTTTTCTTGGCACAATGTCATAACATGCAATCAAGGTATGATCTCTTAATTTTGTTTTATTAGTTAGAGTTTGGTGATATGATATTAGAGGGAGCCATAAGATGGATTTTCATTTGATAGGATTACTTCTAGTACATTGATAATTTAGGATACTTTTTAATGAAAGTGTAATTTATGGACATTGGTCCTCAAGTAGGTAGTGCTAGCATTAGAGGAAAATCTTATGATTTCAAGCATAAAACAAACCTAGAGGAAGGTTTATGGAAAGTTTGAAGAAAACTTTGGAGGATATAATTTCATGGGGAGCCATGTGGAAGCTCATAATATGTCCATGGATCATTTATTGTTGTTGTTTGAATACAAGAAAGAGAAATTATATTCCAAGGGAGAGTCACTTGAACAAGTTTGTGATTTTCATTATCATCATTGTGAGTTATCTTTTTCCATGTATAGTTGTCATTATGCCTTTTTCATAGGTGTCAAAGGGGGATAATAGGCTCAAAAAAATGTAAATAATATCTTGTTGGTGAATTTTAACGTGAGGTTTCCATCAATTTTTATAAAGGTGGTTTCCCTCAATGACAAAGGTGAATATTGTTTTCCATTGTGTCTTGGTGTAGTCATTGATGTCAAAGTCCATTGATGGAAAAGTGTGTGTATATGTCATATGATTCTCCATGATGTGTTTTATAGTGTTTAACATGAATTTTTACATCTACTTTAACAAATTTATGTTTTTTATCCCTCATCCCACGTTCTCTCCCATATGTTGTCATTTTGAACAATCATACCCCCTATTCCTATTCAAATTCCCATTTTCACTATCTTAACCCAATCCCATCCCATCCATATTCTATCCCTCCAAATTCAACCCTAATCAAATTTAATTGTTCCTAATATTTGTAACCTAATCACATCCCTAAACATCCTATTTATCCTCCTTATACTCGCATCTACAGTCATTCAATGCCTTTCCACCCTAATTTTTTTTACCATCCCTATGCAACCCTAAACCTCGATAATCAGCTCAAAAACCTAATTTAACCTAATAAGGGTCATCTTTTATTGAGTTGTGCATCATCCTCATACCACCAAAATAAAATGGTCCTCCGTAGTCAACGGTGACCCTAGTGGGTCATCGGTGACGACCCTATAAATATGTCACTACCCCCTCTCCTCAATGGGATGATTTTGTTGTGTTTTTATTTTTTGTGTTTTTTCCTTCTTGTGAGTTTATATCAATGTTTTAAAGCTTTATGAGAGACCTTACATATAATTTTTGGAGATATAAAGTGTGGAGAATTCTTGCAGCTCTATCTTGTTTCATCATCTTTCGATCATCTTTCCAGGTTTGTTCATCGTCTTGGTGATCTACCATCATCATGTTCCATCATTTTTTCTTTCACATTATCATTTCCTCATCTATCAAGGTTCATCAAACCTAATCCTACCTTGGTCGCCATCAATCCATTCACTCACCTGGTTGATGTCGACCTGATCTGCATCAACTTTTCTTTTACCTTGTATTCTTTGTCATTTTTTTTCTAGCTTCCTCTCTGCAACATCTAGATATCTTTGTCTCTATCTATCTATCTCCATCTAATAATCAAAAATCTCACTTTTTGGCCCTGGTCATTGTCGAGTCCTTGATCTACCCCTAGATCTATCTCTAGACCTCATCTGCATTTTCATAATATGCATCCTTTTTTCATCTTTCCTATTTCCTATACCTCTGCATCAAATATAGAACATCTTTAACATCCAAAAACTAGTTCTAGATCCTCTTTTTTCACATATTTTGGTATTCTATACTAAATTCATCATCGGCTATCTCGATCTATCTCGGGTCTCCATCAACCCTATTAGAATTTATCATTTTATCTTAATTTATCAAGTTTGATCTCTTTTTTACATGTTATCTATCATATCTCTTATCATTATTCCATTATGATTTTTTTCCACATTTCATTTATCCATTATTTTATATCAATCTTATAATCATTTGGGTTGACATCCTCCCTAGGAAGTTCATCAATTCTCAAGACTATCTTTGCTACACAACCCACCATTTAATCTACTAATATTTTTATTGTCTAGTTTTCCCTTTTTTGTGCAGGTTATTGAGCTCACTATGGAGAGGATCTTTGTGCCTGTATATTCATCTTCATCATCATCATACATCTCAGAGGTAGCCTTAAACCCTCCCATATTTTGAGTTTCTTCTTTATTTTTTCATACCATTTCATTAACTCAAATTAAGAGTGAAAAAATTGTCAAACATTATGTCACACCTGGTGTGACTGACCTACCTCTTTTGGTAAGTTCCTTGTTTAGTTTCATTTTCTATTTCATATTTTATTTCTCTCTTTCCACTAACTCTATAAGTAGATCTTATTTTCTTACGTGCTTCGTGGGTTTTTCTTTATTTGTTCAAACAACTCATGCATTTAATTTGAAAGAAAAGGAAAAAGGAAAAAAGTGTTATCTAGGTATTATACTTTTTGGTCCTTATTTTATCCTTTTTGCATCATTTCTCCCTCTATTTTTGTTTTCTCATAGAATATCAAATTTGGATTTTGGATCTAAAAGAAACACCTCTTCATGCTTTCTTGATCACATAGTTTAAGTAGGTGGTAATATTTTACATTCACACTTCTTTCACAAACAACCAAACCACATAAACAAATCAACACATCTAAACATCTCATACTAGATGGATATATTGGGATTTCATCACCCAATAAGGAATTTTCCATGGTGTTCTAAACATGTAACAATTTTTTTGACTATTGGTATATTTGCTAAGCACCTCACACCCTTATCGTTGTAGTGCGTGAAGTGTGGGGGTAGGCCACAATACCAAGACACATAGTGATAGTCATCATAGATTTGTACCTCACGTACCTTTGGTATATCGAGGAATCCAGCTGTAAACATTCCTGAAACCATCCTTAGATTGGCCACTTCTTTAGGTTCCCTTTGAGCTCTCTTTCATTCTTCACACTTCTCTAAATAAACAAGATAATCAAAACTTTGTTGCTTGATTTTTTGTCATATTAATAATTTACATAAGATTTTTTTTTTATTTCACACCCATTATTACTCATTCCAAAGCCAATAAAATGGAATAATCAACCTCTTCTAACAACATCCCCATCTCAAACAATATTTCACAACAAAATGACTCCACTTTCCGTTGTCTCTTCTACACCTTTTATCACATCATCCTCTGTCTCCCAACCCATTGTTTCTATGGTTCCTCTTCATGATCCCATAAAATCCAAACCAATCCCCATCTTAAAACCAATCCTTTTTCTATCATCAATTCCATCCCCTCTAGACCAGCTACACCTCCATCTACCACTTCCTTAGGAGCATTTGGACCTCCCAATATCCCTTGCGGGATGCTTGGAGTTTAAAGAACTCCTTTATGCCAATCCCGTCACTCTTTATGATTATCTTACTCGTACATCCACCAATATCCCCATTGATGGACTTCCCCTTCAACAACTTTATACTTATCCCCCAAATTTTGAATCCACCAAGGTTCTCACTTCCCAACTTGTTTTTTTCTTTCCTAGGGCCATGAATGAGTTGGCATTAGCCAACATGAACATGGCCCTCATGATATTCTACCATAATTTCCCAAACCCATTAATCCACTCAATTGGTGGTACATATCCCACCTAATCTACATCACATCAATACCATCCCTACATCTTCCATCCTCGTTACTTCTTCATCTATTTTTATTATTAATGATCCCACCCAAACTTAATAAGAATCTAACCTACTTCCTCCACCACCTGAGCAACATGTTCAAAACTTGGTACCTCTCTTCACATCTCAAGTCCAAAACAATGTTGTTACCTCGCAACCCCACCCTTCAGAGTTAACTCAGACAAATCAACCACCTCTCTGAAACGTCTTTCAACGCATGTTTCCCAATCAACCCATTCAAACATCTCAACCACCAAATGTACATATCCCAACTCACCCAGCACAACCCAATCTAATCCTCCTATCTCTCAACACCAATCTTCTCAATCATATCCATCCATTACATCCCTCCACAATCATCCTATTTCAATCCTATCCAATCATAAGATTTCAATTATATTCCTCCTTATCAACCACCCCCACAAACTCCTAATTACACCAACAATATCAATCTCACCCACAACCCAATCCATCTACCTCTTACAATCTATAACTCATCAATCAACCCCCTCATCCTCACACATCCAATGACCCCATGTAAGCCTTGTTAAGTAGAATGAAAAACCTATAAGCTGCTACTTTGGGTCCTAAAAGCACATTCACCTATAAAAAAAAAATTGTAATGATCCTATCAACTCATCCGTACCCGTCAAACCTTATCCTCCACATTGGGATCTCCCTAATTTCTCTAAGTTCAACAGTAAGGAGGATCCCAAACAATACATTCATGCCTTTAGGAACTCATGTTATCTCATCACCCATTAATCAAGACCTCATGCTTCACACTTTTCCTATATCATTGGTTGGAACCGTGTTGTACTAGTACAATGACATCCCCCAACATTCTCTTTTCTCTTTAACTCAACTTGTGAACTATTTTCTTGAGCACTTCTCCATCAATATCATGTGCAAAATCACCATCACTGATCTCTATGAAATCATTAAACAATTTGATGACAAATCAATTGTTGATTTCATTGCTAGTTGGCATGACATTATCAATCAATTATCCTTTCTCTCTTCCCCAAATTGAATAATCAAACTCTTCTCTAGATCATGTGCAAAACATATCTCATCCACCCTTCAAATTAAATCTTTCCAAATCTTTGAATAACCTTTACCATGGCCCATAAATTATAACTATGCCCTTGAGCAAGGCCATGTCAAGCTTTGCTCCAACAAACCTAAGACTGAATTCACCAATCATCCACCCATAATGAAAAATCTAAAAATGCAGCCAATTTCATTGTCATAAAAATTTCTTCCGCATCCACATCTCATGTTGAGCCTCCCCAAAGAGCTCCTGACCAACCCTAACTATACTCCTCTTGGAGAATCTTATAGTTCTATCTTCGAAAAACTCATGGTTACACACCTTATCTAACTTCCTCATATATCCCATTTGATGATTCACATCCAAAACCCACGTGGTATCGTGAGGACCATTATTGCAAACATCATCAAGTTTGTGGTCATGATATTGAAAAGTTTCTGTACCTTCAAGGACCTAGTGCAATGGCTTATCGATCATGGGGACCTTCAATTAGACAATCCTAAATGCTCCTCCTAACCAACCATTGGATGTCTTCAAGCAACCCTTCCATAATCATCCACCAAAGAACCAAGCTAATCCTCTCACATCTCAAGAACATTATGCCCATGTGATCAATACTCTAAGTCAGGTTTCAACATCACCACCCACATCAAGTGTACCCACATGTATATTATAACCACATCTACTGTACTCATATGTATTGCACCTATGTCTACTTCAACATCTACACCTAAATCTATGATCATATTTTCATCGACACCCATATCTACATTTATGATACCCACATTCATTATACCTATATATATTACATCCACAATCATTATCTCCATTTGCATCCATATCCTACATCCATCATATCTCATCCAACTATCTACATCTATATCCATGTCAATCCCTACATCATCTCAACATCTACCTCTACATCCATGCCTACATCTATATCTACTATACCTATATCCCAATCCACATCCATAATCCACACCATCCCTTGAAATCCTCTACCAAGTAGATAAATCCCCCTTGATTCTATCTTAAATGATGTTCCAATTCCATCCTCATCTCAAAAAAGTACAACCACTTCTATATCAACACCTCCAAATTCCACACAATCTACAACCTCTTCTAATCTTACCAACCATACTATCCAAAAACCATCTTCATCTTTAATCCTACATATAACACACAACCTACACCTAAATCCTCTAATACCACCTCCAAAGACAACCCCGATGTTGAAATCATTGTTATCACTGCCAAGGGAAAAACTACGCAGCAAAGATCTAAGAACCTTGGCATCCCTACTCAAAAATATCTTACTCATCTACACAAGAAATTGGATCTTATTCTTTGAAATCCCCATCAATCCAAACAATCCAACATCCAATCATCTATCTTAGGACCTCTCCCATCCATTTTAGGAATGTTCCTTTCATCCAAATCTCCCACCAATAACAAATTTGAATCAATATCATCTTCTCCTCCTCCCAGACCCAAATATAATCCAAACCCCCTATCAAACCCCATAAGAGTAAGGGAACCACTTTTTCCTTCATCCTCCTCTCCTAAAACAAATCCATTCCTAATCTATGAAATCCACTCTTCAAAAACCCTCAATGGATCTTATACCAAAATCTTTCATCACCTCAGCCAAGCATCCACAATCACCCTTCCCCTATCAAATCCTTTGATTCACATGGGTGGAAACCCATGTGGTTTGATTATAACATTATTTTTTCTTACCATCGTGTCCATGGACATGACACCGAGCATTGTAAGGCTCTTAAAACCCTTATCAACAATCACATAGAAGATGATGACCTTCTCACCGAAGAATACCACCCTCTTCCATCCACCCTCATCCACATCTCAAACCAATCCTCAAATCAAATCTACAACTCACCTCTAAATCTAGGTCCCTCATCCACACCCTTCATCATGATCCCTCCACCCAACTCTACATTTTCAAAAGAATATCCCTCTCTTTTTATAATTATCATTTGTATTACCACTCACTCTTACGCCCATGATCTCAACCATCCACCCAATCAAAACCAATTATTTTCATCATCCACTCCTTCTAACGAGCCCCACCCCATCTCTTCCTTCATCAAAGGATAAGTGAATCCATCCTAGCCGCTCCACGATACCCAAAATCTTTGTTATTAGAAAAAGAATTGTATGAAGACAATTGCATAAGGACCCGATCAAAATGTATCTCTATGAGCTTATCCAAATTTCCCCTAACCATCGACAATATCTCATCAAAGCTTTGTAGTGTATCCCATCACAAACGATGAGTCTTAAACCTTTCGCAACCCTCTTGAGATCTCTTACAACTTCCACCACCATCTCCTTTGATGATTCTGAAATCCCTGACATTCTTCCTAAAGATCATGACCTTCCCCTTTCATCACCGTATATATCAATGACACCTTCATTCGATGATCTATGATTGATAATGGTGTTAGCATCAACATCATCTCATCCCATACCTTCAACCAACTCAAGCTTCCTGACACCATTGTTGCTCAATCACCCATGGTTCTTAGGACCTTCAATGACATTATTTCCCTTTGCATTGGGAACAGTCATCCTCCCCATCTATGTTGGTGAAAAATTCTCCATGAGATCTTCTATATTGTTGAGGGGGAGTTCAAATATAACATCTTGCTTCATGACGCCCATGGATCTACACTTGTGTTATGTCCCATCCATTCTTCATTAACTACCTTAAGTACGAACATGAGGGGAAAATCCATACACTCCCCACTAATCTTCCTCCCTTAAAAGCATGCCACATGACCTACCAACCAAATGATGTGCTCATTCCTAAGCAAGATTCATCTTCTGAAGCATCTACTAGCTCATCTATACCTGCATCCAAGCTTCCTAATGACGAATATCTTGAAAATGTGATGCGGTATCTTTCACTGGGGGAGTATCAAATCCTCTGCCCTTAATTATCTTCACACACCCAATTGAATTGGTAGACCTAAAAAAGTTTCCTATGTATCGACCTAATATTGGGGATATCATTTCCTTCATGGTCCACCTCATCTGAAAACCAATCTTATCTATGGTGGCATCGATCACCCTTTTCTCACACTGACAATCAACCTCACACCAAGCCATACACCAATGGCTTTGACTTCTCTAGAAAAAATCCTTCACCTACACCTACCTCCATTGTTGCACATGGAAGGGATTTGGTATGGGACCTTATGAATAAGGAATGCATGATCTTATCCTTAACCAATCTTGTAAGCCTCACGAGAAGTTCAGATTGGGTTTCAAAGAACAACTCATCAATTCCTTCGAGCATACTTCCTCTGCATCTCCCATGCACATCAAATCATCCAACTGTTCTCCATTCAACTACCTCATAGGAATGGATGACACCATTTCCCTTTCTTCTAACTTTTTTTAATCTCCACAATCACTCTGGGACCAGTAACCTATCAGGCTTAAGGTGAAATTAGGTCCCTTCCTTTCAAATTTCCCAACATGGTAGACAAATATTCCCCTACCATCGATATTATTCAATGCAGTGATGATGACTCCATTATTTCCTACATGGGCAGAATATTCTCATCTTCATAAGGCCTTACCTCCCGACACATCCACCCTTCTTAACATAATCTACCATCGACATCAACATAGGTATATCGAAAGAGCCCCATATCCTCAAATTTTCCAATCTCTAAATCCACAAGAGCTAGAATCCTTTACTACTTTCCTCTCTAAGCATAGCCAAGCCTTTGTATGGTAATAGGAAGACATGTCAGTACGTGATCCTAGCATTGTCATCAATAACATCATCACCATCCCTAATGTAAATCCAGTTAAGAAGAAACTATGCCACATATACCCTCGCATTACCCTCCTCATCAAAAAATAATTGCAATGTCTTCTTTCCACCAACTTCATCCAGCCTATCAATTATCCGCAATGGGTTTCTAACATCAAACCCATTGGTAAAGCCTCTGGGAAATATCATATCTCTACCTAAATTTCAAGATTTAAATCTCACTTTCCCTAAAGATGACTTTCCCCTTCCTAACATCGATCAACTTGTTCACCTAACAGTTGGCCAGAAAATGTTTTCTCTTATGGATGGTTTTTCTGGTTACAATCAAATCCTCATCACACCAAAAGACCAACATAATACATATTCCTTCATCACCCCTTGGGACCTTTTTGCTATCATGTCATGTCCTTTCGTTTGAAAAATGTAGGGGCCACCTATCAACATGCCATGACCTATATCTTCCATGATCTCATCCTACAAAAAATAGTAGGATTATGTCGATGATCTCTTAGGTAAATCCAAACATCGACAGGACCATATTCCATTTCCTGAAATCCTCTTCACATCCTTATCTGATACTTCATTCATCTCAATCCCACCAATTGTGTGGTTGGATTTATAACTAGAAAGCTCCTTGGATTCATCATTCTTATTATGGGTATTGAATTCGACCATGCCAAGATCAAAGCCATCCTTAAGATGCCTCCTCCTTCCAATCTATAAGAAACTTCATAGTCTCCAAGGCCAACTTCAATCAGTCTTCCACTTCATCTCGTAACTTTCAGATCATTTCCAACCTTTTCATCATCTCCTTCGAAAATACACCCAGTTCAAGTGGGATGCCAACTTCCAGAAGGCCTTTGATGAACTTAAGCAATATCTTTTATCGCCACATGTGCTCAAGCCTCCATGTGAGGGGGAACCATTCTATCTCTAGATCTCTACCACCGACCATGCTCTAGGTTCCATGTTGCCATACTGCGATGAGAAGGGAAGGAGATAGGTTGTCTATTATGTCATCCGCACTCTTCATGACTATGAAACCTACTACATTGAAGCTAAAAAGTTACGTTGCACTCTTTTCTTCCACTTCCAAGATTCTCCACTATCTTCTCAATCAAAAAACCTATGTTTTCACTAGCTTCAATCCTCTCAAAACCATGCATTCCAAACCTTATCACAATGATCATAGCACTTGATGGCTCATGCTCACGACTAATTTTGACCTAGAGTTCATATCTCAAAAATCAATCAAGGCCAAGGCTATCATTGATCAACTCACTGAATCCCCTCTTCCTGATAATCAACTCCCCCATGAAAATTCCTGACAAATCCATCTTCACCATCAATCATGAGTTTTCTCCCCTCAAAATGACATTGTTATTTGACGGCTCTAAGTTTCAACAAGGGGGAGGTGTTGGCATCATCATCATTCCTCCTTGGGAAACTCCTATCCCCATCACCTACAAACTCAACTTTGAGTGTACCAACAACATGGTTGAGTATGAAGCCCTTATCTTGGGCCTCTAAACTGCTATCATGCTCATTGTCCAAACCCTCAACATATATGGTGATTCCTAACTCATCATCAATTAAATCAAGGGGATCTATCAATGTAAAAATGAAGTCCTTCAAAAATATAAGGACATCATCAAATTTCTTCTTGATGACTTCGATCAATACACCATCCAAACCATTCCTCGTTCATCCAACCTCTTCACAGACACTATGACATCCCTTGCATCTCTCATCCCTTGGACAACCGAAGAATCCAAACTCTTCATTGTTGTTCATCACATCGATCAACCATCCCATACCAATGAGCTTCCTTGTATCAATCTCATTGACACCAATCAATCTGATCTCTGGTATACCCAGATCTTCAACTATATTTCTTATCTGAAATTCCCTCCAACCTATCTAAAAATGGTAGGAGGTCATTCCTTCAAATGTTAAACCACTATGTTATCCTTGGTAGATTCCTTTAAAAATGTGGGTTTGATGATATTTTACTACGATGCCTTAAATCCCATGAATCTATCTGAGCCATCCAAGAATTCCATGACAACATATGTGGTGGACACTTTAGCGATTTGGTCATTGCCAAGCACATTATTTGGATGGGATACTACTAGCCCACCCTCAACCAAGACTTTTATGAATATGTTAAAAAGTGTGTCAAATTCCAACAACATTCCAATCTCATTTGTATCCCTAGCCAGGCTTTACAACTAGCTCAAGATCTATGGCCTTTCTCACAATGGGGACTTGACCTCATTGGCCTCATCAATCCACATTCTTCTCAATTCATCATTCTATCCTCACCAACCAAATATTTCACCAAATGGGTGGAATCCATTCCACTCACATCAACCAAAGCTAACAAAATCGTCAATTTTGTTCTATCAGCACATCATCTGTCGCTTTGGCGTTCCTCAAAAAATCATCACAAACAACAGAAAGTCCTTCAAAAACAAATATCTTAAGAAGATTTGTGACACTTTCAATATCAATCTTAGCTTCTCTTCTCCATATTATCCACAAGCTAATGACCAAGCCAAATCTACTAACAAAACTATTTGTAACATTCTTTCCAAAATTGTTGATAAGGCAGGTCAAGATTGGCATCTTCATATCCCCTTCACTCTTTGGGATTATCGAACTAGCATCCACACCTCTATGGGTGCTACTCCTTTCTCTCTTGTCTATGGCTCTGAATCCATTCTTCCTCTTCGAAGTTCAAATCCCATCCTTGTGTGTTTCTCTTCATGACTTTGTCTCTGACGAGGACTATCACCAAGAACATCTATCACAACTAGAACTAGTAGATGAACACCACTTAATCCCTCCAACATCATCACATCTATCAAGAGTGAATCAAATGTTCCTAGAATAAACATCTTAAAGAACATGACTTTAATATTGGTGACCTTGTTCTTAAAATAAAATCAGAATGTCACTACTCTGGAAAGGAGCCAATGTGGAAATTTTTCTCCAAACTAGATTGGACCATATATTATCACTCATAAGTATGGGTCCATCTCCTATCATTTAGCCTCCCTTGATGGTAAACCAGAAATGGAACCTCTCAACACCTTGCACTTGTGGCCTTTCTACTATTAACACACCTACCAATGTGATCTTAGTCACATTAATAGTCGTATTCCCATCATTATCCTTCTTCATCTTCCATCGTAATGATTTGGAATCATGTGGTCTTCCATCACTATCTTATCTATGACCTTGAATATGGGCACCATGGCTCTGCTCATAGCATATTCCTTATGGACAAGTTCCTCCTTCTAGGTGGGAACCCATGATCATTACATCCATTTCCTTCTTATCTACCTACTGGAACCATGATAAGGGTCCACATGTGTAGCTTGTACACATTACTTCCCCTCCCCAAGTGGTCTACTTGGCTATCCTCAGCTCTATCATAAAAAGATAAAAAAAATTAAAAATGCTCATATCAAAATCTATGTTATCCAAAATAAAGACTGCTCCCTCGAAGGACAGTTATTCATATAAAAAAAATTATCAAAAGTATAGATTGATCCCTCAAAGGAAACTATCACATATCTTATCCTGCCATAAAAAAAATAAAAAAATCAAAAGCAAAAATCATAATTGTAGATCACTCCCTTGAAGGATGGCTACCCCATTATATCATGGTAGTAAAAGGCTTCCCACATTGATCAACCTTTCATAAAAGCAAAAGAAAAATCCAAAAGAAAGCATCCTAAGAAAGCTTCCTGCATCGATCAACTTTCCATCAAAAGTAAACTTCCCACATTGATCAGTTTGCACAATATTGCTCAGAGTTGGGGCATAGACCTAGGAAAACCACCTAAGGAGAAACTATTTCCCCCATACAAGCTACATCTAAACCCCTTGTCATGTCTACAGTGGGTGTATAAGCACACCTTCCATCTTCCCCTCATGATCTTATATGTGACTAACTATCGTTAGTTATGTGTTAACACATGCCATATGGTTGCAAGTGCATTGTCACTTTGTTCATGTTCCTTTTCATGTTTTACCTCCAATCCAGTCCCAAAGCATCTATCCTATGTGCACTCCTTACTATGAGGAAGTGTACTTCTTATATTTAGGTCACCCTCATCGAGGTCACGTGTTTTCATATCAATCTAACCATTTTCACATCCAATCATATCACACCATCACATTGAACATCATTTCCATTTTGATCTATGTTCTAATATATCACATCCAATATAATCCAACTACATAATCTTATCTCATATCCAATACAATTAACATACCACCTATATCTAATCATATAACATCTCAATCCATCAATCATATCTAATCTCAATCCATCACATCTAACATATCTAATCATCATCTATCAATCACATCTACATCTAAAATCCATCAATCATATCTACCATCTAAATCCATCCATCACATCACATAACCATCATATCCATCTAATATCTACATCTAATCAATTCATCACATCATATCTAATCTAAATAATAATCCATACATCTAAATCCATCACATAATATCTAATTAATCATATATCATTTTCAATCCAAAATCCATCAAACATCAATACCATCTAAATCAATAAATTTATCATCATACATCACATAATCTAAAATCAACACCATATCAAATATCTAAATATTCATCTAATCATATAAATCCATCACATACATCTAATCTACTCATCCACACAATCATGTAAATCATCATAAAATCATACATATCATAATACATATATATCATGTGTGTGTATATATATATATATATATCATATATTTATACATCAGTGATAGGCCTCCAATAGGCTCTATCTTGATATCTACATCAAAATCTATATATTATATACAATGTTCACCCACTAATTAGTGAACACAAAATCTAAGACTTTGACTCCTAAGCCAAGACCTTGTCCTCTTTCCTAACCCTTGTCCTCCTCCCTATCCACCATCTGGACCAAGATCATGCCTAGACTGCATGCTACACTCATCATATGCTCCCTGAAGTCCATTGTCAGCCTTGATCTCCTCTCTCCCACCATGCAAGTATGTCACATAGCATGGTACATCAGGTAATTTAATAGTCATTATCCACTCATATTACCATGCCTCATCTCCAAGATCACGGTACTACTCTAGAGTCACAAAACTAGGAGGAGCCATCTATCCATCCCCTTGTGGAGCTTCCTAGGTCACTCCCCCATGTCACCTCAGACAGGAGTGCCTGGATCTCCATATCTACTCCATAGGGCCTCTCTCTGTCTTTGATATCTATCACGCTATTGGATAGTCATGTCTCTCTCCTAGCACATCACATCTCAGCTCCTAGCTTGCAGTATCTCGCTCCTAGTGAGTCACATCTAGACTCTTCCTATAACTGGGATATCTCTGTCTCCACACATCCATCTCCACCCCTCTCCTCCTATTGTTTTTCTCTCCTCCTCTAGCACAACCACCTCCTTCTTGCATGTGTTTCCTCCTCAGCTCTACGGGATGCCCACTGTTGAGTCAACCACTCCACATAACCCTCGGTAAGCCCTACATCATCCTCATCTAAATCCACTAGCTCCGCCACCTCCACCAATGGATTGTCCATCATGAGACTAGGTAAGTCACCCTCTACCTCATCTCGTCTGTATCTAATCGATGCCCCAGGCACCATCTACACCAACCCAAACTACCTCATCACACGTGGAAATTGTATCACCTCCACCATCTTTGAGCCTCCACCCCTGTACCCATCTCACTCTCCTCAAACCTATGAGTTGGATATTTACGTGCCCAGCCATGTAGGAACCCTCTGTACGACCTCCATATGACATTATCAACATTGAGGCTCCCCAATATCTCTGTATACCAATCCTCTCCTCGCTCACCCCTATCTCCATGAGCCTGGTTGACTCTCCATCTCATAAATCCAACGGTCAACTCTATGTGATCTCTTGTGATCCATGGAAGCCCTAGTGGCCTCACCACAACTATGTGCTCATAGGCCCAACAATGTAATAGAAATCCCACATCCAATCCAGATCTCCTCTCAGTCACATACATCCATAGCTCATGGTATACCTATGCTAGAGGGTTGCCCTAAATGCAAACATTTTCATGTGCTCAACAATGTCCACCACCACTATTAGGGCCCATGGGAATCTAGCCCCACCTAAATCTAGCAAGTGCATAGCAGGATATTGCCATCATCACTAAACATATCAGTTGGTTCCCAGACTCAATGGATGATAATGTGTCTCAATATGAAATGCCCTAGATACAAAGGTAATATGAGGGCCTCTGCTCCAAACAACCATCTCAAGTGCATCCATCGACCCTCCTGTAATCGGCACTATAGGTACCCCATGGATCAACAAACTCATTATATGATACACATCCTCTAATGTGATCATCATCTCACCTGTCTAGAACCAGAAGGTGCTAGTCCTCAGGTCCCATCTGTCTATCAATGTTATAATAAGCCTTGTGTCTCGAGGCACCCTCTGATAGTGGCAGAATGCACTCAATCCCACTGCATCCAAGTGATCCCACTTACATCTATAACATCAACCCTAATCATCCCCAACATGGTTGGGACTCTATCTCGTAAATATAATGTGTCTTTGGCCTGCAAAAATCAATCAAAAAGGCACCCATCAACATCAAATCATCAAAAATCATCATTTTTCATCAAACAAATAATCAATAAAATCTATCATCTACCCTAGTTGATGTTGACCCTAACCTGTCGATTCATTTTCCCTAGGTCGATGGATGACCCCAAGTCACCTGCCAATTGCCCTTGGTGCACCCAAAAATCAAAAAAAAAAAAAAAATCAAATAAAATCAAAACCAAGCTAGGTTTTCGGCACTTACCACTCTCTGAGACCTCTGGCGCTTCCCTCCACCTCCGCTGGCATCCATTTTGATCAAATCTCAGGCTTTTATATCACTCAGAGCTCTCAATCGTCCAAATCATGTAGTTCAAATGAACCTTGTCACCATTATTCATCGCTTATATAGGCGCCGACCCAATCCCAGTCGACGTCAACCCCAAGTCATTGACCCAAGCCAAATCATCGTTGACCCACCCAGTCGTTGTTGACCCAACCCTATTTTTCATCCTTCATCTCATCTCATCCAATCTCTTATCCAAATTATCTTTTCTTCCACTTCAGACTTGTGTGTCACCCATAACACACCATTCCTTGTCTTGTATAGCTCATTTCACTATCTTTTTTCTTATCTACTTATCTCATTGCACATCCTTAATCCCATCTAGAAGCCCACTATGTGGCCATCTCTGTGTTCCCTCTCAGGTAACCATATCTCATCTTAAGTCCACCCTTTGTGGCCATTTTCCTCCTTTCAATCCCACCAAGATGCATATTTTCTCACTTCCTCATATTTTAAGGATAGTTGCATACTCTTTTTCCCCACTTTTTTTCCGGGTCTTTATCAAACCATTGTCTTGACCATCCTCACATTTTTGTGTATGCCTTTGATGTCTTCCTTTGACCCATTGGTCTCATGGCTTGCACATCCATCTGAGTGGATTCCCATTGGACTCCCTCCATCCTGCAGTGATCTTTTCTGACTCATGGAGTCCGTAGGACATTAACGTCACCTTCCATTGAGGCTGTATTATATGTTCCCTACTAATGTGTTTCCAAGTATTCCAAGTTTATTCCCATTGGATTCCCTCCATCCTGCAATTGATTTTTTCTAATCGTCACGGGTCCATAGACATTAACGTCTCCTCTTGTTGAGGTCGTGTTATGTTCCCTACCGATGTGATTCCAAGGATTCACCACCATATTTATTTTTATTCTTTATCCCATCCTTCTTCCAATGCTCATATCACTCTGCACTTGGGGCATATTATCTCTTCTTTTCTCATTCTTTCCTCTCTTTCCTCATTTCCTCCATTTATCTCTTTCAACCTAGTAATCAATTCTTCTTCATGTCATCGATCCCTAGTTTGAGGGGGAACACCTCAACCATCATCTTTTATCACTTCTAGTTTTTGTCTCACGGCTTTCTTAACACAAACCACTTGACAAAAGGGGAAAATGTAGACACCAAATTTTGGTTCACTTGTCCCCCATCCACGTTCGCTCACCCCTTCATCGTCATCTTGCACATTCACACCCTCTTCCTATTTAAATTCCTATTTCCCTCCTAAATAGGATTTATTTCCTCTTAATTTCCTATTTTCCTATCATTTTTCCCCTATAATTATTTTATCCCATCATAATTCATTTCTAATCACATTTAATCATCCCTAAACACATGCTTATTATCCTTATCACATCCCTAAACCCCTCATTTATCCTCCCTAGACTCTCATCTACCCTCTTTAAATTCGTTTCCACCCTCCAGCCACTTTTATCACCCCTATGGAACCCTAAACCACCTAATCAATTCAAAACCCTAATATAACCCTAATAGAACTCTTTTCTTAAGTTGTGCATCATCATCATCTATAAAATCAATAGTCCTTTGCATTCAACGGTGACCCTATCAGGGTCAACAGAAACCTATAAATATGTCATTACCCTCTTTTCTCAAAGAGGAATAAATTTTGGGTATTCTTGACTTCTTGCAGATTTTCTTTATTTTCTTCTCTTCTTGTGAGTTACCATCAACATCTTGAATTCTATCTTGGATCCCTTGCATATCATATTTAGACACCTAAATATTTGATTTTTCTTGGAGCCCTATCTTGTTTCATTATATTTGTCAATTTTATGTTGGCCCTCATCGTCATTTTGAGCTCTGCCATCATCATCAATTATCCTTTTTTATTTCCCATAGTCCTTTTCCATCTATCAATATTCATCAAACCATAATCAATCCTTGGTTGCCATCGATTAAGCCCTGGCCTTTGTCAACCTTATTTGCATTAGTCCTTTTCCCTGTACTCTACCTCATTTTCCATATGTTCTCTAATCTCTATATCATCCAAATCTCTCTCCCTTTCTTTTTTACCCATCTAATATTCTAGATCTCAATTTCCTTCCGTAGTCACCGTCGATTATCTCAATTTTTTCTCTATTCACTTTTTACCTGATCTACATCTTTTACTTTTTCATCTATTTACCTACAATTTACATCCTTTTTGTTTCTTGTACATCTGCATCAAATCCATGATTTATTAAACATCCAATAATTACTTTCAGAGCATATTTTTTCACATCTATTGGTTTTCTCTGATATAGTTATCATCTACTATCTCGAGTCACCATTGATCCTATCATGTTTGATCTTTTTATCTAAATTTATCATTATCCGTAGTATCTGATCTCTTTGTTACTTGTTGTCTAGCATATCTATGATCCATGTTCAATTATGGTTATGTATGCATGCCATTTATCTAATATTTTCAATCAATCCTATAATCATGTGGGTTAACATCATTAGGAATTTCATCACTTCTCAAGACTGATATTTTTAGGTAACCCATAATTTAACCTACTAATTATTTTCTTGTATAGATATCCCTTTGTTGTGTAGGTTATCGAGCTCGCTATAGAGAGGATATTTTTTCATGTATCTCATCCTCATCCTCATCACACATGTTGGAGGTATCATTCAACCCTCCCATATTTTGTAGTTTCTTGTTTTCTTGCATGCCATTTCATTAACTCAGAACAGGAGTAGAAAAATTGTGAAATTGTTGGCTGGTAGTGTCATGTTTTCATCATGTTGCAATGGTGTCTAGGCATGGTGTTGAGCATGATACAAGCATGGATGGTCATGGCACAAGTGCCAAAGGTTTTCATGAGGTCATACATGGTCCTAGAGGTCTATTAAATGTGTCTAAGAGTCTCTAATGAATCATCATGGTGATTTCATTCATTTTCATGGTTGACTCATGTCATTTTAGGCCTATTTCTAGACCTAGAACATGCAGTTTAGCTTAGAAGCATGAGAAATAGAGAAAGAAAGTTATGGTCAAGAAAGGTAGGAACATTTTGATGGGTTTTAGGTTAGTTCTCAGAGGTTTTTTTATGTCTCATTTTCCTTGGGAAGTAAGAAAGTGAATTCAAGCTAAAAATTCATGGGTAAGTTGCAAAAGACCATTAACCATACCATGAATGCTCAACTCCTTAAAATATATGTAATTGAGATGTCTAAATCTATCATTCTAAAGCTTACAAACTGAATCTACATGAGAACCCATGGCCATCCCTATTGAGTAAGTGTCATCAAAACCCTCAAAGTGATATAATATATAGCTATGATAAAAAATACCTTGACTAACAAGTGAGTAAGAAGTCAATTAGGTTTTGAAAAGTTTCATACTTTTACCCCTTCTGGTGTAAAATTCATTGTCTTTATTTGATCAGAATGATGAAACTGATATATATATAAATTAAATTTTTAGTGATGTCATGAACCTATTATACATAATTGATGTTTCCACCATCAATGTGTATGTCACCTTTCCCTTAACATAAATAAAGAAAGTTTTTCCAACCTTTATTTTAGATGTAGAACCCAAACCCATAGATACAAAAGAATCCTTTTAATAATTCATGTGGTGAGAAACACAAGAATCTATAACTCAACTATCTGTAATAGTTGACTGAGATCTCCTAGCAACATTAAGTGTTTTTTGATGCTCATTAAAAGGAGGTGGAGTGGAGATAGAGATATTGTGTGTTCTGGTTGCATCCTCTAAGGCTTTTGTTCACATCTAACACCTAGTTTCAACATGACCCTTTCCCCCCTAGAAAAAAAAGCATGGAAGGATAGGGTTATTCTTGGATTTAGAAGAATAATTGTGGGTTTAGAGTTATTTTCTTTGGGTTTAGGAGAAATTTGAGATGGAGAATGATTGAAATTTGATTTACCTTTTGGTTTTCCCTTTCCCATAGGATTAGATTCTATTAATGCATTTTGAGAGGTGAAATAATCAATCTTAGACATTTCAAATTCTTACCTAATAAGTATTTCATAAAATAATTCTAAGCTAGACATTTTGAATGTGTCACCTAATACATCCATGGTAGATTAAAATGTAAAATAAAATATTTGGAATGGACCTCTCAAATTGGATAGAATTAGGTAAACAAACTCTTCATATTTCTTGTCTCTTTCATTCCCCTTCAATTTTGTCAACAATTTCTTGGACTAAGAGAAGTGATCTAAATTTAAAGATGCATGGATCTCATGTGATCCACCTTACCAAATTAGTCATTTAATTTCTATAGTATGTGAAAAGGAGGGACCCATCCTTCCATACGAAAAAAAATACTATTACTTACATAAGTTCCTATCAAACCCATATACTCACGAAATTTACATTTATACTGAAATTTATCATATTCTCTAGAGAATAATAGCTATTCTGCATAAGTTAAATCCCACAATCCTTTATGTTTAATGATTGTTTCCATTTCCACCCCTAGTTTCTGTAAGTTAAATTTCAATGGGGCTGATAAAAAACCTTGGGATTTCGGTGGCATGGTGCGTAATTCGTAATTAGAATGATGATTTAATCAATGCAGGATCTTTCCACCTTAGAAAGGCACTTGTAATAAAAAAGAAGTGCAAGATCTCCTCTTCGATGTTAACAGTGTAGTGGAATGAAATTTTTACCCATTTGTACATAGAGTGTGATCACAAATTATCATTCAGGCCATCACTACAGGTAAAAATGCTAATTGGAACATTGATTTTTACATATCCAACATTTTTTTTTGTTGACCAAATTGGAGACTTGGTTAATTGGCCATGTGTTTAGAGAGGCTAATGTGGCGGAAGATCACATAGAAAATCATGGGTTGTTTCAAACAATTGATGCCATCAAATCAAATGATATATCTGTATGGACAGGAATGACCGTCATCTTAGAAAAGGAAGCCACTTGAGGTCGTTATTGGTCATTCAAGCATGTACCCGTATCTCAGATCTGTAAGGATCGAGTAGTTTGAGAAAACAATGGAACCATGTCCTAATTGTGGGACCTTGGGAATTTGAGATTGATCTCTAGAGAAATCCGGTTTCTATACCTACCTCTAACATTATTACTACTCCTAATACTGCAAGTAAATCCTAGAATAAACATTCCAAGGGACCAGGGATAGAAGGATGTGTATAAAGGGGAAATCCTAAGCTAAAGAATGTGAAATAATGCCAGGAAAGAGGGTCAATCATCTCTCCATGAGTGGCAAAGGAAAGTGATAAAAGGGCACATGAGAAGAGGGTGAACCTATGACACGAGCCATAGATAAAAACATGTAGACTTGATGCTTCCAATTCCATTGATAACATATGTAAAAGTGGAATCTCCAAGTAAGAAATGTGCACAACATGCCATAAAATGCAAATAGATAAGCAAGACACAACATGAAATCGAGAAACGGGAAGAAGAAAAGTTCCACAAAACCTGATTTTATTAATTAAGGGATGCCACAATCATTTACATTCATGGTAGGAGGTGAGGATACAATATGCAAAGACCAATTCCAAGGTTTGAAACTTTTCGGAAAGTCAACCACTATTTTTGCATGGTGTCGTTATAACAAAGAGGGATCCTATTTTACAATGATTAGAGATCTATAATTTATAATAGAAGAAGGAGAGAAAGAGAAGGAGAAAGACGAGGGAAACTTAGTATTTAAATATATCAACCACCAATAACCACCAATAACTACATGTAAAACCATCTACAATGTTGTTAGATATTCACTTCTACATGTCTATTTGGCATGTAGAAGAAGTGGAAGGAGACCGAGATCTGATAAAAATATAGGTGGTTGAGGTTGATTAGATCTGTGTGCATTAATGCATCTGAGATATGTTTCCCTATTTTCCACCTACCAAATCCCTCCTAAATTTGAGTTTAAAAATTCCAACATGGGTAGCTTGACATCAACAACTTTCAAATGAGTACAAGATCTTGTGTGTCAGATCCCTATAGCACAATATCATAAGTTATGGTTGTCCAAATTCTATAGGTTGCTCTAACACACAATGACACATGACACACGTTGATTAACTAAAGGAGTCAGCCAATAGTTCATTTCTACCCCATGCTACACATCGGTTCATTGTCTAGATTTGGTGCCATATTGGTGAAATTTGATTGGTTGCATGTTGCACACTCAAGTTTGATAGATGAAGTGGCATAGTGATTTACATTGAAGAAGGCACAAGGTACAAAAGTAATAGCTAGGCACGTGAAAGGGAAACAAAGGGAAGGAACGCGTGGAAGTGTGCACACAAGAAGAATAAGAAAATACTTGCATAGGAAAAGTATGGGAAACGGGCGTGTAGAGGTAGTCTGGACCAATTGCTAGGAAGGAAGGAAGCTTATGCGTATGTGCAAGCGCGCAAGAGGATTGCCGGGGACTTAGTCGATTTTTGGAAGGCAAGTCTGTTGATGTGCATGCAAGGAGTGCATGATGGGATTAGGAAATAAAGTGTATGCACAAAGGAATGCATAAAGAAAGTTTGAATGGATATAGAAGAATACAAAGGGAAGCAATAGCACATGAAAGATGTGTTAGGTGATGCAAAGGAAGAAGTAAAGGATGAGGAGGTAGCAAGATGGGAATGTGAGGGTTTGTGGAAGAATTGCAACAAAGTAAAAATATACCAAGGGAACAAGCTATGAGTGTGCGTAACCCATAATAATGTAAAATATTAGTGTCAAAATGAAAATATGATAAGTTATCAAAATAACTAAGAGGGTTATTTTGGACAACAGTTTTATGGCAAATATCAGGGGCCATCTTCCTGTTAGATGAAGAGAACAGTATTCTTAGAAGCATCCATTCAAGTCATGGAGTCTAGCGCTGGAAACTTTGAATACTCTAATCTACAACTTCAAGAACATCCTATGAAGTCGTTTGAAGCACTATCTTGAAACTCTGAACTAAATAGATACTCTCATGTGAAGGATGTTTTTATTTAGACTATGAGAGTTGAACATTTGTACAATGGATTATTAGAACTGCCTCTGCAAAATTGAATTGCCATCCCAGGAAGTAAAAAAAGGGGTGACTCGGGCACAATAGGAAAGGAAAGTCACCAGACGGAGCATGCCAAAATGAAAGCACAACACTATGTAAAAAAGTTGAAAAATCATACATGTCCTCAAGGGTAAACATGTAGAGTGTGCGTGAGCACTTATTTTACTGGAAAGCAAACCTAACTCTACCCTACTGCTAGCTAGAGGTAAAAGCACTCTCAAGTAAAACCTACAATAGGCAAGGAGAAGTAGTTTCCTTTCCTCAAAAATTGTGCAAACATGTAATTGATTTAGCATTGAACATGTTCTGAAAATAAGAGGGAGAAACCAACTTCCAGACTCATCTCTCACCCTTCTCAAAGTATCAGCAAACAAAATAGAGACCTCCTTTAGTTTCCCTTGCATTTGGATTAGGGAGGCATCATTGCTAACCTTTGGTGTGCTAAAGTTTTTACCTCATGATCTGTAAGTGAGCATTGACGACATGGAAACTCAATGTCTTTGGATCTAGAATAGCTACGATATTTTAGTTCAGTACAACCCAATCTTTGTGGTTTTCCTATTATTCTTGAAGCTCAATCCCACATACATGGGAGCTCATCATGTAGAGTATCCTTCTGGAAGGTGACTTCTTGCGGGGATGGGTTGCGCAAAAGTAACGGTGCGTGAGGGTTTTTCCTCTACTAAGAAGCTCTGTCTTCTCCATAACTGTGCCTTCTAAGATTTAACTAATCTTATGTCTAAAAGTAGGTGCACCCTCTATGATTTCTCCCTTTATATGATTTCATCCTCCTACATCAGATTCGTACCATTCTTTAACTAGTTCTGCAATCATTCGAACTTGATAACATCAATTGGGGATGGCACATAGGTAGGCTGTTATTTGTTTGTTGGTAATGATTAGATAGAGGGGACTTGGAAGAAGATGGGAGGATGGGTGCAGAAGGGAAGAATGGAAGGCATGGACAGCACAAGAGGAATGGAAGTGACATGCGTGGGAGGAATTTACGGTAAAGGAGTAAAGGTGAGATGGAAGGGGAGAGGGTGGAGGAATGGAATTCTCAATGGGGGGCAAGTGCACAAGAAATCTGGGAACATGGGTAGTCGAGCTGAGATGATGTAAGTTAGGGAGGAGGAATGGGAGGGTCGTATATGATGGTAGTGCAGGGTTTCCCCCATTGACAAGGTTTCCCAATCGTGCTATATCTTTGAGCCTACATTTCTTCTGCCTACTTTGTAATCTAGGGAAACAACTCAATAATAAAGTGTAGCTTATGTTGGGTGTTAAACCAACCTGACACATGGCCGACCCATGGACAAGGGAACTTGAAGCCAACTGTTAGTTTCCTTTATAGAGCATTTGATCTCTGAGTTGCATCATGTTCCATCTCCATTTCTTGAACCCTGCCTCTAAAAATCAACATTTGGATATAGAAATATCTTCCATCATATGCATAAACATTGTATCTTCATAAACAACATGATTAGAAGGATAGACCATATGGAAAGCTTGGGTTATATGCATATTCAGGATGAATGGGGCTCAAAAAACTGATTTGGAGGAGGTTTTGAAACTATGGGGATGGATAAAAATAGTATTTTACTGCTACAAATGGGAATTCTAAGGAGGGAAAGAAGTCGTGATTGCAGAACTTCAAAAGAGGAAGGTGGAATGATGGAAGAAGGAAAATGAATAAAAGAAAGAAGGGGAAAACTGGTCTGCAAATGAGATAATGGGTGTGTTGAATCAGTGGAGTTCGCCAGATGTGTTGAAATATGCCTCCAAAGGCTGGATCTTAACAATACACATCAACTTGTTGAGATGAAGATGTAAAGATCTTCACTCTGATCCCATCATTGGGCATGCAAAGAAACTGTTGGATTGCAATCAAAATGTGCACCCAGTGTCTTGATCTAGATGGATCTAAGTTATTTTCAGATAACAATGGATCTGTCTCCAAGTTGTGGGACCTTGTGCGCTTGAGATGGATCTCCAGAGAAGGCCAGTTCCTCTACCTATTTCTACTGCTAGCACTACTCCTAATGTTGGAAATCAAATCCTACGCTACACTAAACATGCCAAAGGACCAGGGATAGAAAGATATGCATGCAAAGGGGGAAATCCTAAGCTAAGGGAAGGTGATAATGCTAGGAAAAGGGTCGATCGCTCTCCATGAGGGAGAAGGAAAGTAGAGAAAGCATGTGAGAAGAGGGTGGACATGCACGTGCCACAAGAAAGAACCATACAGACTTCAACTTCCAGTGCATTGACAACACAGTGAACATGGTAAGGACCTGCAAGAGGGAATATGCACAACATGCCCATAAAATGCAAACAAAGAGGCATGCGATGTAATAAAAACGAGAAAGGGAAGAAAATAGTTCCACAAAAACATGATTTTATTACTTAAGGGATGCACACAGTCATTTACATTCATGGCATTAGAGGCGAGAATACATTACAGAGAGCAATTCGAAGTTATGAAACTTATGGGAATTCGGCCACCATTTTGCCATGGTGTCATTACAACAAAGAGGGATATTGTTTACAATTAGCAAAAGATCTACAATTTATAGAAGAAGAAGGAGAGAAGAGAAGGAGAAAAAGAGGGAAACTCAGATTCAAATTTGCAACCACCAACAACAAGTAATAAATTCCTGCAAATCCAACCTACAAGGCTATCAGATGTGCCTCACCCATGTCTGTTTGGCATGTAGAAGAAGGAAGAACACCAAGATCTGTAATGAAATTTGGTGGTTGAAGGTCGATTAGATGTGTGCATTGATGACCAGAAAGATGTTTCCCTATTTTCTACCTACCAAATCCCACCTAAATCTGATTTTGAAAATTCCAACATGTAGACCGCTCATGTATACCAAATTTCAAACGAGACTTAGGTGCATGGGAATCTGAGCACTAACATTAAGAAGTTATGGTTGTTATAAGATCTTCGCATGTGCTATGCACTAGTTGGTTGTCCAACGTCAGGACACCCTTTTGGCACGCATTCATTGACTAAAATATCAGCCACACCTGTACATTTTTTTGTCATTTCTACCATGTGTCATAGTGACTAGTCCGTAGTCAGGATTTAGGCACCATGCTGGAAAGTTTTGATAGGTTGCATGTTGCACACTCAAATCTGACATTCGATGGCAGGCACATACATGACAGTGTGCATGAAGAAGGCACTAAGAAAATGAAGGGAAGGAGTGCAATACTATAGAAGGTAGGTGTGCATGAGAATAGAATTGAGGAGTGCAAGGTGAACATAGGAAGGGAAGAAGAGAAACATCAGTGCAAGTGTGGTATCTCATGTAAATGAATTAGCTGATTTGCAAGAGGAAAATTAGCCATGTGCGCATGCAATCCAGTGTGTGGTAGACCAGGAAGTCTAAAGCAAGTGCATAGTAAGGAAGTGCACAAAGGGAAAATGGAAAAATATAGAATAGGCGCAGAAGAGAAGGGGGAGCAATGTGAAGCAAGTGCAAGATGAAGATAGAAAAATGGGGATAAAAAGGGGAGAAGAAGGAAGTTGTACACAACGGTGCGTAGAGGAAATTTAGCCAAGTAAAATTGTGCCAATGAGCTAAAGCAAGCTATCAGAGTGTGCGTAACCTAAAATGTGAAACATCAGAGTCATATTGAAAAATATAAGTTATTTAAACAAGTAGGAGAGTTATTTGGATAACATTCATGATTAATTTACATTGAAGTGGTGGATTATCTAATCACTATTTTCCTCAACAACCATTCCCAAATGCACCGACATATCATCCAATTTAGCCTAGAATCTCACCCGACACGTGCGCAAGCATCGAGCTCCTAATTTATGTAAGGTTTTTGAGAACCTTATTTCTTAACACGAGGATAAAATACAACCAAAACATAAGTGCATCCAATCATGGAAATTAAGATGTAAGCATTAATTCCTAGCCTAATGCACCTAAGCATAAAACAACATGATGAACTTAATGAAAGTAGAATCAGCCATGAAATAACATCAAGAAAACCCATAACATGCATATGAACATTAGGAAAATGTACAGATCAAGATCCATCACATGAGTGTTTCAGAATCACTTCATTATATTTATTGGCCAAAATTTTGTAGTGAAGATTACATCAAAAGAGTCCCATTCATGGAAATGTTCACACTAGCAAAGTTTTCTTTACATCACATAGTTCGCCATTATACCTTACACAATATCGCTCTATCTCTCACTCGCCTATATGAAAACCATGCATTCTTCCTCATCTTGCCTCTTTCTCTGTTAAATCCATCCATTCTTGTAGAATAATCATCCTCCTTCCCTCTTAACCACTCATCATTATCACCTGTGAAATCCTAAAGGAATCGGTTTATGATTGCTCAACCACTACCTAGGAATATACCAAGTTTTGTCATGCATTTCCCTCAATCGAGTGCCTTTTAACATGCATGTGCTAGTAAATCCTTAACAACCTCGACTCCTTATCCTTTCATGATAACCATATTGATGCCCTAGAATATCCTTTCCTTGAGTCACAAGTCTCCATGGCTTATCCACATCAGTATCTTCTCACTTTTCTATTTTCTCCCTATGTGTGTCTTTTCTTGTTGTCCAAACGTTACTGAGTCCCAAATCCATATTTCCCTGGGATGAGCCTTCACGTCTCAAGAATTGATTCTGCGCGTGCCTCTACACCCTTTTTTCACGTGCCATAAGGTTTCATGCCTTAGGTACTTAGTTAATTTAGGGGTGCAACATGTGGCATGTGGGAAGCCCTTTAAAATGGAAGTTCGGGCCTACTTTTTCACAATGCACATTCTTCTTGCTCTTTTTTCCAATTTTTTTAGGCTACTCTAATGGCGAACCTTCCCTACCCACTTTTTTTAAAGGGGTGTAACTTAGGAGATCATATTTTATGACCTAGTATCCCCTGGTAGGCTAAAAACCGTTTTCTATATTCCATCTAGGCTCGTGAGTAAAGATATCGAGCACATCATTGGGAAAATTTCTTACAAGGTCATAGGTGGTTACGAGTGAATACAGAGAGAATGTCGATGTTTGTGACCAATCTAATGTTGATTGGGGAGTAAAAAGTGGAGGTCATTCTAATTCTCACAATTTCATCCATGTAAGGCATGCAGTTGACCTTGAGGAAGCAGTTTGGAACGTTTGCATGCCCTCAAGCTCCATATAGATTTTTGAGGTCAACAGTTCAAACATGGTGGCCATGGAATATGTGTCTGAATTGGAAAGGAATAATAGGATTCTCTTTTGTTTTGCAATGAATGCACATAAAAAATGTAGGAAAAAGGGTTTTGAGCAAACAAACATTTCCTCCCTTGACCTGTAAGAATTGGATGCTCACATTGGACCGGTTCCACCCATGGTGGTTATGCTAAAAAAATAGGGCAAATTCTCTTACGATTTTCTCCTGAAAGCTGCCATGGTAGGGAAGTGACTCGTCGTTCCAATGGCCGAAAAATAAAGATCGAAACAATGGTAGAGGCCAAAGTGCAAGTGAAATATGAGGAGGTCAAAGTCTCTGTCTAAGATTGATATTCTTGTTTGAATATGATATGTGTTTTAAGTGATTATGTTTCTATATTAGGGTGGTCTTTCTTCATGGCATTATTATAAACCACCCCGAATATTGAAATATAGATATATAATATGTAGTAAGGGAGGAGACCCAAGAAACCCCTGGTTCAAAGCACCGGTAAAATGTATTTTATTAATAAAAAAATGATTTTTCTATTCTCGGTCTCAATGTATGATAATTTTATGTTGTTAATATCTCAAGTTGATCTAATGCAAAATAATATAAAGATGGAATTCTCAAAATCAACAAAGAGTGAAAGAATGAAAGAATCCCCCACATATGGAACTTTCTGTGACACTTTATTAAATGGATTAAATTCCTATAAGTGTTTTTCAAGAGCCCATTTTTTGTGTATCCTAGAATCATTAGATTCAAAGAAACCATGCCTTCTTTTGAGGCATTTATTTTGTGCAAAATGACTTTACATCTGTCACTATTTTTTTTGAATAAAATTTTCCTAAGGCCTTCTCAATAAGCCCACTTAATACATATTTTGAAATCATTGCATTGCATGAGACACCATTTCTTTAAGGAAATCAATCAAACAATGCAAGTGCCTTTCATTTTCTCCAATGGAAACAAATCCACATAACCACCATAGGTTTCATTTTCACATTGATGATAAAGTTTAGAGCTTCCTAAAGATAGACAACGGAGCCAAGGGTGCCATACATGAAAAAAAAAATTAATATTTTTTATTATTATATATTTTACCATTGGTAAAAGAGGAATTGACATTGTAGAAATATTTACAACCCTCTTCCACTAAACCTAAAAGGATATATACCAATAAAACAAAAATGAAGCTTACATATTTAGGTATATGTTCCAAAACACCTCATCGTTGTGAGGCAAGTCACACACTCCACTTTTTCTACTATGCACCTCCATATTTGCACATAAATCAATGAAGTTCTTACATAGGAAACATCAAATTGTAATACCGCTTCCTTATGCTTCTGATGGATGCCCATACTTTATCAAACACACCCATGTTGGTGCAAGTGTTTAGCATGATGGAAAGGTTGTGGAAATATGGTTCTACTCCCATCATTTGCATTTTCATGAAGTTTAGTGCCTTATCTCCCTTGACAGCCACTTCCCCAACGCATAACCATCCAAAACCACAAAGAAAACAAAGAATCCTTAAAATAAAATATTCCTTCCATAACTCGCCCTTATGGGATTTTCTATAGATATTTATATTTCAATTTTTTTTCTATTTTCAATATTATGTAAATAACTAGTACATGTGTGTATATATATAATCTTATTTTAAATAACCAATATATATATATATATATATATATACACACACATATATACATAGTTTTTATTTTATTTTAATTTATTTAAATACTAAAATATTATTATTTTTATGATCTTGAAGCTGTGAAAACATGATTCCATGTGATCACATGTTAAGTTTGTTCTAACACAAGAGACACCCAACTCATGCAGGGTTCCCAAAAAGGCATTAACCAATAGTCTTATAAAGGTTATCTTAACAACCACATCCCTAAGTTATATGCTCAATGGTTACCCTCCACCTTACAACCATGGCTAAATTCAAAGTATGGTTGGGTACACCAACCCACCACCAATAATAAGCATGGGTTATGTCATTTTCTCCACGACATCTAATCTCGGTTCAAATAGTTTGGAATGTAATTCCTCTACCAAAATTTTAGAACGAAGTGCTTTTCAAAACAAACCACTTTATAGAAAATTCTTCTCCCCCACTAATCGATAATAATAGTGTAGGGAACTACAAAAAGTGCATTATAGCATGCTCAAGTTATACCCTCTTTAAAAATGGTATAAACACACAACAAAGAAATTAATCATTGTTTTGGTCCTATAACATATGTGACCTACATTGTTCTCTACAAGTTTCTGTAATGATTTACTATTTTGAGAAAATTTCAGATAACAATTGAGTAAGTTTTAATGAATAATTTTTTTGATAATTTTCTTAACATTGTTAGAGATTTGAGTGTTTTTCATTATTTCTTTTATGCCTAACAGTCATAAATCATTATGTGTATCGAGATTATCTTATGTTGATATATATTTGATAATTATGGGGAGGATACAATAGATGAAAATAATTTAGGATTTCAAGAAATAACAAGAATGTATGGAAAATGGTGTGAAAAAATTTAGTTGAACATGTCTTTACCAAATAAATTAGATTTTGATAACTATCTTCTTTTATCCACTAAATCCAAGAAATAATAAGAAAAAAAGGGGAATGAGTTCAAAAAAATTGTGAAATAAAGAATCATTGTATTGATGTGAATGTATGTCATCTCTTCCAAATGAAATTGATAATGAAACATATCCTTAAATACCAATCAAATCAATAAATAATGAATATTCATTGAATGATGATGCAATTCTAAATCCAAACTTAGATGTTACTCCAAATAACTAACCTATTAAAAAACAAAAAATTTAGCAAATTATGATTATGAACAACTTATATGAAATAAAAAATGTTTACCTAAATTTTCACCAACATTACCATTGAGATCATCGATTAAAATTTTGTATAAAACACCTAGGATTTTACTTGAAATTGATGAAAATATTTTAAACCCGGTGAGTGATGAAATTGGTGAATGAACTTGTAGAAGAAAAGATAATAAGATATGAAAAACACTTATTAATAACTCGAGTGAAACATGAAGATGTCAATTGTTTGTTGAAATGATAAAAAATTTAATAATACACCCACTTTGAAGACCCTTGGTCTAAGAACATCTAGGAAAAAAAGTTAAAAATTAATTGTAAATAATTTAATGAATGCATACAGAGCAATAGGTCTAACTTCACGTACCAAAGATAGTAATACTACTTAATGTTTTGTTACATCAACTATAGTAACTAAAAAATAAATAAATCAGGTTTAATCATTTAAAAAGTAGCGCTTGAAGAATAAATAGAAAAATACTATTGAAAGCTATCAAAAGATGTAAAAGAGTTGGAGATACAAATAGAAATGAATTATGGGAATTCTTTAGTAAATTCCAATGGAAATAAAAAGAAATTTGAAGAGTTAAATTAAAAAATTGAAGAGTTCTGAAAATATAATACAAGGGTTTCACTTAATGAAAAATATGTTTCAAAAAGAATAATTGGTTGTGAAAACCTTGAATGACATCCTAAATATTTTTCAGAGATATCAAAAATAAAATTTTATGTTAAGTTCAAAGATACTTATCCTAAAAGATAAATTATTCGAAGGTATTCTGAAATAACAAAATGTTGTTTTTATTAAAATAAATCTCTTACAGACTATTTGTTGTTGTAGGGACCATATTGAATGTTCTATGCATTATGATTATATCCAGCTTATATGTGTTACTTTTCATACAGAGAATATATTGCAAGAGTGTATGATGAATTTTCCAACTAAATCAGCAAAGATATTTCATCTCAAGTGTTTTATGTATAATATAAGGATAATTATTTTTATAAGAAATTATGTTTGGATGGAAAATGTGATAGTCGTGGTGGTTTGTAACATTTGTAAAAATGTATACATTGAGAATAAAAATGTAATTGGAAATTAACCAGTTAGTTTTGGGAAATATGACTCATTAGCATACATTTCGAAATATGGTAAAGAGGTGAAGATATGTGAATTAATGAGTAATGAAATAAGTGTATCAAAAATTTCAGCTATATTTCAAGAGAAGAGAGTGTATGTAATGTAGGAGCATCAATTTGTAATGTTTCCTTTTAGTACAATTTCATTGTAAGCATTATTGGTGGGTCAAGGTAGATCATTTGATGTTACTAGTGGTCATTAAAGTGTGAAGAAATTAAAATTTGGGCTTATATGAGTTTACCCTCCAAAACTCAGTTCAAATTCCTTAATACAATATTTTTACCTTTTTGTCCATTTTTGCCTTGATATGTGTTTACATAGATGTTAGGGTGAATGGAGAGAGTACTTATAGGATTAAATCCCCTTCCTAAGGGTCACTATCCATTGTTCAATATTTTTTATTTGTAAACCTTCTCTCAAGTTCTTGACTAACCTTGTAACTCATGTTTGTGGTATGGTTGGGTCTTTGTAGTTAGTTCAATTACTTGGAAAAGTAGTTAGGGATGAAGGATATTCAAATGGTGGGAGTTAGAAGAGGGGGAGAGAGAGGTTTTTTAGGGAAAAGGAGATGTCATGTAAAGATGTGAAGTGAAGAAGGAAGGACTGTGAGGTCTGTAACACATCAACATCCATCTAATGCAAGAAGAATAATGTTTTCGAGCATGCAAGCTATGATTATATGAACATGAATTTTTTATTGACTATGTATGTTTTTTGATTATTTTAAGTTGTGGAATACTGAATAAATGATATTGAGAAGTCCATGAAATGAAATACACTCAAACTTAAAGACTGTATAAGCTAGAAATACTAATATGTGTGACTATGTTTTGTTATTGTGCACATGGAAAAACAAGGTTTCAAATATTGAATTAATTCCTGTAGATGCATTGGAAAAGTCATAGACCTCTCTTCAAAATTTCAAGGGCTAAAACTTCAACTTGCATTGAATTTTGTGTGATTTTCCCTCTACCAGGTCTATCTCAAAACCCTAGCTAGGGTTTAGGTGAAAGTTCTGTTTGAAGGACCTAGACAATTAAATTTATGGGCTAAAAATTGCAAGTAATAAAATAAGGAGTGTCTAGTTTAATATTATTAAGGTTTTGAGTCATAATATGTCCCCACATTCTTGGAAATGCTGACACCTTTTCCTTGTTGTGGTTGTCCTAAGATAAACATAATTCCAAAGAAATAATTAGCAAAACAAGGGTTTGTTTTTGGAGTTAAAGGATGAAACTTTAGGGACAAGTGAAACATGATAAATGGGTTATGTGAAAATCCCATCAGTTTGGTTTGAAAATTTCTCATGCAAAATTTATGCCTAAACATCCCTTTAGATAGAGCTAAAAGGAGGAAGAGCTACTGTATGAGAGTAAAGTGGTGGAAAGAAGATTTACATTGGGAATGGTGAAGTAAAATTTTGCATAGAGCTTAAGGGACCAAAAGGGTGTCCATATGTGGTCTTACCTTGTCTAGGGTATTTCTATATTTCTCCCAATTATAACCTCAAAAAGGTAGTGTTCTCAAGAACAAGACAAGGGAAGTTATGAAAGAGTTAATGAAAATTTAAGTTTCCCTTTGTATTCCCATTACTTTGAATGTTGTTATTTATTTAAGAAGGATATGTGAATGAGGTACATGGAGAGTAAATGTTAGTTAAGATGGCAAAAACCAAACTTACATGCTTAAGAGCCATTCAAGCTTGAGATAGCTGATCCACTTGTAGGGTGAAAGGATATTCTTGGTGTTTGGTTTTCTCTAACTTGTTGATTTGAAAGGTGTTATAAAAGGTCCTCTACATCATTTTGGTATCATAGTAGGTCTTGTATTGAGATTTGAATATTGTTTATTACTAACCATGAGTTGTATGAATGCATGAGAGAAGTCTTGATAGGTTGAATGAAGGCATAAGGAAAGATTTAAGAGAAGGAAGGTAACAAGTGGTTGAGAAGAGTGAAAGAAGTGAAGTAGAGAAGCATGTCAAAATACTATATGTGGAAAAGAACCTAGGTGAGGCACAAAACAAGGTGAGAGAAACTTGTAGAGAGGAAAAAGAGAAAAAGTAATGAATAAGAGATAAAAAAGGGATTGATGATGTTGTTAAGTGATAATAAGAAGTAAGATGAGAAAGATAGAAAGAATAAAGAAACAAAGAGGAAAGAAGAAGCAAGAAAACATGACTTATGGTTTAAATAAGAATTGAAAGAGCTTAAGAAGGACATAGAGAAGCTTAAGGAGTTGATGAAAGCAATGAGTATGGAGGAAGCAAACAATGAAGTTGGATTTGTGATGGGAATAAAGGTTAAGTGGTCTATAGGGCTACTTGTAAACCTAAAATAAATATTGAATGCCATGAGAAGAGGAAAAGTGCAAGAAGAAGCACTTGGGAAAGAGGTGAAGAAAAGAGGAAAGTGTCTAAGAAAGAGGCACTTATGGAGATATTTTGGTCTCTTATTTTGTTATCTAATGTTGTGTTTAAGTGCATGTGTACATGTATGAAGAATCCTGATAAGAAGATCAAGGAAAAGATATTGAAATTTACAAGAGATGGATCAAACAGAAGCATCCATGGAGGCCAAAGAATGTGATGAAAGAATAGAGTAGGTTATTGAAGGCTATATAAGAAGAGATTTAAGTCGTTCAACATACCAATGAAGAGATGTAAGAAGATATAGAGTTTCATGATGATTTGGAAAGCATTACAACATAATAAGATAAGAAAGGATGTAGAAAATAGGGATATTACAAACAATGAAGGCATAAAAATGAATGATACCATGCAACATGCCTTTGAGAAGCTAAATAGAATTTTGAATCTTGATTCTAATCATGTATATGAGAATGAGATTGCTGATGTACAAATGAATGCAAAGAAGAGAAATGCTAAGCTCTCAAAACCAACAATAGATCATGGATATAGAATGACAAAATGGATTAATAAATTATAAGTTGAGATAGAGATTACAAAGCCCAAACAAATGGTTAATGAATCTAAAAAATCAAGTGGAGGAAAATAACATAATAGGTAGTACTAATTCTACTTCATGAAGACACAATTCCAAAATAAGAAGACAAGAAGAGTGTGGAAAAAGAAGAGCACCAATAAATTCCAAGAAGGAGAGAAGTTATAAGGTTCAAAGAGAATGAAGATATCTTGAGAAAAAACATATTTAAGAAGGTGGAGAGGGAAAAATAGTCCCTAAATTTGATGAGGACAATGAAGAGTTTGATGATCTCACCTTGAGAGAAGAAATCAAGATGTTGGAAGAGTCCTTTGAATCTTCTAAGAAGTTGGTGACAATAGATGTAGGTTCAAATAATATAAATGATCTCATTGAGAAGATTAAAGAGAAGAAAGAAAGATATGAAGACATTCAAGAAAAGAGTGATGGACGGGAGATTCAAGAAGAATACCTAGCTAAAAAGGATAAAAATGAATGAAAGAGGAGACCAAGAGGGCTGTTAAAGCTCAATTTTTTTTCAATCTTATATTTATTTTAGTAATGATTGTATAGACAGTGTACCAGCTAAGAAGGTGATGATGGAATAATTGAAGAAGAGTGAATCATACAAGAAAGAGTCTCCATTCTCAATTCTTGAGATCATGGTGCATCAAGAAGGGCATAAATTTTTTGAAGAGGATGATCAAACAACTCAAATCAGTCAAGAAATACTTCATCTATAGCTAGAGCATGGATGGAATATAAGACAAGAAAGGAGGAAGTTAACCTTCTATTCAAACATAACCATTTTACAAAGAAAACAACTCATTCACATGATAAACAAGATAGTGCAAAGTATGGAGTTCATCAT
The DNA here is from genome assembly GCA_019776745.2 of Taxus chinensis. Classification (NCBI taxonomy): domain Eukaryota; kingdom Viridiplantae; phylum Streptophyta; class Pinopsida; order Cupressales; family Taxaceae; genus Taxus; species Taxus chinensis. Next base: position 167,107,443 of record CM034157.1, read on the forward strand.
GAAGACTTTGTATTCATGGTATACAATCATGGATATCAACATGGAGATCAACTACAATTAGAATTTCAAAAATAAGAACCTCTTGGCCAAACAAAAGTTCTTGGGAGAAGCTTTCTTGTTCCTAGGGAGTATGATGCAGGAGAATCACCTTAAAAATGATTCTTAAAGTCAAATTTCATTGTAAGCATGATTGGTGGGGTCCAAATAGGATAGTTGATGTGACTAGGGGTTATTGCAGTGCTTAGGAATTCAAATTATGGCTTCTAGGAGTTTTCGCTTCACAACTCAATTTGAATTACTAATGAAGGCATTTCCATACTTTTGGAAATTTTGGCTTGATAAGTGTTTAGATAGGTGTTTAGGGTGAGTGGAGAGAGTTCTTATATGATGTAAGCATCTTATTCAGGATCACTTTCCATTGTTCAATATGTTTTGTTTGTAAACATTGTCTTAAGTTCTTAACCAAGCTTGTAACTCATGTTTTTGGTATGGTTGGGTCTTTGTAGTTAGCTGGGTTACTTGGAAATGTAGTTAGGTATGAATGCATTCAAATAGAAGAAGATTTTTTTAACCATGAGGAAGGGAAATGAAGGGTATTTTACGTGTGAGGGAAAAGAGAGTGTAAGGAGATTGTAGACACCAAATTTGTGTCTTACGACCCCTTGTGACCTGCATCTCATTTCGCAACCTAACCTCATCACCTAAACCTTACACAATTATTTATTAATTACCTTGTAATTGATAAATCCACATCACCTTACCTACCACCCTCATTTTGCCACCTCATCATGACCTAGTCCTAACCCTAAAACTAACCTAATTAAGACCTATAACTTGGTCCACATCTACACCCATGACTAATGACCCCCTTTCTCACACCCAAAGCTGACCTTCTAGTCACTTGACCAAGCCCGCAACTAATATCTCAGGATAAAAAGCAGGGAAAGTGGGCTATTTTACTAAAAATAGCCTACTTTTTCGTTACCGATACCGGTTCCTACTCTACCGGCGTTGGTTACGAAACCACCATCGGTTCCATGTAAATGGGCTCCCCTGAACTAGAAACAAAGGTCGAAGGATTTTTGGATCAATCGAGATCATCAGAAGCGATCAAGAGAATCTGTATTTTTACTTGGCTGGGCGGAGACAAGTGAAGAGACAAGAAGAGTTTGCAGCAAAATGATATCAAGCCCAAAACTGCAACTGGATAACCAAAAGCCCTATGATACTCAGCTGATCATCAGGAGGGAGATATCTCATCTTCTGTGTGTTAGGCCATCCTACCTGAGTTCTGCCTTTTTCATCAGAGTTCTTGGACCCGCATCTTTGTCAATAACCAATAAGTTACATCTTGCATGTCCTCTTTAATAACATTTTCTTAGACTTTTTGACTCACAGTCCTCATAAATCCATTCCTAGATCCACTACCTAGCATGCCATTGCATCTAACTATCATTCATTTACCTCTCATCACCTCATTACCTAATATCACTCATATACTAGCCTTACAAACAACACAGCTACCCTACAACACAACCACCCCACAACACAACCAACCTACAGATCCTAGACCCTACCAATATCGATTATCAGCAACCAGTATCGGTCATTTTGATTCAAAACCAGAAATAAGCCTTTCCCCTACCTGTTTCAACAAAGTAATTTAATTGATATTTTACAGTCTTTTGTGTTAATTCATATTAGCAGGGAAATTAACCAACTTCGAAAGGAAGTTTTATATTTCCTGGGCCCAAGGCAGTTTCCTCATTTATTGTCTAATCAAAATCTTGTGGTCTTGTGTTCTTATTTGTAGGTAGTCCTTCCAAGACAAAAAGGAGTTCTTCGCAGTCAACCTGATCTTTCTCTACACGGTACGCGCACACCATCTCGAAATTAAACAGGTATTCCTCCTAACCCTAACCTTGTATGTTTCTAAAAGGAGTGAAAGGATAGAAGCAACTCTATTCCCAGAAGCCAAAACATTCCGAGCGAAACATTTTGGCACGCCCCGGTGGGACCCATCTTGGGTTTCTTTCTTTCTTGCTTGCTTTCATATAGGGAGCATACTTGCTGTTTTCTTCTTCTAAAGATATTCACAAGGTTTTGTATTATTTCGGTAAAAGAAAACTTGATTTTATTTTACATCTTGCATTAGTGAAAGTCATCTCTTTTTCTTCATCGAATATCATTTTCAATTTGGGTATAAAACACGTGCATCACATTCTTGCTTGTTGTTTTCAATTCTAGTGAACATAGATTAAGTAACAGGTCCGTACACATGGGGGTGATATCCACGATATTGACAAGAAATTAATCTTACATTCACTGCACAACACATACCGAATCACTTCACAATTAACTCAATAGCTCAAACATCCCCCCTTTTCCGCGGCATTCCTCCGCCCGATTGAGGTAACCTTATAAGCCAAAACAAACTTGACATTTCCCCCTAAGTCTTTTGTTTAGGTTTTTGACATCATTCTACATCTAAAGGCATAAGCCCACGATAATTAAAATTAACCCTAGGGTTAGTCTTTGGATTTGTGTGTGCATCTTACTTGTTGTCAGTTCTATTTTCTTTATCATACTCTATCTTCTGTGATCAATAATTTGATAAGTATACTAAACGTTGTTAAAAATCAAATTATCAGCCTTTTATATCTCATTATACCAGTCTTGTTACACCGGCATCAGTTAACTGACCGACATCGTCTATGCTCTGACCGACATCGGTTATTAGACCGATATCGGTTACTGTCTTTTACAGCCCTTGACAAACCAGCAACCTGCCAATTTTCACCATTTTGAGGCTGTTTCTGTTCCCGGTAAGACATTGAAACCCTACTGTGTACTCTTGTCCATGGTTGTTATCACTTGGAAGCAAGCCTCTGCCATGGTTTCACATGCCTGCTCTGTGTGCCTTTTCCTGAATCACCCCCTTCACATTCTATAGGGAACCCTACGGACACCAGTGAGGTCCCCAAAATTCCTGTAGGAGATAAGGAATTTGCCAAATTTCTGGATGCTAATCCTAGGCTGTACAATAGGCTGTACAATACTATTTGTCTCATGCCCCTGACCGTACGCTTTATGGTCAGCTCCTTGTTGGTATGCCTATTAGTATAGCTTCTCATTTAGCTCCCACTCTGCCTGATAACACCACCCTTGCTTCTCGCATCTTTAGGCCCCGTCTCCCAATCCGATGGATTCAGAGGTTCATACGACACAGATTGGCTTTCCTTTGGTTAATCTTAGACCCCACATATCATTACCCGCCACCGGATCCTACCTCATCTCTCTTGCAGACTGCTCCGTTCATGACTTGCTCTCTGCCACCTTTTCATTCCCATACACGTATCCAGTGACCTCAACATCTTATATAGGACATCCCTATTCAGTCACCTCAACATATTCATCCTCCATACCTTATCAACACTTAACCTCGTCATTGTCTAGCAGAGGCCCTTGGCCCAATTTGCCTCTATTTACCACAAACCCGTACCATCATCTCATCCAACCATGGATTTCATCAAACAAATGATGGACAAAGTGCAAAATATGGAGGCTTCTGTTTTAGGAAGTCGTAGCGCCTTGACATATGAGCAAGTTTTTCGAGAGCCTATTCACCCTTCTGTCCCCCTTCATTCATATCCTCCTCAATGGGAATTGCTGAAATTTACCTCGTTTTAATAGTAAAGAGGATCCTCAACAACACTTACAATCATTTAGACATGCTTGTTATTTGATTGCTCATGATGATGCCTTGTTACCTCCGCACCTTTCCCATGTCCTTATCAGGACCCACCTTGGAGTGGTACAGTGCTTTAACCCAGCACTCAATCTTCTCTTTTAACCAACTAGCCCAATATTTCTTGGATCATTTCTCCATTAACATTTCCAAGAAAGTATCTATCACCGAACCTTTATGCCATCTGACAATTCAAAGACGAATCTATCGCAGATTTCGTTAGACGATGGCGCGGCCTTATCAACCAACTTACATATGCCTTTCCTCAGGCTGAACTTATCGAATTTTTTACATGGGCATGTGCTAAGCACATTTCTCCTAATCTTCAAATTCAAAATTTCCGCACATTTGATGAGGCATTTACCATGGCTCAGGAAATTAGAAATTCGAGCCTTAGAAGAAGAGAAATTGCGGTTGCGCAACAAAAACCCGCCAATTTCCGAACTCCTGATTCTACCAATAAGCCAAACACCACCACGCCTCACACATCCACTTCTTCTAAATCAAAAGGAGCTGTCCACGCGGTGATGGTCAAATCTCAAACACCGTCTAATACCCCACCGAAAAACACCTATAAGTACAAAGCCGAGCCCATCAATTACACTCCCCTTGGGAGAAACTTATGGTGTCATCTTGGAAAAATTTCTCAAAGCCAGAGCTATCACCTTGACTCCTGTTAAACCTCACTCTGGATTTGACTCCACCCACGCTATACCTTCCTGGTACAAATAAAATGACTTCTGTAACTTTCACCGCGTAAAAGGACATAGTCATGAAAACTGCAAGATGTTGAAAAACATAGTGCAGGAAATGGTTGACGTAAGGAATATAGCCCTCGATAATTCTAATGCCCCTACCAACTGAAATTTGAAAATCTTCAACAAACCATTCCCAAATCACTCTTCCAACAGTAACATAAACTAGGGTATTTTAGCCGAGGAAAGTGTTGATGAGATCCATGTAGTCTTCGACTCCCAGCCAAAAGCCTCTATTGAGAAAATTTTGAATCAAGCCTCTTCACTAACACAGGGGTCCTAACCTCCTTCACCACCATCAAACCAAGGCGAAATCATTCCTTTACCCATAAAGGAGTTAACTGCCCAGACTTCTCTTCTCATCGATGAGTCTTCTTACACCACATCCCTACAAGACTGCGAACGGATGTTATCTAGCTTATCTATTTCCCAAACGTCTCCTCCTACCGCTCTTTGCCGCACAAGAGCAAGGCTCGCCACTCCTTTTGTCATCCTTAGACGAGAAATCTCTTGCACCGACATCACCAGATTCTTTAACCATAACAGACCTTCTCAAACATGCCCTCCTGCCTATTAGTTCTGCATCGCCTAAATCTTTTCAATGACCGATCGACCTCTTAACATCTATTGATACAGTGCCTCATCTACCCCCTGTATCACACCCACAGTGGACTGGAATCACAACCCACCTTTCTTCTGTACAAAAATTCCAATTCACACCTGAAGACTGTCATTCTCCAGAAGATAGATGAGTCCTATGGGAACGTTTGAGTACCCCCTATTCTACTCAAATGCAGATGACCGATCTAGACACCTCTACCATATACCCTAAGTGTTTACAGAAAATCAAAATGCCTATGTCCTCATTCTCACCCCCGCATCTATACCAAGTATCCCATCCACCTCTATTAACCTAACCAAATCTTCCCCTACACTTGGGACCTCACCAATACCCAGTCTAACACACCCGCCTAAGCGACTAGATTTATCCAAAAATAAAGCTGCCCCGCCACTTAGGAGACAAACTCAATCTGTGCCTCTATCACAATCAAAACCATCATTGTCACACCTACCTTCTATATTGGGACCTCATCCCTCCACCTTGCATCAATATATCATACCTCCTGCATTTTCTTCAAAACGACCTACGCCTTATGCACCCATACAGAGATCAAAGGGTATATCAACATTATCACCCCACGTATCCTACCCACCCATAAACCCTAAACAAACTCCATCATCGAAGGATTTATTTTCTGTCACTCCCCTTTCTTCGTGGTTGTTTCCCGCTACCGCGTCATCTGTAGCCTCATCATCTAACCAGCTGAATGTAGCTCCTGCGCCAAAGAAACCACGTTTAGTGAAAACCACGTGTTAACACCCCTCGGCTAAACCACCACCTGTATGAACCAACCACACCAAAACATTACCAAAACCCGCACAACCAATACCCTCATCCTCCTCCGACTTTGACCCACTCAAAGGATCTTACGCCAAAATCCTTGCTATGTTGATGGAGAATGCGACCATTTCCCTACCCCCACTTAGACCTTATGACCTTTCTAAACCTCGACCTATAGGTTATGATGAGTCTAAAATCTGCGCCTATCACCGCACACAAGGACATGATGTGGAGGGATGCAAAGCTTTAAAAACCATCCTTCGTCAGTCACCTCTCCCAGATAGAAAGGTTAAGAAAGACAACTTGCGAAGGGAGAGACCTTTAGCTTCAATTCCCTCTCCTATACCATCTGTTCCCGCCTCACCAAGATCTATCATTATTACAACCCCACCTCTTGAAGACCATGATTTATCCCAACCATCTTCGTCATCTTAGGTCTACGAGATTAATATGATTAGTGTTGCTACTCGAGCGCAGAAAAACAACGAGAAAGAGAAAGAAAGCACACCTGCGTCCTCTCTTTCTCCATCCACCATCCCGATTGCACCACCACCCAAAGTGGTTATTCGTGGACCCGCTTACCCCGTCTCTAATGGAGTTTCCCATCGAGCCATGATCAAATAGCTTCACCAATCACCTGTAAAAATGACGCTATATGATCTCATTCAGACTTCTGAATCTCATCGACAAGCTCTCGTGGAAATTCTTCAAGGGATCGAGGTCTTACCTTATGAAACCCTGCCTGTTACCTCCATTCTAACACCCAATCACGTTGCTTCTCTCACCAAACAACCCACTGCCCCAACCACTTCTATCTCTGTACAACAAGCTGTTGCAATCAGTTTATCCGAAGACGAAATTGTTGACTTTGGTACAGAAGATCTTGACCCTGCTCTTTTCATCTCAGCTTACATCCGGGACATTCAGGTACGTCGTGTTATGATTGACTGGGGCACTAGCCTAAACATCATCTCTTCAAAATCCTTCCAACAAATGAATATCCCTTCTAGCTACATGTGTTCCAATCCCATCATGTTGCGGTCATTCAATGATGTTATTACCTCTACCTTAGGCACCGTGATCCTCAACATTCGTGTAGGACCACGTACTTTACCCGAAATCTTCTATGTCCTTGAGGGAGAGTTCCAATACAATATATTTCTAGGTCGCGCTTGGATCTGGGCTATGGGATGCGTTCCCTCAACCTTACATAGATGCATAAAATTTGAGTACGAGGGGAAGTCCTACACTGTAAAAGTTGATCCTCCCCCTTTAAAACCTGCAATATGTTATACCGCCCTAATGATGTGCTTGTACCAATCAAGACACCTATTCATTCAACCCAGCCATCCTCTTCAAATGTGCCTCAACCATCCACCTCAACCGCACCTACACCTTCAAATGAAACCACTTTCGCAAAAACCACTTACCTTCCTCCAGCTAATATCCCAACCGCAGACCCCTTAGTAGATGTTTTTCAACACCTTATGCTGGGGGAGTATCGCCTATATAACTTTAGTTCTTTCCATACCCCATAGGAGTACGGAAAGGTACATGCACATCCTACCTATGACCGTCGTGTGGGGGAAGTAATCCCCTATGGACCACCTCACTGCCACACTAACCTAACATATGGAGGTGTCGACGCATCTTCCATTTTTCCTGAGCCTCCTCTTGGTGTGGTTCCTTTCCAATCTAATTTTCAATACCTAAAAAATCATCGTTTCGCCCTCACCTTCTTGACTCGCTGTGCTTGGAAAGGATTTTTTTTTGGTCTTTATGAACAAGGCCGACATACAATCATCCCCGTAACTACACGCAAGCACAATGGTCATAGTGGTCTCAGATTTCCAGGAACACTTACATCGAAGGAACCTCGTGTCAGTTGTCTTCTAGAAGATGACGATGTCACCCCTACCGAACCATCATCACCTATTTTTCCATCATCACCCACAGAGTCGATAGATCTCGAATCTATCCCTCCTAACTTTTTTTTAAAAATGCTATCTTCCTAGGTCCTCTCACTTATCAATGTGATAATGAGGACCCCTCTTCTATTCGCCCTTCTGTATCCAGACATGATTGAAGAGGACTCACCTTCAATTAATGTTGTGGAGTGTCAGGATGATGACTCCATCCTCACTTACCTTGGCGCGGATGACTCTTATATTCAATGCGCCTTACCATCTGAAACTCAAACCATGCTGAACGAATCTACTATAGAAATCAACATCCACATGGAGGAGGATCCTCACATTGTGAAGATCGGACAATCCCTTAACGCATCAGAATAATTCACCTTTACTACCTTTCTCCGTGCTCGCAACCAAGCTTTCGCTTGGTCCTACACTGACATGCCAGGAATTGATCCTGACATTGCTGTCCATAACATTACACTGAAACCCGATTCCAAGCCAATTAAACAGAAATTGAGAAAAATGCATCCACGCATTGCTCTCTTGGTCAAAGAAGAGCTTCAATGACTCCTTTCTATTTCCTTCATTCTGCCTATTGACTATCTTCAATGGATTTCTAACATCGTACCTGTCACTAAAGCGACGGGGGGACTTCAGATATGCACGGATTTTTGGGATCTTAACCTTGCTTTCCCTAAGGATGACTTTCCCCTACCTAGCATTGACCAACTTGTTGATCTCACTACAGGCCATGAGATGCTCTCTCTCATGGATGGCTTTTCAGGATACAACCAAATTTTGGTTGCCCCTGCCGATCAACATAAAACTACCTTCATAACTCCTTGGGGAACCTTCTGTTATCGTGTAATGCCATTTGGCCTTAAGAATGCTAGTGCAACCTATCAGCAGGCTATGACCTACATTTTTCATGACATTATGCACACTATCCTTGAAGATTACGTCGATGATCTTCTTGGCAAATCTAAACATCGCAGTGAACATCTCGATGTTTTAACCATTATTTTTGATCACCTATTACAATATTATGTCCGTCTTCAACGAAAGAAATGTTTCTTTGGTGTCCTTTCGGGAAAACTTCTTGGCTTTATCGTCTCTTTGCGTGGCATTGAGGTCGACCCATCTAAAGTCAAAGCTATTCTAGAAATGCCCCCACCTACCAATCTTAAACAATTGTGTAGTTTACAAGGTAAGCTCCAATCTATCCGACGTTTCATCTCCCAACTCTCGGATCGATGTCAACCTTTCCATCACCTCCTTAAAAAGGACATTGATTTTCAATGGAGCAAAGAGTGCCACCAAGCCTTTGAAGCTCTCAAAGCTTATCTCTTGCAGCCACCCATGCTTATCCCACCCCAGGATGACTGCCCTTTCTACCTTTACCTTTCCGCCACCAACCACGCTGTAGGGGCCATGCTTGCACATAGTGACTCTGAGAATCGAGAACAAGCTGTTTATTATATAAGTCATACTTTGGTGGACTATGAGACTAGGTATACACATGTAGAAAAGTTATGCCTAGCCCTATCATTCGTGGCCACCAAACTCCGACACTACCTCCTGAATCACAAAACTTTTGTCATCACCAACACGGACCCCATCCATTACATGTATGCCAAACCTCATCTAAACCAACGCATCGCCCGATGGCTCATGCTCCTCGCCGACCTCGACCTTAAGTTTGTCCACCAGAAATCAATCAAAGGACAAACCATCACAGACCAACTTACGGAATCCCCTTTACCTGGGGAACAATTTACGAATTTTACATTCCTCGACAAACTCATCGCTACTCTTTCCCTCAGGGAGGAGTCATATCCAATGACCCTCTTCTTCGATGGATCCAAATTCCAGCGCGGCGGAGGAGCCGGCATTGTTCTCATTCCTCTCGACGCTGAACCTATGCTTCTCTCATTCCGACTTGATTTCCCTTGCACTAATAATACAGTGGAATACGAGGCCCTTGTTCTAGGTCTCCAGGTTGCGTTACACTTAGGTATCAAATCTATCAATATTTTTGGCGACTCTCAATTAGTAGTCAACCAAGTTATGGGCATCTACCAATGCAAAAATGAGGAACTTCAAAAGTACAAACACTACGTGGATTCACTTCTAGCCTTATTTACTCACTATTCTATCCAAACCATTCCCCGCTCCACTAACAAATTTGCGGATACTATGGCTTGCTTAGCCTCGCAAATTCCAGCTTCATCAACTGACTCTGAAATTTTCGTCTTGGTCCAACAACTCTTTGCCCCATCTTACTCAACCCCGGTTGTTTATACGATAAATACGGTGTCTGCTAATTCACAGGATACTTGGTATCACCAATTCCATGACTACCTTGCAACCTCTTTTCTCCCATCTGACCTTACTAGTACCGAAAAACGCGCGTTTCTTAAATGTGTTTCTCAATATGTTGTTATGGGGGGACTCCTTTATAAACGTGGCTTTGATGGCATCCTCCTTCGATGTCTCATCGGTGCGGAGGTCACCCATACCATCCAACAAGTACATGACGGTATTTGTGGCGGACATTTTAGTGGCCTTGCCATGGCCAAACAAATCCTTCGCCTAGGTTATTATTGGCCTACTCTCAATAACAATTGCTATGAATATGTTAAGCATTGTGTTATGTGTCAACAACATGCCAACCTTCAACATACTCCTAGTCACCCGCTATAGGTCACCCGAGATCTTTGGCCTTTCTCACAATGGGGTTTAGACCTTATTGGTGAGATTCATCCGTCCTCTTCGCAACGTCACCGATGGATTATCACAACAACCGAATATTACACAAAATGGGTGGAGTCTATTCCACTCATTTCAACTAAAAAAGAAAAAATTGTAGAGGTCATTAACCACCACATTATCTATTGTTTTGGTGTTCCTCATCACCTGATAACAGATAATGGAAAATATTTCAAAAATAAGTTGTTGCAAGACCTTTGTGACAACTTTGGTATCAAACTTATCTTCTCATCACCCTACTATCCACAAGAAAATGGAAAAGTCGAATCCTCTAATAAAACCCTAACCAAAATCCTCATGAAAGTTGTCAATGATTCCGGAAGAAATTGGCATGATCACATCCCCTTTGCCCTTTGGGCTTATCGTACTAGCATTCGTACCTCCACTAATGCCACACTTTTTTCTTTGGTATATGGTACCGAGGCTGTCTTGCCTCTCGAAATCCAAATACCCTCCCTCAGAATATCTCTTCAGGATATTCTCACCAACGATGATTTCCGCCAAGAGCGGTTAGCCCAATTGGAGCTTCTTGACGAGCATCATCTTACAGCTCTTGATCACCTCCAAATCTATCAAAAACGTATCAAGCGTGCTTATGATAAGTGACTTCATGAGCGTACCTTTCAAGTTGGTGATCTTGTCCTCAAAGAGAATCAACATGTAACCAAACTAGAAAAGAGAAAAAGTGGAAAATTTACTCCCAATTGGATTGGGCCTTATATAATCACTCACACTTATGGATCAGGCACTTATCGTTTAGCTTCGCTTAATGGTAAACCTGAGCTTGAACCCTTTAATGCCTTACATCTTCAACCATTCTACTGTTGAATTTAGTGTTATATCACTTCTTATCTACCTGCTGCTCGGCCCTTGAGCTCACTTACCACCACATACACTTTGTTTCCTATAGCTCATAATAAAAATCAAGCTCACCTAGTCTGATTCTCACCTCACCTTAGCAATGCCTTCCCTTTTTAGTCTAGTCCATGACTTCAAAGTATTAAAATAACACATTCTTATGGGATTTTCTTGAGTCAAACTTCCTACCACACTAGATGGTCTGCGCCAAAAGGACATCTAGCTATCTGAATTATATATAGACTGCTCCCTCGAAGGACAGCTATATGCCAAACTATTGCTGCTATTATAGACTGCTCCCCCGAAGGACAGTTATGCACTAAAATCATATCTGCTACTATAAATAGATTACTCCCTCGAAGGACAGCTATACACAGTCAACCTTTATCAGAAGCTTCTCGCATTGATCAGCTTTGTGAAGACCTCAAGAATAATACAATCAATATCCCTTATAGACTTCCCGCATCGATCAGTCTATATTCAGTAAAATAAAAGCCTCATTCAAAATAACTTTTGATTCATGGACTTGTCTATTTAGGGTAGGTTCTCTTTCATCAGAACACTCACTTTGTAATAAGTTCTCCATACCTCAGCTATACCATCCACCTCACCTCACCATTTGTTTCAACTCAAGGGACATGACGCACACCCGATATATTGTGATCATACAACTCTTTTCACCTATTGACTTCTCGTATATGCACGGTACCTAGGGCTTCAAGATTTTTCTACGTTGTGTGGTTTGTTTAGCTCTTTTCACCTACGGAGCACTGTTTCCTCTTTGCCTCGCATCTAGGATTGTGTGTTGATCTTAATCAGGACATGGTTCCCTACCACTTGGGTAGGCTAACTTTCACTTCCCTTATACCTCGCCCAACATCAACAACATACAATTTTATCCACCCATCATGTAGATTTTTGTTCACTCGAGCTCACCTATTCGTGTTTTAGCATGATTAGGGTCCTTGACTTGATCTGTCGACCAACTTTGCCTAGACCTAGACCGTGACATTTATCTCAACCAAACCAACCATTTGGTACTGCCGAACATGCCTAAACGTTCCTGTACCTTACTTGTTATATACCCTGGAGCTACTTCCTATGCCTTGGATACCAGGATTATATCACCCTTGTTTGGATAAACTATCGACCTTTGCCTATGCATTGCTGGTTTGCTCGTCAAATCATGTACCCTAGTCGCACTATTGCATTTCAACATGCGTCTGCTTCCTTGGACCTACCCCACCACCCTCACCATCATCTCTACACCATTTACCCTTTATCAACCCTATCCCTGATTTCACGTTCTCTCAATCTGTGATAGATTTGAGGGGGATTACCTATACCCTTAACAGGAGAAACCACTTCATATTATTGTCTGTGCAGCTTTACAAAACAAACTACATGACAATAAGGGGCTAATGTAGACACCAAATTTGTGTCTTACGACCCCTTGTGACCCGCATCTCATTTCGCAACCTAACCTCATCACCTAAACCTTACACAATTATTTATTAATTACCTTATAATTAATAAATCCACATCACCTTACCTGCCACCCTCATTTTGCCACCTCATCATGACCTAGTCCTAACCCTAAACTAACCTAATTAAGACCTATAACTTGGTCCACATCTACACCCATGACTAATGACCCCTTTCTCGCACCCAAAACTGACCTTCTAGTCACTTGACCAAGCCCGCAACTAATCCCTCGGGAGAAAAGGAGGGAAAGTTGGCTATTTTACTAAAAATAGCCCACTTTGACCTGACCGATACCGGTTCCTACTCGACCGCCGTCGGTTACGTAACCGCCATCGGTTCCTTGTAAATGGGCTGCCCTAACCAAAAACAAACGGGGATTTTGGATTTTGGATTTTGGATCAGAGAGATCATCAGAATCGATCGAGAGAATCCGGATCTTTACTTGGCTGAGCAGAGACAAGTGAAGAAACAAGAAGAGTTTGCAGCAAAGGAGATCAAGCCCAAGACTGCAACTGAATAACCAGAGCCCTGTGATACTCATCTGATCATCGGGAGGGAGATATCTCATCTTCTGATTGTCAGGCCATCCTACCTGAGTTCTGCCTTTGTCATCACAGTTCTTGGACCTGCATCTTCGTCAATAACCAGTAAGTTACATCTTGCATGTCCTCTTTAATAACATTTCTTAGACTTTTTGAATCACAGCTCCTCATTAATCCATTCCACAGATCCACTACCCAGCGTGCCATACCACATCTAACTATCATTCATCTACCCTCTCATCACCACCATTTACCTAATAACCCCACTCATATACTAGCCTTACAAACAATCACATTGCCACCCTACAACGTTCAACACCTCACCGGCAGCGGTTCCTAACCTGGTCAGATCCTAGACCCTACCGATATCGGTTATCAGAAACCGGTATCGGTTATTTTGACTCAAAACCAAAAACCAGCCTTTCCCCTACCTATTTCAACAAAGCAATTTAATTGATATTTTACAGTATTTCATGTGTTAATTCATATTAGCAGGGGAACTGACCACCTTCGAAAGGAAGTTTTATATTTCCTGGGCCCAAGGCAGTTCCCTCATTTATTGTCTAATCAAAATCTTGTGGTCTTGTGTTCTTATTTGCAGGTAGTCCTTCCAAGACAAAAAGGAGTTCTTCGCAGTCAACCTGATCTTTCTCTACGGTACGCGCACACCATCTCGACATTCAACAGGTATTCCTCCTAACCCTAACCCTTATCTGTTTCTAAAAGTAATGAAAGGATAGAAGCAACTCTATTCCCAGAAGCCAAAACATTCCGAGCGAAACAGAGATACCCTATTTTAGTGAAGAGACGACTGTGCATGCTTGAAAACAATCAAGAAGATTGAAGTAGAATATGAAATTCATGTTCTCTGTTATAAATGATAAATTTCGATGATTAAATGTAGTTATCGAGTGAGTGTAAATGGGTTTTTTATTTATTTTATGTTGTGGAATATTGAAGAAATAAATTGTTAGTCCAAAATCTATACACAGGTCTATAATAGTGTGGAGAGAACAGTTTTAAGAAGGTAATTATTAAATCTTTTCATTATTTTAGTTTTGGATTCAAGAGATTCTCAGCCCATGAACCTGGAGATAGAAAATACTGACCTTTTAGTGAAAACATATAACTTATTTCTTTATAAGGGTTTCTAAAAGAAACTATTTCCTCTATTGGGTCTGTCTTAAAACCCTTCTTAGGATTTATCCAAAAATTATATTTTAAAGGGCCTAATCATTAAATGGTGGCTTCAAACATTCAATATAATGTATCAGTAACCCACTATACTAGATATCAGAGGAATTAGAGTTTAGATGAGACTAAAATACAATATATTTTTAACTATACACTACTAGGAGGACTGTTATTTGAGAAGACCTAATTGGAGAAGAAAAATATAGAAATAGAGGTTTAAACATTGATTTTGAAAATGAAACTTGGTAGACCACTGAAAAGTGTTAAAGGGTTGTAGACACCTAAAATCGGTATCTATGCCCTCAATTGACTGCGCGCACATATTTTAATTTAATAATTCTCCTCATTCAATCAAATGTCCATCCAATCCTTATTAATTAATTATCTCACATTAATTAATTAGTCATTAAATATTTAACATTCCTAACTATCACATTCACATTGATCCTATTAATTAATTAATACCCTCATCCATTGCCCCGACCAACTTTCTAATCATGATGCTTTTATCTTACTTATCAATCACCATGCTTTTCTAGATTTCATCACATCTCTTTTTATGCCCTAACCACCTTGTATTTATCTGAAATTCATATAATCCCGCCAATATTCTTTAAAAAAATTGGTTAGCTCTTTAAAATCTTCAAACCTCGCGTTAAATCAAAAATCAATCCTAAAAGGGAAACTTTCCCTATGACAGACGACAACCCAGCCTAGTCACTACTGACCCTTTAAGTATGTTGTATTTCTTTCCATTCCGCATGCAATCACTTGACAATGAAGAAACTAGAGAGAAATCAGATCTTCTTTGTGACTTCTAGAACTTCCTGCAACAGTCACAACCATCGCATCCATATCAAACTAGTATTACATCACTCGCGATATTCCTTCGTGATCATTTTTTTTTTCATTGTGCTTTTATCAAGTATTCCATTACATTATCTTTTCCTTCTTGAAAATTAACTATTTTCAGGTCCAAAGCAGCATCCACCCATCACTCATCAACCTTTAGTTCTAGTCCTAGTCCTTATAGGTTGCCATATTCATATATTTCTTCTCAAGAGTGACCTATGCATCCCAATCCTACTACACACTGCCGATCCCCTCTGATCATCGTCGACTAGGGTTTTTAATCCAAAACCTATATAAATCCTCCCTTTTATCATCTACTCTATCTCCTATTCCTTGACTCACTTCTGCAGATCCTCCTATAACAACTACGGGTGCTCATCAACTTCTAGATTACTTCTATACCTTGTAGGTCTGCATAATTCATCTATAACATCAAATCCATCCTCCTAGGTCATCGTTAACCTTCTTGTACATAGTATGGGTCACCACCAACTAGAAAAGGATACCAATTTATCTTATTATCATCCAACTAGCTTTAGAGGGATTTCTGCCATTCATTCACAATTCAGTGATAGTTATGTTTCTACATGCTTTTTCTTTTACATCCTTTTATCTAACACAAGGGATTGAAATCCACCAAGGAAGCTAACCACTTCTTAGATCCATGATTGTCTGATTATCCCCCATGTACATCTATATGATCAAATCTATTTCATCAAGAAATCCATATCTTGTTCCAGCAGTAGATATCCATCATTCAGCACCTGTATCAAACATCAAGCATCCAAGATAACATAAACCCTATATCCTTTCTGAGTTGCTAATTTTTTTAGTAGATAGTGCATTCATTTACATTAAGACTGAGAAATTTGGACAATAATGGTATTGGGAAAGACATTTATTTTTGTTTGTAACTTCTTCATTGGAAAGATATGATTTGAAAAACCTAGAAACAGGGCTACAAGGAGCAAGACCTTGTTGAGAAAGAGTAGGTGTGGAAAGAAGTTTCCTTAGGAGTTGGACAAATTTTTTTGCATAAATATTAAAGGGTTAAAAAGTTTTCAATACACCTTTCAATATATCTTGGCTCACTACATATTTCATCCCAACTATAACCCATGGATAATGATGTTCTCAAGAAGCAAATAGGACAGTTTAGGAGATTTTTATGAAGATGAAAGTAATCTTTGGTTCCAATCACTTTCAAGGTTGAAAATCCTTGTGAATGATAGGTGAACAAGAAATTTTAAGTGTATTTCTCAATGTATGACTCAAAGAACCAAATTTCATGTTTTAGAGCCTATCTAGGCTAGTGAAGAGATATCCTTTTGTAGGTGTTCATGGATAGTTTTAGAGTGTTGTTATTGTTAGCTTGTTTAACTGTTGACCTAGTTGGTGTACTTAAAATTTCCTCTACATTAGTATGATTATTCAACGCATAAAAATAAATATTGATGATTATGTAGACACGAAATCATGCACTGGCTACTTACATGAAGTATCTAAGTATGTTATTATATGCATGATTATTATTTTAAAAAAATAGACATTAACACACACATTTTTAGAGTTTACATTGCTTTATCCTTTTAATACTCTTATCATTTAGTTTTCTGGTATAACCACTCTAGTTTTGTACATTGGACAACATTTGAACCAACTTGATATTTTATTTTGATCCTCCAAGAAATCAAAACACTGTAAACCATTAGGGACAAGAGTTTCTATGTGCTACTCTCCCCTTTGGGTGCTTATGTTCTATTCCCTAGTTTTCTCAAATTTGAAATTCAACATTTTTGGTAACTTTTCTAAAACCTCATCTATCACTTTGTGTTAGCCTTTTTGTTTGTTAATGACAAAATTAAAATAAGGGAATCATATATACATGACTTGCTCACTATTATTTGGGGCTAGACAACTTGGGCTACTACTAACTATTTACTATTTGAGAAAAGAGTAACATTCAAGGATTGAATTTGGGCTACATTATCTACTGCATAGAAGAGGTTATTTCATAATTTCATCTCACACTTTTATATTGGCAGAAAATTATTTTTATCATTTTATCTTGGTGTGACTAACACAAGGGAAACCTAGCTTAAAGGGACATAATTCAATCACACATACACTAGAAGTACATAAAGTCAAAAATGTAGTGCAACGCTCGATTAAAATCACATTGGGCTGACTGCAAAGGTCAATAAAACTCAATCATATGCATTATATATTTAATCTAATGTTTGCTTGAGTAGATCTTTAGCTGAAATAGATCCAGTCCAAAGTATGATTGTGTCACTCATTAGTTCAAGCAATATAATGTGTTTCTACAAATGACAAGTTTGTTTAGAAATAGGTCTTTTTAACATGTCATCCAAAATAAAATGTACTTTTCTTATAAAAATCATTTAGTTCGATCCATCTACACTCAAATACAGATATCAACTAGATTAAATATAAGTGTGGGATCTTAGGTTGAGCTTGATACAAGAGGTAGAAGACTATTTCTAAGAATATGAATATCAAAGATCTTCTATTTATGATGAACCCTCCTTCCACAGCAAAATGGATGTTTTTATCATGGGTTAAGACAAACATGAGATACAGAAATCAAAGAATATTCCCACATTCCAAGGTGCACAAAAGAACATGACAAAGACACCCTTGACGCAAGGAAATATTCAAACCCGACACAAAGGAAATATGTCCCAGAGGCCCAAAACCTGGCACAAAGGACAATATGTCGGACAGGTTCAAAAAGACACAAATGGCGCATGAAATATGTCGACAGGTCTAAAATGCGCCCTTGGTGCAAAGGAAATATGTCAGAGATCCACTGACATAAAAAATATGTCCCAGAGGTCAAAAAGTGGTCATGCACAAAGGAAATGTTTGGTTCGACACATGTCAGAAAGGTTCTAAAAACCCATGGCACAAAGAAATGGCGCATGTCAGAGAGTGTCAACAAAAATTACACAAAGGAAATGCATGTAAGAGATGTCAAACAACACACGGATGCAGCCTATGGCGCACCTTCAGGAGAGCGTCTCAACATTGGGAGTTCTGAAAACTGACAGGAAAGTAACCCTGGTTTTGGATATTCAAATGGCCATATACGATGGAAATCGCAAATTTTCTTGGGAGTTTCTTACGAGGTACTCTAGGAATTTTGGAAAGCTTACGACTGGATATCTTTAATTGGGTGAGAACAAGTTCTTAAGCAAAATGCAAAATACAGTTTGCCACTTTTTGGGTTTGTTAGGGTTCTCACCTACCACCATAATGAGATGAATTAAATACAACCTGGAGGTGGTTGGGGTAGATTTGGATTTCCTCTCTCTTCCCTCTCTCATTCTTCCTATAAATTGTAAGGAGGGGCTTCTTTCTAAATACATTCTTTGTTTTGTGCCCCTCCCTTCTTCTCTTTGGCAGGTGAATTTGTGGAGTTCAAACCTCCCATCTAAAACTATAATGCTACTTTGCCTCTTGGCAATTTTGTAGTGTATTGTATCAATCTTTGGAGAAAATAATGCATGTCTGTGGATGATTCTCAACCCTCTATGTGTTCATTTTCATCCTCCTGATCTTTCACTGTGAATGATGCATGATATTGCATTCATTTTTATTGTGTATATTGGCAAAACATTGTTCTTCATTCCTCAGTGCATCACCTTCCTTAGCTTGTTTGTTTTTATGCATTTTTCTCTACCCTGTCTCCTTGGATTAGATTATTTTAGTAAACTCTCTCATTTATTGTGTGCATCTGAACAGAGGAATAGGAGCCGGCCTTCATCACACAGATTTTTCGATTTGCAATGTCCCACACTTGGGAAAAGCTCCATGTTTGCTATCGCATGAGATTCTCAACACCATCGAGTTCAAATATTCGAGTTTACCACTAACAATATTAATGACATAAATACATAACATGTTGATCATCCTGAAAACCTTGATCTCTTTCTATTTTCTACTTGTGAATAATCCCAGCATAGATCTACCTCCACTCCCCTAGAAACCACTATTTTCCCCACTATGAATACTACATCTTCTATTCCACTCTACTTCCCTCCCACCAATGCAAAGGTATCCACTAGCCATGTTCTTATTTCATGAGCTAATAGTCATCTTTCTTCTCCTCTTATTTCTCACATCCAACCTAGGATGTCTTCAGGTACCCATGCTTAATATTTTTTTATCATGATTTGCAAGATCAATTTTTTCAATTACAATAAGAATCTTCCTATTATTTTCCATCTCTTGAATTTTCAATTCTTCTTCATATTCCTCTTGCACCCAAGGTTTATTATTTTCCACTTCCTTACAATTTTTCCTCACCTATGTTTCCTATTTTTTATTTCCATGGATATCCCCAAGAGAACCTTTGATCATTTCATATTGCATGTTTGGATCATGCTTGTGATGACACAAAATTGACTAGTTGTTTCCTATGAGTGTACAAGACTATGCCTTGTGATGGATTTAATGATTTTCCTTTTCAATCCATTCAATATTTTACTCATTTAGCAAATTTATTTTTGGCTCATGTTTCTATGAATATTAAAATAAACATATCATATGCTCAAATGGCCAAAATGAGACAAGGAAATAATGAACATTAGTGACTATGTTTTGCATTAAAATATTAATCTTTCTAAAATGAAGAATGTCTTTGATGAATCTGAAATGAAAGATATTTTTATCCAAACCCTATTACCTTCTTTATAAGAATGTGTGCTCTTTGAATATTTTCCATCTTTTGATTCTCTATTTCATACTCTAAACAATCTTGAAATCAAGTTACTTTCATTAGGAAAGCTTAAATATGGTGTTAACATTTCTAATAAATGTACTAAAAATTTCTTGAGAAAATATACCTTTAAGGGAAATCCTAGTGAGACTACACTTACTATCAATGATATATCTCAACCTATGAACCTCCAACTACAACCTATGTGCCACATTTTTATTAGAGTACCATATCCAGCACATATATTGTTTCCTCTACTCCTACAAAGAAAGATAATTTCTCTTCCAGCTCCTCTTGAGCTAGATCCTAATAGTCCTCATAGAAATAAATTTGATGAACATGCACATTTTAATTATTATAGGTGCAATTGACATTCTACTGACAAGTGTTTCAAACTTATACATTTAATCCAAGATCTAATTGAAAATCATGACATTGATTTGCTTGAATCTACTATTTCTATTTTTAAATCTACAAATAATAATGGAAAACTTATAATCTTCAATGATCCACTACCCAAGGTAAAACATAAGCTCCTAAATCCTCTTTGAATCATGCTTATGACATTTTTCCTCAATTTTTATATCATCCTCTTGGATTTATTGTTGGTACTAATGATTTTCTTCCACCTACCATTCCTTTTATTGATGTTTATTTTCATGCCTATTTTCATAACATAGATTACACATTGGTGCTTCTATTAGTCCTTGTTCTATTAACAATGTTATGGTGCATCCTACTTATAAGTGCAATGCATGTTTAATATATTTCTTGGAATATATTAGTTTTCCATCATCTTAGATGACACGTATCTCACACACTTCTCATGGACATGTCATTATTCCTATCACTATTGAGCCTATCACTATCTCTATGCCTTGCGATGAATATATAATATCTTACATGTATAGCCTACTCTAACCACATGCTTGATCAACCACCCCCAAATTATAGAGATTGATAATTCCCTAGAAATTAATTGATTTTATTGGCCAAAGATATGTGATATATATGTAGGAAGGGGTTCCCTTTTCATGTCAGTAGTTAAGTTTTCATCCGTTTTTCCCTCACCAAGGGATCTCGAAGAGTGATCCCCCTCACCATATATAACTTTAGGGCCCTATAGTTCTCTCTAGAAATTAAGTCCCCACCCCCCTACCAATGTTGGATCTAGATATACACATTATGACATGGTATTAGGACTCGCTTGGATTAGGGATACCAATTTTTTTCCCTCCAAAGTTAACTTATGGCTTATTATTATATGTGAGAATTACACTATCCCTATATGTGGCATCGAACCATGGATTCCTTTATCATTGGAGCCTATCATTGATACACCTATAGTTACTTATAGCACTATTGCACCTAGTCCTACATATCATCATGATGGCACCATGGATTTTCCACATACTCCTCTGTAATCTAGAGCTCTTACTACTCCTTGTACCACTTTTCCACGTACACTTAGATCTCCTCCACATGTGGCTTCTTATTTTCACTCATGATGGATACATATACCTCACAATCCACCTCATAGGAATATGACTCCATATAGGTAGCACACTACCCATGGCACATATAGGCCACTCTTATGGTTTTTTTTTCCACATGTACTCCCCCATGGTCATAAATAATTTAATCATGAAACATGCGTACTTCCTTCACACTAGCTAATAGTGGAACCTCGCCCCTATTCTGATAGGATAGATCACCTTGTCATTCACACATTGGGGGCATGTTATTCCCCTCGCTACCCGATGATGGACTCTTTTTCTATGTTCATACATGACAGTCGAGGGTGTACTTAGCTACATGCACCTAAGCTTGCACACATATAATGAAGGAAACCTTTATCCCATATCCTAGTTACATATTCATTTAGGGACTCAATCTCTCTCTCATGCTTGATGCACTCTTCATATTTATACTTAAGGCTTGTTGTTATATCATCAATTTAGATTTATAACTGTTTGATAATCTCATCATAATTTTTGGTGTCATTATAATGTATTTCTATAAGAACATGAATATTTTACTCATAATACTTCATTTGTTTCTTTAGTTTCTTTTTCTTCTTCTCTGTATGCTTTAACTCTTCTTAGATACACATCAATTCAGCTTCAACATCAGACTCCTTTTTATCTAAATCCATAAATAATACTCCATATATGGAACCTTAAAATTTAGAAATCTAAAATCCTTTAGCCATGAATATGAATTCATTTCCAACATCAATATGATTAAACTAAAAATTAGAATCAAAATCATAAGATTAACTACTCACCTATTATGGGATACCTTCGAGTAAAATATTCTCTTCGACTTCTTATTGTCCTCAAAATTTATGAAATTCTTCTTTATTTTATAAAACCTGTGAAGATTCTTGTCATCATCATGTTCTTTTCCATCATGATTTTAAGGAAAATTATTTGGAAAATTTCCAATCTCACCATATTTGAAATAATTGAAGGGAAAATTACCCTTATACTTTCCTAAACCTATCTTTCTGTTTCCTAAGAAACATAGCAATCAATTCATCATCATCAATATTAGAAACATCATCATCTAATATCTTCTTACATTTTGAATTCCTTTCAAATTCTAAGGATACTTCATTATTGGAAGGTTTATCCACACCCGTCCTCATCTCATAAGTAGTCATGATACCATGGATTTAATCTATCAATAGAGTAATCAGATTCTTAGCTTTTTCTACAACTAAGACTTTAGGATAAAATTTAGGAGTGAGAGATATCGACACCTTCATCACCACTAAATATTATTTAACTTTTTATCCTAATAATATAATGCTATTAACAATTTTATCTAATCTAAGAAGATATGAAGCAATAGTTTCTTAATATTTTATCTTCCAAATTTAAAATCGATTCCTATATGTATGGAGATTTTTCGCCTTCACCTTGGAGTGACCTTTATAGATCACTTATAAATTATCCCGCATAGCCTTAGAAATATCACATTGCATTACCTATAAACAATCTGATAAATCCAATCCATAGAAAATAACATTCATAGATTTGAAGTTATCATAACTAGCCTTATTACCTGTTGCATCAGTTGGAGTATTTTGAGGAATGGTGTTCTCATCTACAAATAACATCCATATATCACATCAAAATGACATAACATAATTTAACATCCTCATACTCCATAAGGAATAACTTTTTCCATCAAACATAGGAGCTTTATTAGTATAGGAAAGACTTAGACGACTTGTCATATCTATACTTCATAGGATCACCTCAAGTATGTTAATATTGTTTCAGAGGATATGTTCTAATACTATATGTTGAAATCAAACCAAATAGGGGGTGAATCAGTGGGAAATAAAAAATTTGAATCAGTAAAAATTTAACCATTAACCATTAATCATGCATTCAAAAACCATAACCAAGAATGAAAAAATGAAAAAAAATCAACACATGAACACCAGGTATAAGAGAGAAACTGCCGAGGGGAAGAAAAACCACTAAAACATAACTTTATTAGAGCAATGAATAAAATTTTTTTGAGCACTAACCCAACAATTTTCCACCTACCCCCTCAGGTTTAGTGAGGCTACCAATCCTCTTCGCAAGGAGCACCAACCCTACAAGTTGAGTCAAACAACCCCATAAGAGATGGGGGGAACACTAACTAAAGCACTAATGTAATGTGTTTTTCACCTATGAAATATTGTAACAACTACTGATGATGACACTATGAATCTCTATTTCCTTCTATTTTCTCCAAATATGCCATTATTTTTAACTTTCTCAAACACTTCCTCTTTAATTTGATTAGGTCCAATGAATTATTTGTCAAACAACAACACACACTCTCTAGAACATAAAAAACTCTTTTTCCTCTCTTGATGGTCACCAAAATCCCTTAGCCTCTTCAATTAGCCCTCTATCTTGCACTTCTTATACTCACACAAGGAAACACAAATAAGCCTTCTTAACTTGATTTTATACACGACTCAAGCACCTAATACATCAAAGTCAGCCATCATAGGAAAAATTCACTTAAATAGAAATAATAGTATCATAAAAACATCATACAAATGACAATATATGTTGGTAGTATCATTTTTACACCCAAATCCCTCATTAGGACACAAGAAGCCCTAAAGCAATAAATCAACACACTCACTAAAAAAGAATGTTTCTATCCAAAAATCCTTCACCAATCATAAAGGACCACTTATATATGTTATCTAAAAATGCTAGAAACCTCCAAAAATATTATACACACTTGTACCATCATCTTTCATCATGATACCTTGAGTGATACCCTAAAAATACATACATACAGAAACCAAAAGACCGATAAGCATATGTAGACACTTCATCTTTCATCAGGTGAAGTACATAAGAAAACAAAAAAAGAAAAAACTTTTAGGCCATTTTTCTCATTTTTGAATGTTTCATTGAGAGTGCTAGTGTGACCCATCTTCTAGAAGCCATAATGTTTGCTCCCGAACTTGAAATGACTTCATTTTTTTCATGTGTATACTATATTTCAAGAAATATTACTTTGCAATAACACTTTAAAGAAAGGAAAATGTACACACCCTACAAATACATAAATATTTTTATGCGCAGGTGCTGAGCCCCTCCAGATTAGAAGGAATTAAAATGTAATGGTTCTATCAATCAATGGATCCTTGGTTAGAATTAATTAAAGTAATCCACTTATTTAAAGAGGTAAGAAAATGCAATTAGCATGTAATTAACATTAATTCTATCAGCTAAGATATAGTTCAATATGCTTTGGAATTAAATAATTTAATTCAAACATGTGTTTGGAATTAATTAAATTAATTCATACACCCTCCTAGCTAATAAAATTAAACATTTAATTAAATAAATGCTTAATTATTATCTCACAATTAAATACTAATTAAATTAGTTATTTAACCAATTCCTTTCCTTAGTCAACTAAAATATAACTCCACTTCTAGATTACTAAAAATGAGGGGGCTACAGAGTTGTATGTGTAATTCAATTGCAGGATGTAACTTTTGCTATTCCAAATGTTCATTGCCCCTATAAATATGCAACTACTATTGCAAAGTGTACTTGCTAATTTGAGTGATTCAAACATTAACTTGTTTAGTTAATGTCAAATCCAAGTTTCATTGCTCTACCCTCAGTTATAGAAGTAGTTCATTTCCTTTGTAAATCTATCCCTGAAGCTTTGAGTGAATTACATTCAATTTCTACCAATTTGACATTTGCATCCTTATGAAATCTACCCGTAGCATTTGCACATCCTTTTGGAGAGTAATATTTAATAGAATTCCCTGTTTGGAAATCCTTTTCTTCAACAAGGTTTTATCTAACAAGTTCGTAAATTTTTGTATGATATTCCTAAAAGGAACAATAACCAGATCGTACCAAGCCAAGAACACAGATGCTAATCAAACACCACGATCAATAAGATGAAAGTAATTCACCAGAATAACTTTACATAAACCTTTGCAAACAAATGAGCAGCAATATCATATATTATTATGGAACTCAATGCAATACAATGAGAATGGGCCTTGCTTATATAGGCAAGGAATAACAATCTAAGAACCAGTCAAGGTCGTAGATCAAGCCATAAATCATGGAAATAACTAGTCATCAAAGAACTAGTCAAGTCCATAGATTTATGAGAGAACTAGACATCAAGGATCTAGTCAATACCATAGATCTAGGAAAGAACTAGTCAATACCATAGATCAAGGAAAGAACTATACCTAACAACTAGATAATATCTCCTAATATCTAAATAAATAAAAATAAATATCCACACACATAAGTGGGTGAGGATAAATACAATAAAGGTAAATAATGTACCTAAGTGAACATGAGCTAAGGTAAATACCTACTCTAACACCCCCCCTCAAGTGAAGCTAGGGGCCAAAATAGAAGTGGCATGTCCAAAGTATGAGTCCCGAGCAACTAGGCCTGATGAGGTACTCATGTACAATATATCCATGAAGAAATCTCGAACCAAAAGAAGGAAAGAATCCTGCTAGAAGGAAAGGAAAGAAGAAGAATAAGAAGGAAGATGTTCTCATGAATACCCCCCAAGAACAACTTCCGAAACCCCAAGCATTCCACGCAACTCAAGGTAGCGAGGTGATGCAAAAGGCTTCGTAAAGATGTCTGCAACCTGCTGCTAAGTCAGAAGGTACTCCAAGCAAAGAACTCCATCCTGAATGTGCTACCGAATGAAGTGGATGTGTATCTCGATATGCTTGGTCCGCTGGTGCTCAACTGGGTTGCAAGAAATGTGAATTGCACTTTGGTTGTCACACCAAAGTACAGTCGGTTAATCCAGTGGGAATCCAAATATCTTATTTTCAATAACTGGCGAAGCCAAAGAATCTATGACTTGCTGTAACCTATCTGCCCTGTACTCTACCTCTGAAGATGAAAGTGCAATAGCCTGTTTCCTCTTTATAGCACGCTTGTAGAGTAATTTGAACATCTCATTTTGGAGAGTAATATTTAACAGAACCAAAAATCCAACCTTCAACAAAATCTAACAAGTTGTAAATTTTTTATGATATTACTAAAAGGAATGATAACCAGATCGTACCAAGCCAAGAACACAGATGCTAATCAAACACCACGATCAATAAGATGAAAGGAAATCTACCCATAGCATTTGCACATCCTTTTGGAGAGTTCTATCTTCAACACAACTCAAAACTCCAACCTTCAACATGATCTTTTGATTTGGAAATGGGATCCTCATTCTTTTCCTCGAGCTTCAAACAAGATAAATATAGTGCAACTCATAATATGTTGTTTATCCTCTTCCTCTTTCATGAAATTCAAGTTCAAAAGTAGGCTTACATTTCAGCACGCATGTTGGGACATCCCACGTTATTTTTATAAGTATATTTGGTAATCTTCTATGAAATGAAGGCGAGGGAAGTGTCTGCTTGTCTTCATTTAACCTTATTATCAAGAGAGTTAAGAATCTCTCTACGTGAATCTCCTCTGAATCCAAGGATTATGAATCTGATTTATCCTCCCCCATCTTTGCAGGTCATTTTCTTGAGAAAAATCAGCATTTCTCTAAGAGCGATGGTGCCACCATGGACACTGCATTGCAGATAAAAGAGATAAATTGATCATATTCCTTTGTCTTCTCTTCAAAATCAACCTCCATTTTTGTATGGCTTAAACATATCTTGATGCATACATGCAATGAGATTGACTGATTTATTCTTGATGAAATCCTTCTTTGACATAAAAATATGCTTTCATCTCATCCTTCAAACTTTGTCATTTGATGTTGCACGTTGGATTCATTTCTCTGTGTCTTACATCATTGCTTCAATCTCATCCTCTATTGTCAGGATTAACCAGATGTGGGAATTTTCTAAAGCCTCAAACTTTGAGCTCAAGATAGAGCTTTAAATTTTTGCTATTTGAGAACTTCCATATATGGTTTTTCATGTAAACCTAACAACTCCCAAGCCTATGGTCTTTCCTCACACTTGGGAATGTGAGAGGATGGGGGGATTAAAGATTCTAACTAATTTCTTCATATGGTTGAAGTGATGGGA
Organism: Taxus chinensis; assembly: GCA_019776745.2. Classification (NCBI taxonomy): domain Eukaryota; kingdom Viridiplantae; phylum Streptophyta; class Pinopsida; order Cupressales; family Taxaceae; genus Taxus; species Taxus chinensis. The sequence goes on from CM034157.1 coordinate 167,135,287, forward strand.
ATTACATATTTGTCATTTATGTGAAGGAGAAGTTTTTTTCACATGGACGCTTTTTCCTCCCAGCTTTATAAGCGAAGCTTAGCAATCTTGGAACTGTGGGCTTGTTGGTTGAGATGGTGTCAGGATGACCTCAAGAAGACAATTCATATGCCCATATGGTACATGGTGACCAGGAATACCCCATTGATAGGCCATGTATGACACTACTAATTTGGGTCACACTCCCCTTGAATGTTTCCCCTTATCGAGCATAACATAAGCATTGGTTTCATATAACCATGACCCCTGGTAACCCACATTCACATTAATTTAATTACTTATAAATTGAATTAATTCTCATCCTAGACACTTTATCTATTAACTTTAGATTACTTTAATTCCGGTCTCAATTTACTACCTCACCTAGCCACATCACCTGAAGACACCTCATCAATGGACCCCTATCTCTTAGTCATGCTTATTTACTATTTAAGACGTCAATTTTTACTTACCTTAACCAACCGAGATTTAGTATAACCCTAACATTAGATGCCTATTTCTTTCTCCAATAGCATGCTCATCTTAGCCCTAAGACGTGGGGGTACCATGGGATAGATACCAGGGACCAACGTTGGCAGAACTGGTCCAAAAGATAGCAAAGATCTAATCCTATTTTAGCAAACCTAGGATTTCCCTGCCTTAACTTTAACGCCAATCACCCTAACCGTCTGATCGGTTACCATATATTCATTTTGGTCAACCTTATTCTAGGAGGTTAGTTACGCAATTAGAATAAGAGAACCATTTGGGAGAGAAAGTTATGAGATCAATAATGAGGGACCAATCACTAGGCACTATTATCATCATCTAAGGTTGCATCCATCTAGATCTCATTTTCATCCATTTGGCTCCATCAGAAAAGAGCTAATCTGAAGGCATTGGTGCATTCTTGCATAACATTCGCATAGGAAGAAAGTTTATTGTAACACTAACAACCAGTATATCACAGATCATACACATATGCTATAACTTTCCACTTTCAAAAAGTGTGACTAGCAAACACAGAGTAAGTTTGCGCATGATCTGCATCATTCACATGTTTACACTAGATTGTAGTTTCTAAAATGTACCTGCAATGTTTATTAGATTTTACCTATTCTGGCCGCTAAAGACATTCTGACCATCCTTCACCTGTCCTTTTAATCCACCCATCCAACCACCCATAACCCTTTTATCTGGGGTTATTACACGACTCTTATTGCATTCATTAAGCCTTGGATAGCATTTGGAATAAACCCAGGACCATTACCTGTGAAACCCATTTCAAAGGATTGCAAATCATCAGAGAAGCCCTCAAAACAAATCTGGTATTTGAATTTCCTACCATAGACCATGGCACTCATACCAATAAGACTAGGGTCACCCCTAAGATCCGTCATTCGTTTCCCATTCACCCTTGTTTAGCCACACAGGTCAACTAGATCCTGACGCAAGACCTCTACATGTATCGTTCCTGACTTCCAGAATATTCACTAAGTTGACATTATCACCTCAGAAACAATCACAAAACCTTAGTCTCCAAATCAGCTAAGTCACTTCCTCACCTACAATCCCACACATTTATGGCCTTCCCAACTTTCATCTAATGTAGTATCATAGAGTAGATTCTAGACATCCATTTATGGCATATATTAACCATTATCCATTCCCAAAATGTCTAGTCAGGATTAACTACCCATCTTCCGAATTGTAATCAATCATACGCCTGATATGTGCTGGTGCAGTTAACAATGTGTCTGATAACCCATCTCATTATAACTGTGCAAAGCTAATACCCACTGCCATAACTACCCTAGAAATCATTTGAGTAGTACCTTTTGAACCCCAAAGTACCTCACCAAAATTGACTGTACTAGATGATGCCACCCAATACTAGTACCATCACCATCCCATTTTGACCTCAACCACCTTTTACTTGACCTTATACTTACATTTGTTTTGTATGCGGTTACCCTAGTGTAATTAAATTCAAATAAGATATGTTATCTTCATGTTTATTTTAAATGGGGTAACATTAATATATGTTAGTATAACAATGGACTAACATGCCTCACTTAGGGAAGCACCATTGCTTCCTGGATCTAGAGATCCACCTAGGTAGTCCACTCATTATTGTGTAATCCAAACTTTATCTAGTGGCCCATTGCATTTGTAATTTACGAGTTTATTCCTCCTAGCCAAAAGGTTCTCTATTCACAATCAACATTGGATCAGGAAGTCAGTTACGCACGCACAGCCTTCAACCGACATCACAAACAGGTATTCTCACTTTGGCCTATCACCCTTTATCTATATTTCATTAAATACTTGTTAAGAAGTTGGGGTGAAACAATATCTGCATTCTTCAAACTTAGGTTTCATTAGCCTACAATGCTCTTTATTTAAATGCAACAAGTTTGTACCATCTACACTTAAAAAATTCACTCATTACCTCTAGACCTATTGAGTTGAGGACTAATTGTGTACCCGCACTAGAGTATAAGACCTCCTTCATGGACTAAGGTTGCCTAAAACCAGTTTGTTTAGCTCAGTGTGATGTGGACATTTCTTGTTGACCAACATGATCACATTGATTTGATCTATATGTTCTAACTCTCTAAGTTTCACAATCATCATTCATGAACTGTAAGAAATGTCCTCCAAAATCTGCATATCCTTCAATTCTTGAACATTCACCGTGGTTAGTTGAAATAGACGACATATGTGATTTATAATTGCATCTTATCACTCATAGGTATTATAAAAGCATCCAGTTTTCTGATTTATTCTCATATATGTAACCAATCACTTTGGATGTGTGTTGTGATAGCTCTAAAAATGGATTTTGTAAAAATGTCGGAGGTGGATTCTGAATGGTCATTGCTACTTGATAATTGAGGATTCACAATCTCGAAAATAAATTCATGTATTATCACAACATCATGTGAAAAGTAGTCATTGAAATCGATGGACATGTGGTCTCATTGATTGATAAAATCGAGATTTGTTGGACCAGTGGACTGGCCACAATGTGTCCTGAGAACTTACCTCCAAATGTTGAATGATTCTTTCCAAGAACACATCTTTTGTTAAGTGATATGAAGATTGTAAATCGTGATTGCAAGTCTCCTCTTTTAACACTCATTTTGTTGCAAGTTGAGAAACTTAACTGTTATAGTAAAAAAGTAGCACCCTGATATTTTCCTAACATAGATCCCTACTTTTTGGCTAACATGGGATGATCTCACAAGTGTGGGCCTTGCATAAATGACATAAACCTTCATAGAATGTCAGTTCCTCTACCTAATCCTAATGCTAAGCTACTACTAATGAACAAAATCTATTTATGAATCCTATTGCAACAATCCAAGGGACTAGGAAGAGAAGAAAATGCATAAAATCATAAATCTTACACTAATGAAGGTGATAACACCAAGAGAAGGGTGGAGAGACACTCTTAAATGAGGGGAAATGGGAGGAAAATAATGAAAAAAATAGGGCATACATAAGTGTCATAGTATAACACAACCTTGAAACCACCATATCCATGAAATACAATAGATCTCAACGAGTAAGGGAAATCGAAGATGCACAAAAACATGTAATATATAATGAAATCCAAGAAAAAATGAAATAGAACACAGTTAGGGCAGAAAATAGATGCGAAACATGTATTTTATTGCTTTAAAATGATGCACAATACATTATAGTAAAGGTGAGAAGAAAGGTTCACCATGGAGAAGCTCAAATATGAGACTTTCTTCTCATACACACATGTGCAACACTTGAAATAGAATGCATGAGCATTAGAAAAATGTCCAACCCTTTACAAATGAATCATTTTTACAATATGTAGAGAATGTGAAAGAGAGAGAGGAGTGATGATAGAGGGAAATAAAATTTGTTCTTTCAACCACCAAAACTATCCATTGAATGCCATAAAGTAGGCATGGGTATCCTTCCAAGGCCATTCCCCATGGTACTTTTTCTTTTAGGAGAAGGAATGGACACAATACCTCATCATTTTGGTAGATGAGAAATATGGAATTGTTCCTCTAAAATGATGGACCATATTTCCTATTTTTAAAGTATTTAACCTCATTAAAATGATAGATTATAGTTCCTCTAAAATTATGGACTATTTTTGTAGTGTAGAGGATACTGAGAGGTTTCTAAAAAGTGAAATTTTGTGAAAATTAGAGATTCTAGGAGAAAAATATGGCCGTTTGAATTTCATGGTGTCATACTTCAATAAATGCAAGTGGTTGAACTTTTAAATCATGCGTTTGTTGGAATTTCGATCCTGTCAAACACCTTTGGAAACCCAACACAAAGTAAATCAGGTTTTGGGGATTGGAATACAAGCATAAAAATATGTGTGTTTGGGTTTGCCATAGTTCTTCGATCGACTGTAGGATTACTGACATGACCTAAGAATGAAGACAATATGTCAGATAGTGTGACCTTGGGTTGCAATAGTTGAACTCTTCAATACATAGTTCGGAACTTAGGACTTGTAGTGTTTACTCCAATCGACCGAGATTGGACTTACGTGGAAGTATCTCACTCTAGTTCACAGTTAGGCATCTTGGAATGATGGTTTTATGATCCCACAGTTACAATGTTAGTTCCCCCATGCAAACCTGAAAAATCCAACAAGTAGGAAAACAAACATCCACTATTTCAGTGGAAACATTAGGGCCCAGAAGGCTCCACTAGGGAATAATGCATGACAGTACCTTCATTTACCCGAAACCTCACACTAAGCAAAAATCTAAAATACAAGGTATATATATCATCTCTGCCAAACACTTGAATAATTGTTCCCTATATCTATCATTCCCCAACTACCCATGATCTCTGCATACAAGGAACAAAATATTATTTTAGGAGATCCAATGAGGAATGCTCCCTCATTCTTCATGTCCTCTAAAACTCTGAACTTGTGATGACCATGAATCATATGTAAATTTTTCCATAACTTTTGACATAGAGCTCCAAATGGGTTGCTAAAATAGTCAGAGGGGTTATTTTAGACAACACTAAATCTCCTTAAGGGATTCCATCTTGGCATTCACTTTGTAAATGCAGTATTGGATGAATGTTTTGAGGGTAAAAAAGTGTAAAAATGGGATTATCTAGTGATAGGTACAATTATTAACAGTTAAGACCACCCATCAATTTATTTCTTCATGCTGCCCATATCTCCTTCTATCAAGACTCATTTTGTTAAATGGAGCAAATTCACCATTATCAGGTGCTATTAATGTGAATCCTATTAATGATTTATTGTGTTTTGTATGGGTGGTTGAGTATCTCATTATGGCATGATAGGTATATGAACTGCGTGTTTGAAAATCTTGGAGGACTGCGTGAGGGTTTTGAGAGTGTGGTTTCAGCAGCTCTGGCTGTTGAATGTCTTTCAAAGGACTGCGTAATAGTTGTTAAAGCACTGGCAAAAGAGAGAGAGAATCGGCTAAAGGTGGTAGTTTTGGATCTAGAGCCTGGGCGGATGTTGTTAAGATTCCTCCTGACAAAAATGTGGGTCCTCAGCCTGCATGTGATCTGATTTTTAAAAGTACAAAAGATGCTGAGGGGGTGACCCACATACAAGTGCCTGACGGATGTCTGCATAGAGCACTGGAGAAAACCAATCTAGCCCTAGTCGGAAAATTTTTGGGATCAAGACCCAATGTGGACATTATCAGAAAATGGGCCATTCGCAGATGGAAACCAAAAGGGGATTTGATCATCACCACCATGGCAAAGGGATTTTTTCTGGCCCGTTTTAATCTCCAATCTGATGTTGACTCTGTCTTGTTGGGAGGTCCCTGGTGTCTGGGAAATATGGGACTGTTTCTAAAAAAATGGTATCCTGGGTTCAATCCATATGCTGAGAACATTCATGCCATACCCATCTGGTGTAGACTCCCAGGGCTACCCCTTCATTTATGGGATGATGAAATCCTCCTTCATGTAGCCAAATCGATTGGTTCACCTATTGGGCTGGATGGGCCCACGAGAAATAGGTCAAGACTGGCATTTGCTAGGTTCTGTGTCTCTACTGAAATGGATCAAGAGCTTCCTGATCACATCGTTCTGCAGTCCAAATTTGGAGCATGGAAACAACAAATAGAATATGAAGCTTTCCAACTAAGATGTAGCAAATGTCATAAATTAGGTCACTTTGCCAGCAAATGCCCTGAACAAACAATGCAAAAGCTGGAAATACCCTCAGATATATCTGAAGCTCAAAGACAGAAACAGATGGATAAGGCTGATAAAGAGCCGCTAACTGATCTAGCTACTGGAAGTAGACGCTTGCAGAGACATTCCAGGCTAAAAGAACGGAAAAAAGGATTTAAGGCGAAGAGGCCACCGGTTTATAGAAAACTATGGAGACCTAAGAAACTGGTTGAGACTCAACAGGAAATCGATCTGGAATCGACAAAAGAGGAAGAAAGCAAAAGGGATATGTCAGTGGATTCAGCAATGAACACTTTGACACCAAATCCGGTAAAGTTGAGTATGGAGGTTGATGAAGAAAATGAAAAAGTTATCATTTCTCTTACTTCTATGGAAGAAGAGATGGAAAAAACTACTGCTCATCAAGAGCTGTTAAATAGAAACAGCTCTCTGGAGAAACTCAAAATGAGACAAGGAAAAGTCAAAGAGGCTCTGGAATCCATTACACGAGATCTAAACCAAGATAAAGAGTTTACTGATATGGAGGAGCTAGCTTCTAAAATGGATAAACAGACTGATATTGTCACAGGTAAAGAGGAAGGGGAAATTACCCCTACTAGCAAGGAAAATATACCAGACTGTGATAATGATGGATTCATCATAGTGAGAAGCAAGAAAAGAGGACTAAAAAGTCTGGAAGAAATTCCGGAATCACTCTATAGTGATAAAAAGAAGCAGATTGGAAGTTGGGAAGCTTCCACCTCAAGAATCACAAGGGCCACTGCTAGAAGAACTGCAAATATTGGAGTCACATATAGAAAAGGCAGACTATCAAAGAGAGAAGCAAGAGAAAAAGAGACTGAAAAAGAAATTGCAGATGGTACACAAAGAATTTTGAACCATCCGGCAACTGCATCTCCAAAACTTTTTTAATGAAGGTTATTTCTTGGAATGTCAGAGGCCTCAATGGGGGGCCTAAGAAAAGAATGCTAAAGGAAATTAAAAGATCAAACAGACCCAGCATCCTTCTTATTCAGGAAACTAAAATGAAAAGTAAAGTAGTTGAAGATTGCAAAAGATATTTCTGGGAGAACGCTGCCTTTGCTGCTGTTGATTCTCAAGGGGCTTCTGGAGGCTTAGCGATCTTCTGGGATACCAAGATTGTTAATGGTAAGGTACTCTCCTCCTCCCAGAATCATTTAGCTATAATCTTTAAAAGTCTTGAGAATAATCATAGCTGGATTCTGTCTAATATTTATGCACCCAATACTGCTACTGGTAAAAGAAATCTATGGAAAGAGTTAACCTTGTTCCGAAGCAATGTTGAGAACATGAACTGGTTGGTTATGGGAGACTTCAATACTCCTTTAAATCCAGGAGAAAAATTTGGGGGAAGCTCTGAATTCTCTCTTGGTATGGAAGAGTTTGCTGGCTTCATTTCGACTCTTAATCTTATGGACATAGAGCTTCATGGCAATCAATTTACCTGGTCTAACAGAAGATTTGGGGAGAACTTAATCCAGGTTAAACTAGACAGAGCTCTTATTTCTACTAATTGGATCTTGGATCAGAATTTTCATCTTTCTTCTCTCCCCAGAACGGGCTCTGATCATAATCCAATTGTCCTAAATTTCTTCAATTGGACAAAACCTTTTCATGGCAATTTCAAATTTGAGAAAATGTGGCTCGAGCATGAAGATATTCTGGACAGAATTAAAGAGTGGTGGTATTGGGAAGGCACAGGGATGGCCCAATTCAGGCTTCTGCAGAAGTTGAAAAATGTTAAACAAAAGATTAGAATATGGAATAAAGAGGTTTTTGGAAACATTTTTGAAAAGAAGAAAGAACTTAAGCAACAACTAGAAGAGCTTGAACTCAATGTTTCTGTGAAAGGTATGTCTCTAGAGGATCATCAGTGGGAAAAAAAACTTCTCTCGGATCTGCATAATATAAACAGCCATGAAGAATCCTTTTGGAGAATGAAGTCTAGAGCCCTTTGGCTTAAAGCAGGAGACAGGAATACAAATTTTTTTCATTTGACAGCCCTCAAGCATAGAGCTTGTAACAGAATTTCTGAGGTTGCTAAAGACAATGGAAACATTACTAAGGATTCTGAGGACATCAAAGCAGAAGCCCTCAAATTTTACAAGAACCTACTCACTGAGAATAACTCCTACAATGAACAAGCGGCCTCTTTTCTCTTAGACTCCATTCCTAATAATCTAATACCTGCTGAGAGATTTAAGAGTCTTTCCAAAACTGTCACCATCGAGGAATTAAAAAAGGTTGTTTTTGCTTTAGAGGGGGATAAGGCTCCGGGTCCAGATGGTTTTTCAGCTAACTTCTACCAAAGATGTTGGGAAATATGCTCTGAAGATCTCTTGAAAGCTGTTAATGAGTTTTATAGAACTGGAAATCTTATTAAAGAACTAAATAATACACACATTGTGCTTGCCCCGAAAAAGTTAGATGCAAAGGACTTCAAAGATTTCAGGCCTATCAGTTTAGTTAATGTTATATATAGGATCTTCACAAAGATTCTCACCACTAGAATGCAACCTATTCTTATGGAGATCATTTCACAACAGCAGAGCGGATTCATTCAGGGAAGAATTATTCAAGATGGAATTATCATGGTTCATGAAACTATACATTCTATGGATAAAAGTAAAAAGGCGGGGATGGCTATCAAGCTGGACATGCATAAAGCATTCAACAGAGTCTCCTGGAGATTCATGGATGAGGTCTTATCCAAGTTTGGTTTTCAAATCAAATTCAGAAAAATCATTCACTCTTGTATCTCTACCTCTAGATTCTCAGTGGTTGTTAATGGGGAACCGGTGGGTTTTTTTGCCAGCAATAGAGGAATCTGGCAAGGGGACCCAATTTCCCCTCTATTATTCATTATAATGGCTGACAGTTTAAGCAGATCTATTTCCAAAGCTATTTGCATTGGCATGATAAAAGGCTTTCCTCCAACTTCTGGCAATCAGATCTCCTCCCACCAACAGTTTGCTGATGACACTCTGCTTCTCCTGATGGCCTCAATCATTGAGGCAAAGGCTATCAAAACTGTCCTTAGGTTCTATGAGGAAGCCTCGGGACAAAAAGTTAATTTTGACAAAAGCTCTATATATTTCTTCAATACTCCTATGGAAAGGCAAAGAAAGATTGCTAATATTCTAGGATGCACTATTAATTCTCTTCCCGCTACTTACTTAGGTTTACCTTTAAGTACTGGCAAGATTTCTATTGAGGTCTGGAATGATCTTATTAAGAGATTTCAAAGAAAATTGGCTGGCTGGAAAGGAGCTGTACTTTCAAGTGCAGGAAAGTGCCTATTGATAAAAAGCACGCTCCAAAACTTGCCTATTTACATCATGTCAATGTTCAGCATACCAGCAGCAGTGATGAATAGTATTGAAAAGATTCAAAAGCACTTTTTATGGCACGGTACTGAGGACAGGTTCAGATATCATCTTGTGGCTTGGGAGCAGGTATGTAAACCAAAGAGGCTTGGGGGGTTAGGCATCAAAGATATCAAACATATGAGTGCTGCCCTTATTGCAAAGTTAGGTTGGAGACTTATAAAAGAGCACAAGCCTTGGACAGAGTTGGTTAAGATCAAATATCTTTCAAACCAAAACAAGATTTCCTTCATTTATGATCAGTCTCTTCCGAATGGTTCTATTTTCTGGAACAACCTTCTTCACAGCAGACACATCCTTTCTCAGGGGTGTAGCTGGAAGCTTGGGGATGGACAAAACATTAACTTCTGGACTGATAAATGGACTGATTCTAACTGGATTTCTTCTTATGATCACATTAAAGACAACTTAATTACAAAGTATGGACACAAAATTCAGGGATACATTGAGAGGGATGGAAACAAAAGAAAATGGAAACAACTAAAAGTGGAGAATGATAATGTACAGGCTGATGTTTCATCTTTACAGAATCAACTTTCTCTAATCCATATTAGTAATCAAAATCTTAAGGATGAACTCATCTGGAAAGATTCTTTTGATGGGGAATACTCTGTTAAATCAGGATATAATTCTTTCTTTGTATCTATTGAAAGTGAAATTAAGTGGCACAAGTTGTGGATGTCTGAGTTAACCCCTAGAGTGAACTTCTTTTGGTGGCTCATCATTAATGGAAAGATCCTGACTAACGACAACCTCATCAAGAAGGGATTCATCATGCCGAATAGATGTTGCATGTGTCAGAAAGAGGCAAAAGATATAAAACATTTATTCCTCCATTGTGAGTATGCTTCCAAAATTTGGCAGCTTGTTTTTGCAAAATTTAATCAGAGATGGATTTTTCCCCTTACCTGTCTTCAGGCTTGGGAACAATGGGACTCTCCGTTTAAGCATTGTGTGGTGAAGAGATTGTGGCAACTTGTTTTACCCCACACTATGTGGAGAGTTTGGAAGGCTCGTAATGATGGCATTTTCAGAAACACTAGAAAGGCATGTAACAAAGTCTACAAGGAAATTATCATTGCTGTGCAAGATAATATTGCTAGATTTAAACCTCCTAAAAATAGACTTTACCCTGAGAAGGAAGAATACATCCTGACTGATTGGAATATTGACACTGCCTTCAATAAGAATAACAATGGTATGGATAGAAACACCATCCGATGGATTAAGCCTCCCACTGATTGGTACAAGTTAAATTTTGATGGGGCCTCAAAAGGCAATCCGGGAGACTCTGGAGGTGGAGGAGTCATCAGAGATCAAAGAGGTTGTTTTGTTGCTACTTTTTCTGGGAGAATGGGCAGGCAAACTAACCATTACTCTGAAGCCCTGGTGGCTCTTTGGGGTATAAGACTTACCAGAGATTGTAATATTCTGAATATTATAATTGAGGGTGATTCTCTGAATATCATCAATCTCTTAAACAAAAAGCAACACCCCAGCTGGTCAATTAGAGATTTCATTGGTGAAGCTATTGATATATGCAAGAGCTTTGAAAATGTTAAAATCACCCACACCTATCGGGAAGGAAATAGGGTCGCAGATAGTTTGGCAAACCTTGGTGTTACTAATACTTTTCAAACTTGGCTTAGGGGGGATGTTCTGCCCACTCAAATCAATAAAGCCATAATCAATGATCTACATGGCCGAGAAAATCAACACTAACGGCTGTAATGTGGATGCTAATGTGTGGATCCTCAAGTACAGTATGATGACATCACATAAGATATGTATGATTGATGTGATATGTGCGAACTGGACTGTCATCATTTCTTGGCATAGAAAGAAAGCCGAGGAGTGGGGCACTAATTACAAGTATGGTATAATAATTAAATCTGCTTTCATGGAAGGGAAAGATTCAAAAACCAACAACAAAGTTCAGCCTGCCCCGCATAGTGCTAACATTTTTACCATTGAGAACAGGAACAGAAACAGTGGAAAAATGGGGGGTCCGCCATGCAAAACTGAACCCACCCACAATCTGGCATGGAAAGAGGATACGGTGCTTTGGAACTACCTTCAAATCAGGGGGTCTGTCAAATTTAATTGAAAGGATTCAAGGGTTTGATCAAGACATTTCTATTAGATTCACCCAGGGATGGAAGAATCGGGTTGTCAAATACGCCTAACAACATGGAGATTGAGATCACGGAGGAGCTCATCACCCTATTAGATTCACCCAGGGATGGAAGAATCGGGTTCTCAAATACAACAACATGGAGAGATCACGGGCCTCAGCCTGGAGGGCACCAAATTCTTCAATAAGAAGGTTGACAGGGAGGTGGAGACCAAGAAGTTCCTGGATGATGGGGAGAATCTTGAATTTGTGACTGCTGGCATCAAGGTGGCGTCGATTCTTGAGCCTTTTGCTGAGCTTGCCAGGATGGTTGTTAGGTATGTAACTCTTGAAGGAAGATTTGTGACTATACCTCAAAAACATTTGATATTTCTTAATCACTTTCATAGAAATATTATCATTAGCTTCCCTCACTACTTGATAAACTCACTGGAGAAATCAATTAGGGAAGTTCAGAGCCATTCTAGGGCTGTCCCTCTGCACCAAGGGCTAATCCTGTTGATCCATCGCTACTGTTCAAACTGCCCCCCACATGAATCCTACCCCACCCTCTTCCTCCATACCTCCACCTGCTCACACCGCCTTCACTCCCCCTTGTTGAAAAGGAAGATTGAAGCTATTGCTTCTAGCAAGAAAAGAAAGAGCATAAAAACTAAAATCCCTTCTTCTCAATGGGTCCTCAGAAGTCACAAAGATCTTGAGCTTGCTGAGAACCTCCTGCATATCAGCCAACCGATGGAGGAACCCAAGGAGGAGGACTTGATGGGACAGAGTGGACAGGATGGAAAAGGAAATACAAGAGCTCAAAGGGACTATAAAAAATATGGAAAAAGCTAAGGGAAAAGGAATACTTCAAAGTGATGATGAAGAGGGGGTTATTGCTGAAGTTTTCAAGAAGTTACAGTCTTTGGATGGTAGAATGGGAAATGTAAAAAGTCGCAATGACTGCATACTATCTGCCCTTAAAAGCATTTATAATTTCATTGAACAACATGTTCATAGTGTTTGCAGTTTAAGTGGGATTAATGAAGACATTTGGGGCCCCAAAGAGAAAAGGGATATTGCAATTGCTCAGGTGGATATGAAAGACTCCTCTCAGGCCACTGCCATTGCCTTCTTCATGTCACTGCAGGCTATCAAAACCAAGATTGACAGGGCTATCAAGTAACGGGTTGTTGTGATGCTGTTTGTTGGCTGCGAAGTTGTTGTTTTTTGGCGGTTCTGGAGCTATTTTTTGGCGGAGTTATTATATGATGAATATCTTTTGTTTGCTTTTTGATCTTTTCTGCTACTTTTTGGATCATTGTACGTCTGGATCCTTTCTTCTCATGTGTTGTCATATCTGGCTGATGAGCCCTCTTAGGTTGGCTGTTTTGCCCTTCTCTGGGCTGTTTCTCTCACCTATGATATCTGGCTTTTGAGCCCTTTTGTATACAGGGTATAGTCCCTTCAAAACTATTTGCCCTCTCTTCTATATATTCACTTTGTCAGAATTTTGAGCACATCACTTATCTTGTAAAATAATTCTCACATCTTAACATTTCTTTTAGAGTTCCATAATCATAATTTCACTTTCAAAGATTCTTCTATTCATCCACATTGACATTCACGTTGTTAAGGGATGCATCTAACAATATTTTGAAATACCTTGCCACTTTGACATTCACGTTTTAAAGAGACAAATATAAAAAAAATTCAAATCCCTCATCCATCTTAACATTTAATTTCTAATAAATCTAAAAACCTTATCTCATCATTAAGTCTTTTTCACCCAAAGTTTTTCCTTATTAAGGGTCAAACAACTTACCTTTTCAAACTCTTCAATCTTTACATTAGAGTTGTAAAGGGTTGAGTACTCTATCATCATTTTAAACTTCATCCATCATAACATTCACGCTTTTAAGGGTTGAAAAATAAAATCTAACAATATTTTCAAATATCTTGATTTCGTATTAGCATTCACGTTGCTAATGGTTGCACTTTACAACATTTTCCCCTCTTCCATCTTAGAATTCAATTTTCTAAGGGTTGAGTTCTTCATCACACCTTTCTTCATTTTTACTCTCTTTAAAACAATGTGGATTTACACAATTCATCATTTTCTTAGGAATGGAAAATGATGAAATACCTTATTTCAGGTATGCAAAAACAACACAAACAATTCAACTTTGATGAGTTATATCCTTACCCCTTTGGCATGGACATCTTACGCACACACTTTTTTAAATATTTTGAGATGCACAAATTTGAAAAATACAAGGGAAAAATTGATGCAAGAAATCATATTATAGAATTTGTTAGAGCAAGCCACAAAGTGTCATATAATGATATCTTTCTCTTGTTCCTTTTTCCTAGAATTCTAGGAGGAAAAGATTTGGATTGGTTCTTACAAATTCCAAAGGGATCTATCACCACCTTCATCGACCTCTTGGAGAAGTTCATAAAGCGTTTTTCTTTCCACCTTGACACCAAAGTCACCTTGACTCAAGAATAAAATACCTCATTTCTAAAGGCTTAATCTAGACTCATTCTAAAGATATTGGGCACGATGAAAATACTAACAATCATAACCACCCTTACACTCATTACGAAAACTCTTGGTACATAAATCACAATTTTAATATCATCAATGATGGTGTCATAGATAGTTGAAATGTGCACAACATGTATGAATAATCAATAAAAAATATAATCATACAACCTAGAAAAGAAACTACTCCACACAAAGTTAAACGTAAGTTTACACATATCGAAGAAAGTCTCTATAGTGTATTTTAACCTCTACAATAAGATAAAATGATAAGATATCTATTTATAATACTCTTTCCTGAAGGGGAACCTAAGCCATACACGTATAAACCTCATATATATTGTGACTTTCATCGCATTAATGGCCACTCAACAAATAAATGTGAGCGATTTAAGAATTATATCTAAGACCTACTTGACGATGAATACATATTTATAGATCTTGATGAAAAAGATTTCAAAACCAAAGACATGTCAACTATGAAAAATTCTCATGCATATTTGAATGTTTTCCAAATTATTGTATATAATGAAACTCAACGATTTCATGACAACAAAATTCAATTATATCTCCCTCCAAACTAATCTATTTATTCTCCTTATTTATCCTTACAGTTCAAATAGGCATTAAACATATTTTGGGAAGGAACCTTCTAACACCAAATGAGAGAATGAATTTTCTTCAGTACTCCCTTTCAACACTTCATATAATTAAAGACTCTATAGAATAGGGTCCATAAACCAACATCATTGAAATTGATTATATTATTTCAATTCTAGATCTTATGTCGAACATCACTAGTCTTAAAGTAGAAACACAACTGCAACAAGATTGGAAACTTGTGAGAATGTAGCCTTTCATGTCTGCAATCCCTCAAATGATTGATCATGTCTGAATCCCTTCAATAATGATACTTATATTTCAAGATATTTACATACGTACACTCCATGAGTATCGTATACCTGGGAATATTCTTATACAACCTTTTCAAGATTTAATTACAAATATTTCATCAAATAAATCAATCCATTACCT
This sequence comes from Taxus chinensis, assembly GCA_019776745.2. Classification (NCBI taxonomy): domain Eukaryota; kingdom Viridiplantae; phylum Streptophyta; class Pinopsida; order Cupressales; family Taxaceae; genus Taxus; species Taxus chinensis. The sequence goes on from CM034157.1 coordinate 167,150,618, forward strand.
TGAAGGAGAACCATTGAATATTTTATCTCTATCCTTCTTTCATCATTTCCTATAAGGATCCTTGAGTGTGCATCTAGGTATAAATCCTTCTTTCCTCACTCTTTTCCACTCACTGATGAATATGAATCTCACCAATTTCCCCATATCAACAATCCTTATATAACATTTGTTGGGACATGAATTGAATAAGTCCCAAGGAAGAAGGTTAGTTCATGTGGAAGGAAGTACAAGAGGAAGGTGCTTAGGGAAAAGCACACAAGGAAAGGGTTTGACTTGGAAATAGGGTGCGCACAGAAGAAAAATGAGGAGGCATGATGAGTGCATAAAGTGTCAGCCTAGAGTCTTAGAGCTCAAGGAAATAATATTCCAGGAAAGGAATATTTTGAGATAAGGATCATTATAGTTAGTGGAGGTTTATCATGGTTTGGTGATCTGGAAAAGGTACTTAATCATGGAGGACCATATTTCCACATGGCATGCGATATTCTCATGGGTGAGATATGGAAGTGAAGGAAGGATCTAAATTATATTTAAAGGAGTGCTTGGGTTTTAAATAGAGAGAGGCTTTAGAGGATGAAGAATATTAGTAGAGAGATGTATAGCAACTAGAAGGTTATAGTTAAGAAATCTTTGTGCAGAGTATGTTGTAGGGTTTTGCGATGGTGTTTCTTGATATGTTCAGTTTTTATAACCTTTTTGATGTAATGAGGCTACTGTAAATGTTTATTAATCAATATATGATTTATTATTCTTGAAATCCTTGTTTATTGGTATAAACCCTTATGTTATTCATGTTGTTATTGATCAGATCTAACTTCTTTATGCTTATTACATTCTTTATTTCCATTTTTTGTACATTTATGCCTAGAAATGGTATATGTACTTTCTATTTTTGAGTGAATGCACATATTTCTATTCCTGAAACCCATCCTCCTTATTTCCTTGTACACCTCGAGTGAGTTCCCAACACATACTGGGTGATAGGAAATATCGTTGGGGGTAGAAAGAAGGTATATGAAAGATGACTACATTTTTGTTCCATTGCCGTGACCTGTTTTGAAGTTTTTGTGAGAATGATGTGTAATAACAGAGCAATTGACCTTGGAAAGTTTCGAAGTGTGGCTTAAAATAATGGAGGATGAGTTTTCTCAAATATTTAACACTAGACCTGATTTTGATGCACGTAAATGCATAGAGGATCACTTGTATCATGAGTTGTATGAGACCTTTTGTTTTTTCCTAGTAGACTTGTATAAATGGTTGTCAGCATATGTATCAAGGTAAATTTGGTATTATAGACCTCGTGTATAGACCCACAAATATTTTTAAAGGCTACATGTTGCTAAGCTAACTTGGACAGGTGTTGTGGATCAATGGTGGAGTATGGTATTGACTAGATATACTCTATAATATGTGGTCTCTACATATTCTTATGTGGAGGCTACTGAGTTCGAGTTCTTGAGGGAGCTAAGAGGTTTATTATTGCACACTATACCTCTATCTATCAAGTTCCTTGTTATTACATTGAGTTTGGAGGGACTTCCTATTGTTGGCTAACTTCTAGCTAAGTGTGGGGCACAGAAGCTAGTGTGGAGAAAGACGGTAGACCTTGCATCTGAAATGGAGTGAGAAGAGAGAAATTTAAAGTATAATGAAGCTCGAGAAAGGGATTTGGAGAGAAAACATAAATTAGTATGAGTGATGGATTTATGGAGGAAGACGTTGCAGGAATAATTTGATATTCACGTAGAAGGTGTGGGATGTGAGCAGTCTGTACTACCCTATCTTAGACAGTGTGGAATAGAGACCCCTCAGACTTTGGCGAGAGCTCATCATTTTGAAAAGGGATATCTATAGGCATGCATTTAGGCCCACCTAGTGACCAAAACATGGTACTTAGTTTTCCAAATCCACATATAAGTATTGTTAACCTAACTGGTCCTGGCATTGGTGGTTGAGTGACATCTAGGAGATATAATTTTTCATTTGGTACATTTATCAATACACATTCATTCCCTGTGTTTAGAGATATCCTGATTGGTATGACATTTGGGTAAGGTGTGGGTACAAGTTTGAGTGCCACATTTGGAGGTGCTTCAATTTTGCAAACTGTGGGTGCATAATTTAGCGCGAGAATGGGTTGGGAGGGCGTAACTCCATTAAGCTCCTTACCTACAACAGGAGGAGGATCAAGATTATTTAGAGGATCTAGAGGGATGTGTGCTAGTGGATCTAGTGGTGCTGGTGGTGGAGGAGGTCAAGGTTTTGGATCTGATGAATAAGGGCCTCAACCATCTCAACAAGTGTTCTTTGAGATTTATTTGCATTTGACAGGTTATAAGGGTGTGGAAGATGCTGCAAATCATGTGCACATGTGCAAGTGACTATGGTACACCAAGGGAATCACTACCCCTAAGAGGAAATAAATTTATTTTACAACTATGTTGCAAGGGCACATGTATAGCTGGTACTGGATGTATGACCCCATTAGACGGCTGTGGATTATACCGCATTACACGATGAATTCTTCGCAGAGTTCCACATTCCTGAGTTCAAAAAGAATAGCATCAACTTATTGAAGGAAATATAACAAGGTATGGTAGAGAGCATGTGGGAGTATGGTGTGCATTTCAAGACTCTCCTTTATAATTTATACTATGATATCCATCCATCCCATAATGCACAACAATTTTTTGGGGGCTTGATCATGCCCTTCAGGAGAGCCCTTTCACATAAAAATTTCATGGTTCCATGTGAGGCCTGTGAGGCTGCTTTGTGCATTGCGGCCGTGGGGAGCATTGACACTGGCATGAATCTATTTTTTGAAGCTCAGTTAACTTCCATGACTAAAAAACTTGAGATGCTATCTGTGAACTCATCTCACAAGGCTCACAGTGGTTTATGGTGCATGGATTTTTAAGAAGGTCATTGCATGCTATGAAAATGGATTATGAGATTTTCCATAAAGATCATGATGCAAGTAGATGCCCATTATTGCAGTGTGTAATTCATAAGAATGTGTCTTGCTATTGTAATATTTGCACATCCACTATTCATAACACCAAGGATTGGAGATTGATTGACCAAATACATGATGCCATTGGTACTAGTGTGTGTCAAACTAGTATTAGAAGTATCTCCCAGGATGATGGTCATAATTATAAAGGATGTGTGGATGGAGATGATCGACGTAGAGGATTTTTAGGTCTAATCTTATGTCATGGCAACCATGGAGGAGGAAGAATTGAAATTCCTTATGGAACCTATTATAAATGTTGATATATAGAGTATTAGAAGAACAAGTGTCTAGAATTTTTGCAATTCTCATGGTGTGGAATGAAGCCCAAGTATGAAGAGTTCCTTGATTTATATGATCACATGAGCTAGAAACAAAAGAAGGAAAAGGGCACGGGGATGGTGAGCATGAAGCATGTTGATCCATAGAGGATGCCTAGGTTTGCATAGAACTTTGAACTAGAACCTGTCCTAGTGACCACGCGAGCTAAGGCTATACATGCAAGGAATATTATAAACAAAATACCTCTCATCATTATAGAAGAGTTGTTATATGGGAAATATCCTGATCTAACTCATCAAAAGGAGGTCTAGTGAGAGACCATGGAAGTGATTAGGAGTCTTCAAGGGGAGATTTAATGTCTAAAGGAGCAGTCATGGAAGTTAGATCAGAAGAAAAGTTCTAAAGTGCCCAAGAAGGATATGGATGAGGTAAATAAAGTATGTAAAATGTTTTTCCAAGAGAATATAATCCATTTTTTAGGAGAGTGGCTGAGAGGAAAAGTACCAAGTGTTGGAGGTCAGCGCAAAAGGAAGGTCTTGCATGCTAATCTGCCACCTCATAGTATTGACTATGACAAAGAGATCATATTAAACACATCTATTGATGGATGTCTCTTGAGTAATATTCTGGTTGACATGGGTGCAGAAGTGAATGTTCTCACTTTGGATGCATGGAATCAAATGGTAAGTCCCCCATTGCAACCATCTTCAAATGTGTTTTATATGGAAAATAGAATAAAGTCTATGCCTGTTGGCATGTTAAAGGATGTGTCTATAACCAGCTAAGGGGAAACATTCATAGAATATTTTTAATTCTTAGTGTTTGATGAGGTGGATAACTTTCCAGTGTTACTTGGGTACCCCTAGTGTTACAAAAATAATGTTGACTTGCACTTTAATAAGGGGTACATAAGTTTCGTGATCAAGAATGAACACATCATCATTCCGCTAATGGATGGGAATTATGTGCCCTATACGGAACCCTTGGGATAAGAATACCTAGATAAGATCTATGTTCACACCATTAGAGACCCCAAGGTGTTTCATCCATCAGAGGAAGGTGTCATTCAGTGGGACGATGCTCAACTTATAAGTGATACAACTAGTGTTGCATGTAATAATTGGGCCTGTAAGACGTATGAGCTAGTGGGAATTCAAATGAGGGGGAAATTAACTAGATTTTCCAAGGCGTGCTCAGTTATATTCCTGGGAGGAAGACGGTTATCAAGTTATACCAGGGAAGGAAACCCTGATGTTTTTCTACAAGAAATGGAAGTTCAATGGATTTTTCATATTGAAAGGAGAAATATGCCAACCTATAGCTTACATAGGAAAACAATTTGTTTGTGGGAAACACATCAAGACAATCTATTGGAGTGGATTGAAGTGATAAATCACATTCTCAATTATATTTCTAATTAGCAATGAATCCTTTTCTATACATGATTATCATGGGAAGGATCCTACCTCGTCCCACATCTAGGAATGTGAGAAATCTTATATGGGAGGACTAGAAGCCTTACCTCCATTGTTATGGGTGCATAATTTCTATTCCATGTTATAGGGCTGCACATGCATGGTACATTCATTTATAGCTTTACTGTCAGAAAAGAAACTGGTAGGAGGTCATGGTGGGTATGATTCAAACATTTGAATATTGGATTACTAAGCCACTAGTGAAAGAGGTGATATAGGTAGTCAAGCTCCTAACTATGTGAGATAATCACATGGTGGAGGAAAAAATATTATATTTTTTAGGGGATCCTAGTTTGGATGCGCGCTTCGATGAGGAAGAATCAAAGTAAGTACAACTTGAGTGTGCTTTCCTAGAAAAAGAGAAAGAAAATTTCGTCCACTTGATACATGTTGAAAATGTGGAGAAATTAGATATTGACCATACTAAGGGTAGCTGTGAGGTTATGGATAGTGCTAATGAGCATGCACGTGCCTACCATAAGCCATTAAAGAAAAAGAAGGTTAAAATTTGTACAGAGGTCAGAAAAAGGAATCTATCATTATGGACAACTAGACTGACCAAGAGGTCTCAAAGATTATTGAACTTCTGCATGATTTTTATGATTTTCTTCCACTTGGGTACCATGAGCATAAAGGAGTTAACCCCTCATTGGGAGAAATGAATATCAATATAAAGGAGGGTGCATGCCTGATTCAGAAGAGACTTTGCAGGATGTAAGGAAGTGATTGACAAGATGATCACATCTGGTATAATAGAATTCATTGAAGAATCTAAGTGGGTAAGCCTTATGGTCATCAGTATCAAGAAGGATGGGAGAATGTGGATTTTTGTTGACTATAGAGACTTAAATGCAGTATGTGTCATAGATCCATTTCCAACCCCATTTACTGATAATATTTTAGAAGTTGTCCTAGGGCAAGAGATCTATTCATTTATAGATAGATTCTCTGGATATCATCAATTTAGAATTGTGAAGGAAGATCAGGAGAAAAACACTTTCAAAATAGAGTGGAGAATCTTTTCCTATACTTTTATGACCTTTGGGCTTAAGAATGTGCCTACTGTGTTTTTGCACATTGTAGTGTAGGCATTCTAAGACTTCATTCACAAGTTTCTTCACTTCTACCTAGATGAATGGATGGTTTAGGGGACGGTAAATGACCTTTGTGAAAATATTAGGTTGATGTTTGAGAGGTGAAGGAAGCTAATTATATCCCTTAACATCAAGAAATTTGTCGTTGCTACTCCATTTGGTAATTTTTTAGGTCATATCATATGTAAAGAGGGATTATTAGTAGATCCTGCCAAGATTGTTGTTATTTTGGGGTTTTAAGATATTACCAATCAAAGCTTCATAAGTGGATATCTACAACATAAGGGGTACTAAAAAAAAATCATGAAGGGCTATGCCAATATTATCATGCCACTGGAGGAGTTGTTGAAATTGTTACTGCAAAATCACAACACCCCCAAATGAGTTATGTATATGATTTTCTAAGTCAGGGTCATTTGGTGTGATTTGCATAACATTGGATCATTCCCCAAGCTATGGGACATGTAAATGGGAATGATCCTCCAAAGTAGGGTGGTTTCTCTTCCTAAACTACCTACCACAAGTTATTCTAGTGCTGACAAGCTAATATAATCCTAATCTAACTTCCAAGGAGACAAGGAGAGAAAGAAACCAAGGAAAAACAAAGCCTACACTAAAATGGTGATACACCAGAGAAGGAAAATGTTGATCATACACCAAACTACCATGAAAGAAAGAGAGTTGAGAAATGGAAAGGATGGACAGTAACATCACAAACCATAGATCAGATTCACACAGAAAATGTTCCAAAACCCCATGAACACAACTCCTAGATCTGCAAATGAACATTCAAAACATGAACAAATACCCTACAATGAAGAGAGGCAAGAAGAGACAACCAAAAACGAGCAAAGGATGGACAAATGCACCACAAAACATGTTTTTTATTGCTTCAGAGTTCGCACAGAGCATCATTAAAGGAAAAGAGGCAAAAAATTCCATTTACAGAGTAGGGGAGGAGGTTCAAACTCCATTTCGATACTGGGGAATAAATAGAAGAGGTAGGAAGAGAATAAAAATGAACAACTACAACAACAAACTTAAAATGATGTCTTGGTTTACAATATATAACAAAATATGAAAAGATAGGGAAAACATGAGAAAATTTGATTCTCTGCTCCAACCAGTGACATCATTCAAAAAATGGTCGAGAAAGTAAAGGATCCTCTGCAAATTCCATTCCCTAATGCATTTTTACCAGCTCGAGCAGAGAACGACCATTCTTCATTAATTTTGTTGGTTGAAACCAGATTTTTTGTCTTTTCTCGTGCCAAAACACATTTTTGCATTTTCTCCCAAAAATCTTTACCAAAATTCAAAATTGAAGATCCCATGATGAAGAAAATCTCGAGATCTTTCCATTGGTACCAAGATTTTCAAAAATGGAGCTCTGGATCAAAATATATGGCCTTCTGAGTTTTTCCTTAACGTTTTCTACAAATTTAGCTCAGGAAAAATTTAAACTTTTCTCTCACTTTTACAGAGTTGGGGGCCATTTTGTGACTTTTTGCATTTTTGGAACAAACAAAAAAATTACAAATTTTCCGCCGATCACCCGCTTCCCCACTGCTGGTCTTGGCCTACCACGTGACGCTTTTGGGTTCCTTCGGAGATGCGTTCAATATTTTGACTTAGAAACTTTTGCGAAGAAAAATATTAAAATCTCCAAATTCCTCTGCCAACCTGCCTATTCGCCATTGCAAAAAATGATGCCACGTTTCCCTTTCGAGACTTGGAATTTTTTTCAATTTGTTTCCTTCGCAGGCTTGTGGTAATGCAAATGAATTTTTTTCTTTTAGCAAAAAGCACTAAGTTCCAAAATCTTCCTCCAATTCACTGGCCCGAGATTACTTGGTGAAAATCCCTCCGAAGCTCCATAGGTATGCCTTGGGAAAATTTTCCTCCTAAACTCCGCCGAGCCATAACTCAAAAAATTCAAGGAGTTAGAAGGATCTCTTTACCTTTCTTGAAAGGGGAGAAAATTCTCTATCTGATGGAGAAATTTTTAGAAATCCTTGAGTGATTGAAACTTGTGGAATTTTGATTAAATCACAAAAGGAGTAAGTTAACCCAAAATAAGAGGGAGCTTATTTTGATTAACAGAAACATAATGAGCGATTTAACTGAGATTAGGCACAATAGATAACTTTTAACATGTTGAAGGATAGACTCATTACCATACCCATATTACACTTTCCCTATTGGGATAAGCCGTTCCATATACATTTTGATGCTTTGGGAATGACAATTGGAGTCATCTTGGCACAACCTGGAGAGGTGATTTTTGATCATCCCTTGTGCTTTGTTAGTAGGAATTTTATCCCAGTACAATAGAATTATACCACCATAGAGTGTGAGGTATTTTTGATGATCTACATGCTGCACAAATTTAGATATTATTTGCTAGCAACTAATTTTATTTTCTACACAGACCACATGGCATTAAAGTATTTGGTGAACAAGCTCGTTTTGCAAGGGTGCATGTGCTGTTGGATACTATTATTTTAGGAGTTTGAGTTTAATGTTGTAGTGAAACTGGGGAAAAGTAATTTTGGAATTTATCATTGGTAAAGGATTACTTTAGGTGAGGATGAGTAGATCATTAAGGATACAATTCCAGTTGCACATTTTTCCAAGTTACAATGCACACCCTCAAATTGGAAGATATTTCTTTGTTCCTACGAATGGGTGTGGTGCCAAAGGGGATTAAGGAATTGTAGAGGAATAAATTAACCATACACACCGCATCTTATATGTTAATTAGTGGAGACTTATACAATCTAGGTCATGATGAGGTTTTACGTCGGTGCATACTATAACATGAGCACACTGCAATCATGGAAGAGGATCATGGTAGTATTTTAGGAGAACACTATATGGGAAAAGTGACCGTACATAAGATCCTTTTAGCAGTCATTTGGTGTGAAATAGTTTACAGTGATTATATCAAGTATTGCAAGGTCTGTGACCATTGTCAGTGATCTGGTAAACTAGGGAAAAGAGATGAAATGTCATTAAGGCCTATCGCCAATGCAGAGCCTCTCAATAAGTGGGAAATTGACTTCAAGGACCTTATTTCCCTACCCACATGAAGGACATGTTTGCACTATATCAGTACATACACATACTATCTTACATAGTGAGAAGAAGCAACATCTATAAAGGATTACACGATGACAACATCAACTAGATTCTTTTAGGAGAATGTAATCAGCAGGTGTGGATGCCCACTGAGTTTAAACAGTGATAGGGGTACTCATTTCTTAAATGAGATAGTTATAATATTATTGGCATAATTCATGGTGGCCCATTATAAGAATACCCCTTATCACCCTCAAGCTAATAGGAGAGCGAAATATTTTAACAAAATTTTGAGTCACACATTGACCAAGATTTGTGATGCTAGCAGATATGACTGGGATGATGAATTTTTTGTTGTGTTATGGTCATATCATACTACTTATAAAATACTGAAAAAGGCAACAACTTTTCATCTGGTGTTTGGCATGGAGGTTGTGTTACCTATTCAATTCATGTTACCATCACTGTGTATTGCGTGCACAGGAGGTTTAGCTGATGAACAAGTGTTGTTAATCAAAATAAGCTCCCTCTTATTTTGGGTTAACTTACTCCTTTTTTTCTTCAATCAAAATTCCAAAAGTTTCAAGAACTCAAGTATTTCTAGAAAATGCTCCATCAAATAAATAATTTTCTCCCCTTTCTAGAAAGGTAAAGAACTTCTTCTAACTCCTTGTATTTTTTGAGTTATGGCTCGGCGTAGCTTAGGAGGAAAATCTACCCAAGGCACACCTGTGGAGCTTTGGAGAGATTTTTTCCAAGGAATCTTGGGCCTACAGAGCAGAAGAAGATTTTGGAAATCAGTGCTTTTGGCTAAAAGTGCAAAAGTAATTTGCGCTCCTACAAGCCCACGAAGGAAATAAATTGAAAAAATGTTTGAGTCCCAAAAGGGACACATGGCATCATTTTGTGTAATGGTGCGAAGGCGGGCTGGTGGAGGAATTTGGAGATTTTAAACTTTTTCTTTGCAAAATTTTCTAAGTCAAAATATTGAACACATCTCTAAAGGCACCCAGAAGTGTCACGTGGTAGGCGAAGACCAGTAGCAGGGAAGCGGGCCATCGAGGGAAAAGTTGTATTTTTTCCCTTTATTCTGAAAATGCAAAAATTCACAAAACAACCCCCAACTCCAGAAAACTGGGAGAAAATTTTAAATTTTACCTGAGCCAAACTTGTAGAAAATGTTAAGGAAAAACACAGAAGGCCATATCTTTTGATCCTGAGCTCCATTTTTGACAATCTTGGTACCAATGGAAAGATCCATAGAAATTTTTTTCATTATGGGATATTCAATTTTTATTTTGGTAAATATTTGAAGGAGAGAATGCAAAAACACATTTTGGCATGGGGAAAGACAAAAAAACCAGTTTCAACCACCAAAATTAATGAAGAATTATCGTTCTCTCCTTGAGCTGGTAAAAATGCATTGGGGAATGGAATTTACATAGGATCCTTGACTTTCTCGACTAATTTTTGAATGTTGTTGGTGGTTGGAGTAGAGAATCATATTTTCTCATGTTTTCCCTATCTTTTTGCATTTTTCTATATATTGTAAATATAGGCATCATTTTAAGGTTGTTGTTGTAGTTGTTCATTTTTCTTCTCTGCCTCCCCCTTTTGTTTCTTCCCCAGGGTAAAAATGGAGTTTTAACCTCCTCCCCTGCTTTGTAAATGGCATTTTTTCCTCTTGTCCGTAAATTATGCTCTGTGTAAACTCTGAAGTAATAAAAAATGTGTTTTGTGATCATTTGTCCATCCTTTTCTCATTTTTTGTTGTCTCTTCCTGCCCCTCTTCATTGCAGGGTATCTATGCATGTTTCAAATTTTCATTTACAGATCTGGGAGCTATGTTCACGGGGTTTTAGAAAATTTTCTGTGTGAATCTGATCTATGGTATGTGATGTTGCTGTCCATCCTTTCTATTTCTCACCTCTCTTTGTTCCATGGTAGTTTGGTAGATGATCAACATTTTCCTTCTCTGGTGTATCACTGTTTTAGTGTAGGATCTATTTTTCCTTGTTTTATTTCTCTCCTTGTCTCCTTGGAAGTAATATTAGGATTAGATTGGCTTGCCTGCACTAGAATTACTTATGGCAGGTAGTTTAGGAAGAGGAGCCAGCCTTCTCTGGAGGATCATTCCCATTTATAAGTCCCGGAACTTGGGGAATGATCCAATTTTATGCAAATCACACCAAATGACCCTACCTTAGAAAATCAGATCCATAAATAATTAGGGGAAGATGTGATTTCGTACTAATAGTTTAGGCATGCCCCGTGTGACCTAAGAGGTCTTCACTTCATTGTAACAAGGTTGATGTGCACTTTTTGTAAATTTACAGCTTATGAGAAGCTTATGTTTTCACATCTGGTGACTCCATCTAGTTTACAACCTATTCTCTAAGTTGCAAAAATTATCTCCATTCAATTTCATCCATTCTTCTTTCCATCTCTTTCATTATTTTCTATTCCATGAAGTTTTGCAATCATGACTTCATTTCCATCATGGAATTCACATTTACAACAACAACAGATCATTCCACCTCCAATATTCTTTAAAACTCCTTCAAATCATAATTATGAGTAGGTTCAGAATCAACATGTCTATCCCTATGAGCAGAATTTCCAAAATCATTTTATCTATGGAGATTTCCAAGAACAGGGATATGGATGTAATGAAGACAATCAAATGCAAGATGTTGGTCTGCTGGAGCATGTTCAAAAATTGAGACTGACATGGTTCAATCAAGGGAAACAAATCAAATGAAGGCTTTCAAAATTGGTTGCAGGGCACCTTTTCCATGGGAAGGCCCTTTTCCAAGACACTATAGCCCTCAGGGGAAGCTAGACTTCATGATTTTAATTCTGACCCAACTTTCACAATGGAATGAAGAGATAGAGGCCTATGAATTCAGTGCTAAACAACCTTGTCAATGGGTACATTCTGCACCATCATCTGGTATTTCTCTTTCCATTCCTCTAGAAAAACCATCTCAATTTGAATGTCAAGTTATAATCCCATCCAATGCTGCCCCAAGTGTGAAACCCATTCCTCCATCCCCTTCTCTTCCATCCCATCTCAGGTTTTCTTCCCTCTTCTCTTCCAAATCCAAATCCCCTCCACAAGAGAAAAAATAAACACCTTCCCCTCTAATAAGAATTTCCACCTCCTCCACCACCATAAACAAATGCACAAATGGTTGAATTCCAACCTACCTCTCCTCTTGCATTCCCAAATCCATGTTGGGAAGATGAAAACCAAAAATCCATTCAAGAAGGACAACAAGAGGATGAACCAAGCAAAGAAGAAATGATCAAGAGTTTAGTAAGCTTGGATCTTAGGTATGGAATTGAGAAAATTCCTTTGTTGGTTAAACCTATAGAGGAGGTAAAAGTTGAAGAGCCAGTGGTGGCTAAATTTTTTTTGTTGCAGCAGAAGAATAAAAAGAAAAGGAAGAAGAAAATCAACAATCTATTCACTCTCCATGCATTGTCTATGTTGGCACTTTTTCTGAGAGAAATGCTGATCCAATTCAAGTTGCACAATCAGCTCAAAGTCCCATTAGAGAGGAGAAAATGGAAGAAATCAAATCAGAGTTGGTAGCAGCAAAAGAAGAAGGCATCATTTATGAATTTTTTCTTTCATTTGAAGGGCCTAATTTGGTTGATGAATCCACCATGGAAAAGAGTTGTCAAGAAGACATTGTTGTCCCAAATAATCCTCTAGAACAGAAAAGTGGAAAGTTTGATTTGACAAACTTCATGATAGAGGAAGAGGTCACTAAAGAGCAAAATGGGCTTCAAATAGTAGAGGAAGGAGAAGCTGCTCCAAATCCAAAAGAAGAGGAGTTTTTTCTAGCTATGGAGGAGGTAAATGTAGATCCAAAAGCTTTGAGAACAAAGAAGGCTATAAAATAACGCTTAGTTCTTCCTCCCACTTCATGACCCTTGATTTCTAGTGTTGAAGAAGATTTTGATCTTTCAAACTTCATATTGGAAGATGAAGGAAAAAATGGTGAACATGTTTCCAACCAAGAAGACACCATGGAGGAGGTTGAGCATTTGCAGCAGGACAACAAGGAGGCAATTAATTTATCTGATTTGGAGGATTGTTTTGATGGAGAAGAACCGGTTGAAATTCTACCATTTTCTCCTTCACCATCCACCTTCCAAGCATGTGTGCCTATTTTCATAGAGAAGAGCATTCAGTTGCAGAAGCCTACAATTTATAGCATCTTTTTGGAATCAAGTTTGCAAGGTTTATTTACCTTCCACGTTCTTCACAAGAGGAAGAAGGGAAACAACAGAAAACGTCCCCCATTTCTTCCATGCTATTCATTCAAAGAGATTTGCATGAGGACTCCATTTTTGGAGTGGAGTTTTAGAGAAATGGGCATATCTACATGACCAAATCATTCTGTGTGATTGCACAACATGGGACCATCTCTCAAGCCGTGGGACTTGTAAAACCTGAGATGGACCTCCAGAGAAAGCCAGTTCTTACTTCTGAATCTACTTGCCACAAGCTACTCCAGTGCAGGTAGAATCTAACCTAATCCTAATCTAACCATTCCAAGGGGACAGGGAGAGAGAGAGAGAGAGAGAGAGAGAGAGAGTGAAAGATCCTACACTAAGCGGTGATACACCAGAAAAGGAAGTGGCGAGATACTCTCTTGAGGGAGAATGAAACAAGGAACAAGGGATTGAGGGAGGTCAAACAAAAGTGACAAAAATCTAAATCTAAATCCACCATCAAAACTCCACAAAGCATGACATCTTACACTTGTAAAAGTGAAATACTTACACAGGGAGAAAAAATGAGGTAGAGAGGCACAGAGAAACAACAAAACAATGCCAAGGGTTGAAAGATGCCACAAAACAAGATTTTATTGCTCTATAAGGTGCAAATAATATTACATGTGGTGCTCAGAGGCACAAATACACTCTCCAGGCATTAGAGAGGGCTTAAAACATAGGTAGAGTCAGGAAACAACTTTGACAGAGTTTCCCTACACCCATTATGTCTCTCCCTTCTCAAATGAGAAGTGTTACAATATATAGGCGATGAAAATCAAAGGGAAAGAAGATAAAATCAACTCTGCTCCTAAAATCCAACCACCAACCATCAATGCCCGTTGTAAATCTGACCAAAATATGTCAAATCCACCACTCTATGTATATCTGGCATATTGAAGAAGGAAGGACAGCGGATCAAATCAAATCAGATCTGGTTGTTGAAGCAATCAGATTCTATATTAATATCCTAAAAGATTTTTTTCCATTTTTCACCCACATAACCTCATAAAAATTAATTTTTTAGGATTCCATGGTGTAGACGGGGTTGAGACCTTTCCAATGGTGCCAAATTTGTTAAATTTTGGGCACTGGATTGAAAGATATGTCCATTTGAATGTTTAAGTCAGGTCCGTACAAAAATGGCAAAAACTAGTTAGCAGAACGGGTCCGTGGGACCAAAACTCACTTTCTGCCTTTTGGCACCAAAAGTACAAAATTCAAAAATTACACCACAGCCCCGCAATGCATTTTGTCTAAAAAACATCTTCGGGGCCACCCATCTGCATTTTCTGTTTGGGAAAAAAATCACTCCAAGGCCCACCGACTGGCAGGAAATCAAGGTTTGACACGTGGCTGCTTAGGCATCCACGGAGGTGTAGCTCACTTTCATACTTTACGCCCTTCAAGACAAAAATTTCAAATTGCCTCCGACGACCCGCCTTCTCACCTTGACTTTTCAACATGGCCACGTGGTGAGCTAATGCTCATTTGGGAACCAATTTTGGTTTCTATTTTTTAAGTTACACCATGTTGACACTTGGCTCCTTCAACTGGCCTGCCTCTTCTTTGACTATTCCACCCCTGACTCTATCCATTTTTTTGGACCTAGGACACATGGTGAGTGTGCACTCATGTGAAAACCCGCTCAGGATTTTACCTTTGAAGGAGCACCATGTTGATATGTGGCTTCTTCCGTTGATACCTTTATACTTAGTCATTTTACGCCTGATCTCTTTTTGGTCCCTAAACATGTGGAAGCTCGGCGCTTATTTGAGTCTCTGCTTTTGGATTAAACCTTTAAAGATGTGTCATTGAGACACTTGGTAGCTTTCACTGATTCTTCCATAATTATCCAATTTGGGTTGGCTCTGAATCATTTGTAAAGCCCAAAGACTTTGAGCCTTTCCCCATCTTCCTCCTTGTCAAGCTTTGGTTTCTTCGACATTGTTTACATCCCTAGCCGAACTTGCTTCTCCATTTTTTAGATTGTCTACAACCTGATCATTAGATTTGAAATGTGGGCTCATGCAACAGAAGTGACTCTTAGATTTATTCTGTGTGGGGTCATGTTTGACCAACTTTATTCCAGGGGGAAAAATTGGGATAATAATTTGATGATTCATGGGGACATCTACCTGCTAGATGAAGGGACCAGTAGCCTTGAAGCATCTATTAGGCATGGATTCAAGAATGATAGCCTGATACTAATATTTTTTTACTCTGAAAGTCTATTCCCTGAGCCGCTGCAAGCCCGACTGCTTTCTTAACGACCCTGAACCTATTCTGGAAATGGACTACCTCGAGACATAATTATAGTTACTTTGTATTTGTATTTTATTTGAAACTGGGAACTGTTACAAGAAACTATAGGTCTCCTTGTTGTGAATACTAAAGGGCCTGACCTTTGCACCTCTAGAGAAATATGAAAAAAACTTATGTACAAAGAAAAAATATCATACATGTTTCAAATGAAACATGCAGAGTGTGCACAAGCACTTCTTTTGCTGAAAAAAAAATCTAATCTTACTCCTATACTAACCCTTACAAATAAAAGCTTAAACAAATCCTGCCATGGGAAAGGAGAAATAGCTTCCCTTTCTCAAAAGGGGCAGCCATGTAAATGGTCTGATGCTAAATATGGCTTCTTATATGAGTGAAAAACTGACAAGGGGTCGATCCTCCACCCATATCATCAAGGTATCAACATTAATGGAAAATACCTCCTCAATCTGATTTATATTGGACTCCTAGAGGTTTTGATGGTGACCCTTGGTACTTTGATACTCACTCTCATACCATGAATTAGGCATGACGTGTTTTGGCTTCTCCCTTGGCTCCAACGAAGCCAAGTACCTAATAGGGCATGGTCTGATCCTTTGGATGTGCCCCTTGCTCTGAATTTCAACTCCAAGAATGGAGTCTTCTTGTTCACCTTCCTGGATGGATGGTGTGAGATGGATGATGACATCCTATTGCCTCTTCTCTTCCTTCTCCCATGAAGAACATGGAAGACTCATGTCTTCCAATCTTGGTCCCAGAGGGCTGTTATGCAGTGTAGGTTGTTATCCTTGAATGTCCTCCTCCATGGCAGTAGGCTCCTATGCTTGGAAGGTAGATGAGGGAGGAGAAAATGATGTAAGAAAATCAAATGATTTGATCTCCTTTATCTTATTACATCTGGACCTCCTCCATGGTGTCCTAATCTCCATCATCCTCTAAACTCTTCAAAATTAAAGGGGATGAAGTGGGAGGAAGAACTGAAGATTCCTCCAAGCCTCAGAACCATTGTATGAACACTCCTCCAAATGGGTTCCTCAAATCAGGCCTTCAAAATGAAACTGTCTAATGAGGATTTCTTCATTGTGTGATCTCTTGAGCTTGGATCCAATTATTCCTCTCTTTAAGCTATGGTGTCTTGGACTTTTGCCAGATCTTCAGAGTGCTAACTTTTCTCTTGTTTTTCGTTCCTTCTCCATGCAAAGCTCACTCAGCCACCACTGGCGGTAAACTCAATAAACTAAACCTTCATATCTTCTAGAAAATGGAAGTGTGGAATCATGTACTTGCAAAATCAAGAGGAGTTAATAGGTTGGGATCCCTTTGCAATTACATGGTGAGGAGAGGCTAAAATTCTTGAAGGAAGTACTTAAGAAAGAAAATGAAATGAGGGAGAGATGGAGAAAAGAAATCAGCACTGGGGCAGGGAGGTTAGACATGTTGAAATGAAACCTGAGATCCAGACCCAAATCTACCATGTTCAAAACTCCATGATAAATCATGACATCTTACACCTGCATATGTGAAAGACATACACAGGGAGTCTTCTCATGAGGGGTCAATAAGAGGCACAGGAGAAACTGAAAAAAAAAATTCCAAGGGTTGAAATATGCCATGTTAACAATCTTTCCAACCAACCATTGACTCTATCACTAGGATTTCCCACAGTTCCACTATTACATGTATTAACTCTGGAGATCATAAAAAGAGGATACAATGGATGTCAAAGCTAAAATTGTGAGAAGGCTTACTAACTCAAATGGAGTTGGGAAATGACTTTTGACATAGTTTCCCAGACAAACACCCATGTGTTTGAATGTCTCTCCCCTTCTCAAATGAGAAGTGTTACAATATATAGTGTGATGAAAAGGAGGAGGGAAAGAAGAGAAACTCTAATCTACTCTAGTTAAAGCTCAACCACCAACCATCAATGCCCGAGAGCTGGAGAGAGAGATCCACCCATTGGCAATCAAGCTCTGCCGTGATACATACTTATACTCTATTTGGCATGTTGAAGAAGGAAGAAAAATGAGATCAAAATCAAATCATGATCTAGAAGTTGAAGAAATCAGATTCTGCATTAATGGACTGCACAAAGATGTTTTTCCCATTTTTCACCCATTATAACCTATGATTTCAAACTATTAAATATTAGAGGTGCTTCTAAGGCATTGGAAAATCAAATGAGACTTGTGATAGAGCTTCCCTACACCTAGAACCTTTCCAAAAAGTGTTACGATATTGATGTGCTCAAATTTGTTATTTCAATTCTATGTCTTTCTGGGCACCAAGATTAAAAGATATAATCCATTTACAATGGCCTTGATCAACTTTTCACCCACACCATATTACAAAAAATGTGAAAAAACAAAAGATATGTGAAAGTCCATATAAAAATGGCGAAAACCTCCTGTTCGTGGGCCTGAAATTCATTTGTGCCTTTTGGCACCAAAAATTGACAAAATGCAAGAATTTCCCCAGAAGCCCGTAATTGCAATTCATTTTTTATCAAAAAACTATCTTCAGAGGCCCTGACCTGCGACCTGCATTTTCCATTTGTGGAGAAAAATCCTCCAAGGCCAATCGCATTCTGACCCATAACTGTCAGAATCAAGGTTTAACATGGCTCCATGGGCATCAGAAAAGGTACGGCTCACTTTCATACTTTAGCATAAAATTTCGGAGAATCAAAAAGTTCAAATTCCTTCTCAGATGACCCACCTTGACATTTAATTCAAGGTGGCCACGTGGCGAGCTGACACTCATCGGCGAAGGGGGCCTCAGGGTTTTAGACTTTCTGTTTTTGAAGTTGCTCCATGATGACACTTGGTTCCTTCCATTGGCATTCCTCTACTTTGACTATTGAACCCCCAAGTCTAATTTCAGGGCTTCAATTTCTTGGACCTAGGACATGTGGCAAGTCTACATTCATTTGAAAATCCACTCAGGATTTTACCTTTGAAGGAGCATCGTGTCAACAAGTAGCTTCTTCTGCCGACACCTTTATACTTAGTCATTTTAGTCCCGCTCTTTTTTTGGTCCATACACACATGGAATCCCCACACTTGTTTGAGTCTCAGCTTTTGGATTTAACCTTTGAAGATCCTACACTAGTTGTTGAGACACTGTAGCAGAGCTTCTGTAATTGATTCTTCCATACTTAGCCAATTTGGGCTCGCTCCAAAGCATTTCTAAAGCCCGAAGACTTTGATCCTTTCCCTGTCTTCCTCTTTGTCGATCTATGGTTTCTTCCACATCGTTTTCCTCCTTATTTGATCCTGCTTCTCCATTTTCTAGCCTGATATGAGGGAGCAACCTGAATTGGCTTAGACCCTTGAAATTTGGGCTCGTGCGATGGAAGTGACTCTTAGATTTCTTCTGTGTGGGGTCGTGTTTGACCAATTTTATCTGGGAGCCAAAATTGGGACAACAGTCAACTCAACTTGAAATCCACTTCTATATTCTTACAAATGAGGAGGCTATAGAGTTGTATGTGAAATTGAATTGACATATGTAACTTTTGTTATTCCAAATGTCTATTTCCCCTATAAATATGCTATTACTATTGCCGAGTCTCCTTGCTAAATTGGGTGACTCAACCATTAACCTAGATCTTAGTAAATTTCAAATCCACCTTTTATGGCTCTACCCTCAACTATAAAATCTATCCATTTCCTTTGCAAATCTATCCATGGAGCTTTGAGAAAATTGCATCCAATTTCCTCCTATTTGACATCCCTATACTTGTGAAATTTTCTCGTAGCATTTGCACATCCTTTTGGAAACCAATATTAAAGAGCACCCAAAATCAAATCTTCAACAATATCTAAGAAGTTTAAAATATTCTACGATCTTATTTGAGGTTTCTAAGATATCTAAAGTGAAGGTCTAATTTGTTTTCTATTTTTTTATCTTTCTTTTCTATTAATTGTCATTGTTTACATTTTAGCACACTCAGTGGGACCTCAAACATTATTTTTCTCATTTTAGTTTATAATTTAATGATTTATCTTTGTTTGTGTGTTTCTTGTCTTATTTAACCTTGCTATCAAAATATTAGGTTCTCAAGTTAAGTACAGAAACTAGAATACTAAAAAACCAAGCTTTCCAGTCATTTTTATCACATTTAAAGGTTCATTGAATGCACTAGCGTAACCCATCTTCCGAAATCCATAAATTTTTCTTTGAAACTCAAAATGACTCTGTTTTTTTAAGATGTGTCACTTACCATTCTACTTGATGGGGCATCCAAATGCTTCACTACTTTTCACTTGTTGATTTGCATGTGTCTAGTATCTTTAAAGAACTATTACTTTGCAATAGAACTTGAAAGAGGGGAAAATGTACACACCCTAAAAATACATACATATTTATATCCCGCTTCTATCCAATTATAATTAATTAAAGTAATTCTATCTCGCCGCATTACACCATTTTGGAATTAAAGAAATTAATTCTGCAATTTAAATACACCTTTTTAGAATTAACGAAATTAATTTTATTACCTAAGTTATATTCCTACCCTTTGGAATTAAATAATATAATTCCAACATGCTTTTGGAATTAATTAAATTAATTCTGACACCCTCCTAGCTAATATAATTAAACATTTAATTAAATAACTAGTTAATGATTCCCTCACAACTAAATACTAATTAAAATAGTCATTTAATCAAATCCTCTCCTTAGTCAATTCAACTTGAACTCCACTTATAGATTCCTATAAATGAGGGGGCTATATAGTTGTACGTCTTATTCAAATTTTAGATGTAAATTCTACTATTTCAAATTTTCATTACCCCTGTATATCTACAACTATTATTTCTGAGTGTACTTACTAACTAGGGTGATTCAACCATTAACCTAGAGCTTAGTCAATGTTAAATCCAACTTTCATGGCTCTACCTATTATCTCAAATTCACCCCCCTAAAAAATTTGGTCAAGACAACCCTGCACATAGAGAAAATATGAAGGGAAAATGACTCAGACCCGCGATCTCGCATTCCAAAATGAGGCAAAAGAAAAAGTCAAAGTTTGAACTTGAGTCAAAGCCAAAGCGGGGAGGCGGAGAAAAAGGTGAAAATTTTCCTTTTCTCAAATGGCACAAAGAAAATATTGGAGTGCACCTCCCTAGCCAACAAAAGGGTGCCACGTGTCCAAGCAGAGTAGTGGGACCGCAAGAGTTTTTTGAGTTTTTGTGATTCTCGTGGAAAAAGGTGAAAAAGATAAATTGTGGACCCGCATACCTGATTTTTGTTCGAATCTAGATGCCACGTGTCCCATATCAAAAGGGGACCCATTTTTCAAGTTGTTTTCCCACCCTATGTACGGACCCAATACAAACTTCGAAGGGGCATATCTTTCAGCTCAGAGCTCGAAATATTACAAATCTAATGCCGTTGAAAATATCTCAGCCTCACCAACCATCGATGGAGGAAACATTTATTTTTGAGGAGGTTAGGTGAAGGAAAATGGAGGAAACATCTTCAGCCTTTCAATGCGGGATATTCTCAGTCTCAACAACTAGATCGGATTCGATCTATTTTAACTGTCGTTTCCTCTTCCTTCAAGGCAATGAACCAAGGATCGATGCAGTAAAGATAGATTTTGGGGCATATTTTATCAAAAGCATTAACAGCGGTGGTTGAGTTTCAACCTATTTTCCCACTTCTCTCTCTCTTTCTTCTCTCTAATCAAATCTATAAATACAGGGGGCAGTATTCATTGTAAAAAAATTTGTTCATTCTTCTTCTCTGCCCCCCTCTTCTTTTATTCCCCAGGGTCAAAAATGGAATTTAAGCCTCCTCCCTTGGCTTTGTAATGGAATTTTCTTACCTCTTGCCCGTTAATGGTGTACTGTGTGAACTCCTGGAGCAATAAAATCTATTTTCATGATGTGTTTTGTCCATCCTTTGCTTATTTTGTTGTCTCTTCTCACCTCTCATCATTGCAGGGTATACTATGCATATTTTGATGTTCGTTGCAAGTCCTAGGAGCTATGTTTAATGGGTTTTGAAGTGGTGTTCTGTGTGAAATCTATCTCTTGGTCTATGGTGCATCTTGTCCACCCTCTCCTCTTCTCACCTCTCTCCACTTCAAGCAGTTGAGATTGTGATCAACACTTCCCTTTTCTTGGTGCTATCACCTCTTAGTGTAGGATTTCCGTCTTTATTTTCATGCTCTTTCTCTCTCCTCATTGGTCTCCTTAGAATTCTTATATTAGGAGTAGATAGTCGCATTTCTCTCCTTAGAATTAGCTTAGCAGTAGGATTAGGATGAATAAGTTGGCTTTCTCCGGAGGGCCATATCAAGTCCGCAAGTCCCACAACATTAAGAGATGGTCCCATGTTATGTAAATCACACCAAGTTGACCCTGCCTTAGAAAAGTAGATCCATAGCTCATTTGGGGGTAATGTGATTTCGCGTTAAAAGTTTTGGCACACCCAATGGGACAGATCTAAAGCACCTTACCACTTCACTTCATCAGGTTTGATGTGCTCTTGGTGAAGGTATTTCATCCTTTGGAGGCACTTTCAAGCACATCTATTAACAACTCCATCTGGTCAAAATGTCATTCTGAATGAGTTGCATAACTTCTTCCCATCCTTTTCCATATATTTCATCCATTTTCTTGTTTCATATCTCTTTCATTTTCTCCCATTCCATGAAGTTGTGCAATCATGACTTCATTCCCTTCATGGAACTCACACTCACACAACAATGCAAGTCCACCTCCAATGTATTTCCCAACTCCTCCAGATCAGCATTATAATCAGATCCAGAACTATTATGCTTACCCATATGAGCAGTGTCAAAACCAGTTTGACTATGAAGCTTATCAAGAACAAGGGGGTGCATATGATGGTGATAGTTATGCAGAGGATGTTGTTCTGCTGGAGAATATTCAAAAAAATAGAGGCTAGCATGGTTCATTCAAGGGAAACAATCTCAAATGAAGGCATTCAAGATTGGTTTCAGGGCACCTTGTCCATGGGAAGGCCCTTTTCCAAGACACTACAACCCTCAAGAGAAGCTGGACTTCATGTTGAATACTGCCCTAACTTACACAATGGGCAGAAGATATAGAGGCCTATGAACTTGGTGTCGAGCAGCCGTGTCAATGGGTAAATCCTACACCATTATTTGGTAATTTTCTCTCTACTCCTCAAGCAACACCATCTCAATTTGGGATTTAATTTCCAACGGATAGAGTCCATTGAATGTTGCCCCAAGTGTGAAATCCATTTCTCCATCTCCTAGTCTTCCACCTCATCTTAGTTCTTTTGTCCTTTTCCCTTCCAAATAGTCATCCCCTCCAAACAAACAAGAAGTTTGCACCTCCCTTCCCACCAAAAACAATTTTAAAGATGGTTGAACCCCAATCTGCCACTCCTCTTGCTTTCCCAAGGCCATGTTGGGAAGAGACTCAAGAATCAAGTCATGGACAAATAGCAAGAAGAGGTCCCAACAGAAAAGAAATGACAGATAATCTGAAGAGTTAGGCTGTCAAATTTGGGTTTACAAAGGTCCCCTTGATGGTCAAGCCAATAGAGGAGGTCAAGATTGAAGAACCAGTGGCGGCTGAGGCTGAGTTTGCAGTATGAAGGAATGACTATGCAGAAGTGTTGTTCAACATGCATTTAAAGAGAGGAAAAATCCCAAATCAAAAATGTAGAAGAGCATTCAAGGGAAATATCTCAAATCTTGAATGGAATAGGAAGAACAATGGTTTCAGAGTCCCATGATGAAGGAGTAAGAACCTTCAGTCTTGAAGACACTACAACAATTCAAGAAGAAATTCATGATTGAAATGTTTCTCTCCAACTTCAACAATGGGCAGAAGAGGAGGCCTGAGAAATTTGTGATCAAGATAGTCATGTCAATGAGGTGATCCTACACCATTATCTAGTAATTTTCTCAACTCCTCAAGAAAAAATCTCAATTTGGACTTCAAATTGAATTCTACCCCAATTGAAATCCATTTCTTCCCCTAGTTTTCCACCTTGTTTTGTCTTTTTCCCTTCCATGAATAGCCATCCCCTTCAAATTCAAGAAGTTCACCTCCCTTCCCACCAAAAAAAATTACAAAGTTGGTTGAACCCCAACCATACCACTCCTCTTGAAAAGATCAGGAGGAACCCATGATGGGGAGACTCAAGAATCTAGTCAAGGGAACAGCAAGAAGAGGATCCCAACAGAAAATAAATGACAGATAATATGAAGATTTGGGCTACAAAATTTGGGTTTACAAAGGTCCCCTTAATGGTCAAGCCAATAGATAGGTCAAGATTAAAGAACCAATGGTGGCTGAGGCTAAGTTTAGAGTAGAAGAAGAGCAAGGAACTTCAGGAGGAACAATAATTCCCTCAAGCATGCTAGGAGAGATCAAATCGAAGTGTTGAGGAAATATCAATGAAGAAGGCATCATTGAATATTTTTTGCTTTCATTTCAAGGGCTTGATTTGATTGATGAACCCTGATGGAGGATGACCATACAGTTTTAAAGGAATCTAAGTGTGGAGTAGGCTATAGAAGAACCTTTTGTTATTTCCTCTCACTTCATCCCCTTCAAGCTCTAATGTTGAAGAAGAGTTTGATCATTGCAAACATCATGTTTGAGATGAGGAAACCATGAGTGAGCAAGTTGCAGATCAAGAGGACACCATGAAGGAGGTAGAGAACTTGAAAACAATGCAAGGAGGCAGACTATCTGTTCTGACTTGGAGGATTGCCTTGATGGAGGGAACCCATGGAGATCACATATTTTTTCCTCCATCTATCACATCCCAAGCACATGAGCCTAGCCATGGAAGGAGAACATTCAGGAGAACATTCCTGCACTCTTCATAATAGCCCCTGGAACCAAAGGTTGGAAGATCTTGATCTTCCATGTTCTTCAAAAGAGGAGGAAGGCAAAAGGTAGGAGGATGTATCACCATTTCTCCCATGCCATTCATCCAAGAAGGTCCACAAGAATACTCCATTCTTGGAGTTAAAATTTAAACAAAGGGCACATTCAAAGGATCAGATTGTGCCCAATTAGGTACTTTGCTGCATTGGAGCCAAAGGAGAAACTAAAACCAGTCATGCCTACTTCAGGGCATGAGGATGAGCATAAAAGTACCCAGGGTCACCATCAATACCTCCATGAGTCCAATGCAAGTCAGCTTGAGAAGGTATTTTTAATTAATGTTGATACCTTGATGATTTGGGTGGAGGATCGGCTTATTTTCAGTTTTTCACTCATCCAAACAGCCATATTCAGTGCCAAATCAGTTGCATGGCTGAGGATTGAAATTTTTTGAGGAAGGGAAGCTATTTCTCCCTGTCAGTTGTAGGTATTTGTTTGAGTTCCCTTTCTCTTGGTTAGAGTATGTAGGTAGGTTTGTTTTCAGCAGAAGAAGTGCTTTTGCACACTCTGCATGTTCCATTTGGAGGCATGTATGATTTTTAGTTTGTACATAGTTTTTGGTGCTCCATTGTTTTGCTCTTGCACAGTGTATTCATTGGCTTTTGTGAAGTCAACTTCAAGTTTCAGCGGGTTTCCAAGGGGCTCATGGAGGAGAATTTTAAAGTTCAGATCAGTTTCATGTTTATGGAATCAGGTAGACTCCATGCCCAATGGATACTTCAAGGCCATTGGTCTCTTCATCTCAGTAGGCAGATGTCCCTGTCAAGTCACCAAATTGTTATCCCAAATCGCCCCTCGGAAAATTTGGTCAAGACATCCACGCACATAGAGAAAATATGAAGGGAAAATGTTTCAGACCTACGAGCTTGCATTCCAGAATGAGGCAAAGGAAAAATTCAAAGTTTGAACCCAAGTCAAAGCCAAAGCGGGGATGGAGGAAAACATGTGAAAATTTTCCTTTTGACAAAATGGCACAAAGGAAAATATTGGAGCACACCTCCCCAACCAACAAAAGGGTGCCACGTGTCCAAGCAGAGTAGTGGGGCCACGGGAGTTTTCTGGATTTTTTGATTCTCGCAAAAAAAAAGGGGAAAAGATAAATTCTGAACCGAAAACCTGATTTTTGTCCCAATCTGGCTACCATGTGTCCCATATCAAAAGAGGGACCCATTTTTCAAATTAGTGTTTTCCCACCCATTTGTACAGACCCGATACAAACTTCAAAGGGGCATATCTTTCGGCTCAGGGCTCAAAATATTGCAAATCTGAAATGCCGTTGAAAAGATCTCAACCTGGCCCATGCCAAGAGGTCTGAAACTTTAATTTTGAGGAGGTTAGGTCCAAAAGGAAAATGGAGGAAATGTCTTCAGGCCTTTCAATGTAGGATCCATTTGTCTCAACAACCAGATCAGATTCGATTTGTTTCTGTCGTTTCCTCTTCCTTCAAGGTGCACCGAACCAAGGATTGATGTAGTAAAGACGAATTTGGGGGGATATTTCATCAGAGGCATTAATAGCGGTGGTTGAGCTGTAACCTACTTTTCACACTTCTCTCTCTCTTTCTTCTCTCTGATCAAATCTATAAATACGGGGGGGCAAGATTCATTATAAAAATTTGTTGTTCATTCTTCTTCCCTGCCCCCCTCTTCTTTTCTTCCCCAGGGTCAAAAATGGAGTTTGAACCTCCTCCCTTGGCTTTCTAATGGAATTTTTTGCCTCTTGCCCATTAATGGTGTACTGTGTGAACTCCTGGAGCAATAAAATATGTTTTCATGATGCATTCTTGTCCATCCTTTGCTTATTTTATTCTCTTCTTGCCTCTCATCGTTGCAGGGTATATTGTGCATATTTTGATGTTCATTTGTAGGTCCTTAGGAGTTGAATGTTTAATGGGTTTTGAAGTGGTGTTCTATGTGAAATCTATCTCTGGTCTATGGTGCATCTTGTCCACCCTCTCCTCTACTCACCTCTCTCCACTTCAGGCAGCTGAGATTGTGACCAACACTTCCCTTTTCTTGGTGCTATCACCTTGTTAGTGTAGGATTTATTTCTTTATGCACTTCTCTCTCTCTCATGTCTCCTTGGAATTGTTAGATTAGGAGTAGATAGTTGCATTCCCTTCCTTAGAAGTAGTTTGGCATTAGGATCAGGAAGAAGAATCCGGATTTCTCTGAAGGGCCATCTCAAATCCGCAAGTCCCACAGCTTGAGAGATGGTCCCATGTTATGCAAATCACACCAAATGACCTGTCTTAGAAAATCCCATATCCATAGCTCATTTGGGGTGCTGTGATTTTGCATTAACAATTTTGGCATGAAGTAACTAGTCAGGTTTGAAGGGCGTCTCACCTTGACCCCTTCATGTTCATCAGGTTTGGATAGATAAATCACGGTGAAGGTTTAGGGTGGGTAAGCTCTTTGGAGATTGCACTTTCAAGCATTATCAACATCTTCCATCTGGTCAACCTCCCATGTTCTAAGACATGAGATTTTGCAGACATTTCTTCCCATCCATTTCCACACCATAAATTATGAATATCATCTATCCTTTTATTATTTCATCTCTTTCAGTGTTTCTCCAATGTGAAGCTTTCCAAGGGAATTAGACCCTTCAATGTATGACTTCATTCCCTTCATGGAACTTGTTAGATACTTCTTACAACAGGAATACATAAAAAATAACCAGCAGATGTATTTCCCAAGTTCCTCCAAATCAACATTATAATCAGATCTAAGTAACCATTATGCTTACCCATATTTTCAAAATATAAGAGAGTTTGATAAATACTTGAGCTTATCAAGAATATTTGAACATATGGTGGTTTTTGATGATTCATGTTGAAGATATCTGTTCTCATGTCAATAATGAGTCTTTTGGGTGATCCAATTCATTTTGAAGTGATGGAGGCTCAACATGGTTCATTCAAGTGATCTCAACTTCAACTCAAATTGAGGGCATTCTAAGATTGATTCTACCACAACCTTGTCCATTCATTCCTTGTAAAACCCTTGTTTTGCAATTCCTTTTCCAATGACACTACAATGCTCAGTGCATGAAGCATGAAATGATCATGCTTTTTAAACTAATGCTCCACCACAACTTCCAAAACACAATCCAAATCTAAATCTAAAGAAATCCTATGGCCTATGCCAAATCAATTGTACATTTACATTTGGTAACCTATTTCAATGCATAATCCTTACACCATTATCTGGTAAATTTATCCTTTACTCCCATCAAAGGCACCATGTACAATTATTGTTAGGAAATAAGAGATAAAATATGCGGAATAATCCCTTACAGAATCGCAACAGTAGAAACTAATATGCAGAAAATATTACAGATCTCAAATAAAAGTGCAGAATAAAAATAACACAACACAAAGAGACAATATTTAACGTGGTTCACCCAATTTGGGCTACGTCCACCAAGAATCACTTGCTCAGATTTTATTACAAGCCTCCACTCTCTCAATACAATACCCAGATCTTGTTTGGAGCTATGCTCAACAAACTCTACAGAATTCACACCCGAATTCAAAACACATCTGCAATACATTTACTTGTACATCTATCATATGCATAAGACCATATAAATAGACAACTGCTTAAGAAGTTTTACAAAACCATGGGTATCAAAACCATGGGTATCAAAACCATCCCATAAACCATGGGTCAAAAAAGCCCATATGAGAAAAGCATGTTTCCCAGTATATGGGCAATAAAGCCATGAAAATTTTTTTTCGGGGGCTTCGCCCCCAAGCCCCCTAGTGAGACATACATGGAAAGTGTACAATACCTTAGTGTACAGTCTACAACACTCTAACATGAAAATAGGCTCCACAAACATAACAATCTCCCACTTGGAGACTAGTTTTCCTCTGAGAAAGCTTCTCAACCCTTCACTAGTTTCCATGAAGACCAACCAAAGTTTGAACACAACTTTAGTTTTTCCCTTGTGACCACCTTGGTCATCATGTCTGCAAGGATTCTGACTGGTATGAATCTTCTCCAACTTCAACTTCTCTTCCTCCAAAGTTGTCCTGATGAAATGGTACCTTAACTGTATATGCTTCATCCTAGAGTGGAAAGCAGAGTTCTTAGCTAGGTGTATAGCACTCTGACTATCACTATGTAACTTACATTCCTCCTGCTTATGCCCCAACTCCTCAAGCAATTGTTGTAACCAAATCATTTCTTTGCTTGCCTCTGTGGTAGCAACATACTCAGCCTCTGTGGTTGACAAAGCCACCAGCTTCTGTAGTCGTGAAATCCAGCTCACTGTTGTCCCACCTACAGTGTAAATATAACCTGTCATGCTCCTCCTGCTGTCTACATCTCCAGCCATATCTGAATCTACATAACCACGTAAAGTGGTGTCTGATCCACTGTAGCACAAAACTGTCCCCATGGTCCCTCTCAAATACCGAAGGATCCACTTTACTGCTTGCCAATGCTCTTTACCTGGATCACTCATAAATCTACTCACAGCTCCCACTGCATGGGAAATATCAGGCCTAGTGCACACCATGGCATACATCAAACTGCCAACTGCTGATGAGTAAGGTACCTTGGACATCTGGTTTCTTTCTTGCTCTGTCTTGGGACACTGCTCCTTTGATAACTTGAAATGGCCTGCCAAAGGAGTCCCAACCAGTTTAGCATCCTGCATGTTAAACCTATCCAATACCTTCTTAATGTACTCTTCCTGAGATAAAGTCAGCTTCCGTTCCTTCCTATCCCGAGTTATCCTCATACCAAGGATTTTTCTGGCTGCCCCCAAATCCTTCATATCAAAGGATTCACTTAGCTGTTTCTTGAGTACTTTTATTTCCTGCATGTTTTTACCTGCAACCAACATGTCATCCACATACAAACACAGGATAATATAACTTCCATCCTCAAATTTCTTTGTATACACAATGGTCAGAATGACATCTAATATAACCTTGCTCCATCATGAAGCTATCAAATTTCTTATACCATTGACGTGGAGCTTATTTCAAGCCATACAAGCTCTTCTTCAGTTTGCACACCATCTCCTCTTTACCTTTGACCTCATAGCCCTCTGGTTGCTGCATATATAGCTCCTCCTCCAAATCACCATGGAGAAATGCAGTCTTTACATCTAACTGTTCTAAGTGCAAGTCTTCTGCTGCCACTATTCCAAGAACAGTTCTAATAGAAGTCATTTTTACTACAGGAGAAAAAATCTCATCAAAATCTATACCTTTTTTCTGTGCAAACCCCTTGACCACCAACCGGGCCTTGTATCTTTTCTTACCTCCTTCTTCCTCTTTGACTTTGTACACCCACTTGTTCTGTAATGCTCTTTTGCCTTTAGGTAGCTTCACCAAATCCCATGTCTGGTTCTCCATGAGAGACTGATGCTCCTCATCCATGGCTTGCTCCCACTTCTTCCTGGCATCTACCTGCATTGCTTCATCAAAGCTCTCTGGCTCTCCACTATCAGTGAGTAATAAATAATAAAGAGAAGGAGAAAAATGTTCAGGTTCTCTTCTTACCCTAGAAGACCTCCTCAATATAGGAGTTTGGGGTTCCTGTTGAGTAGGTTCCTGAACTGATTCATGTGTCACTTTCCCATCCGGAAGATCCTCTACCACTGCATATTCTTTCTTGGATTCTTCCCTGTTTTCCTGCAACTGTTGCTTATACATGACTTTCTCATTAAAGACCACATCCCTAGATCGAATGATTTTCTTGTCCTTAATACTCCAACATTTATATCCAAAGTCATCACCACCATAACCAATGAAAGTACATTTTTCTGATTTAGCCTCTAGCTTGGTCCTATCATCCTTGTCTATATGAACAAACACCTCACATCCAAAGACTCTTAGAAATGAATAATCAAAATTTTTACCATATCAAGCCTCCTCAGGTATGCCTCCATCCAAGGCACTTGAGGGTCCTCTGTTTATCAAGTACACAACTGTGCTCACCGCTTCTGCCCAAAAAGAAAGAGGTAGTCCTGCATGTAACCTCATGCTCCTAGCACGTTCCATTATTGTTCTGTTCATCCTTTCTGACACCCCATTCTACTACGGAGTTCCTGGAACCGTCTTTTTCCTGTGGATTCCATTCTTAGAACAGTAATCATCAAATTCATTGCTGCAATACTCCCCTCCATTATCTGACCTGAGACATTTTAGCTTAAGACCTGTTTCATTCTCTACCAAGGCTTTCCATTTAACAAAAGTGTCAAATACATCAGATTTGTTTCTAATACAATAAACCCAAACTTTCCTTGTTGCATCATCAATAAAAGTAACATAATAACTTGAACCCCCAAGAGATGATACCTGAGCTGGCCCCCACACATCAGAATGCACCAGCTCTAACTTACTCTCTTTCTTTGTAGGTCCAACCTTGAGAAACCTTACTCGCTTTTGTTTCCCATATATGTAGTTCTCACAGAAATCCAAACCTATTTCTGTATATCCAGGAAAATTCTTCTTTATGATGTCCATGCCCTTATGGCTCATATGACCGAGCCTATAGTGCCACAATGTTGTATCTACATCTGAAGCCACAAGATTACAATCATTAGTACTATCAGTGGTTAAATACAAGGTTCCAACCTTCTTACCTCTTGCCACCACAAGAGCACCCTTGGTAACCTTCCAAGAGTCAGCTGTAAATATCACAGTACAACCATCACTTCCCAACTACCCTACCGATATCAAATTTCATCTTAATGTAGGCACATGTCTGACATCCTTCAATAGCCAAGTATTCCCATTCTGCATCTTAACCTGAACAGAACCTTTTCCAACTATGCTGCAAGGCTCATCATCACCAAGAAAAACATGCCCAAAATATCCTTGAACATAATCAACAAAATAATGCCTATGTGGAGTAGCATGGAAAGAAGCCCCCTGAATCTAAAACCCAAGATTCAGTAATATTATGCAAAGAAAGAATCAAAGCATCCTGACATACATTACCCATTGCCACATTTGCCTCCTTGTTTTCTTCCTGTTGTTTCTTCTTATCCCAAAGCTCCCAACAGTCCTTCTTTGCATGCCCAGACTTTCCACAGTGCCAACATACTATCTTGCTTTTGGATTTTGACCTTGCCCGATCCTTTGATTTTCCATGGTTTCCTCTATTCTTCTGTCTCCCTCTAGTTTCCACTGTCAAAGCATTCCCTGAAGTAGAAGATTCCCCAGAGCTTTTTCTTCACATTTCCTCACTTAGAATCACCCCTACAACATCCTCAAACTTCAACTTTGAGTTAGCTGGAACCGAGTTGCTTACCGCCATTACCAGGCTATTCCAACTCTCAGGTAAAGAGCACAGAATTAATAAAGCCCTAACTTCTTCATCAAATTCTATTGTAACCAAAGCTAGCATATTCACAACCGTATTAAAATCATTTAAATGATCTGCTACTGAACCATTCTCAGACATCTTCATATTAAACAACTTTTTCATTAAAAATATCTTATTAGAGGCAGAGGTTTTTTCATACAACTTCCCTAATGCATCCATAGATTCTTTTGTAGTCTTTTCCTTTGAAACATTAAATAATACCGAAGATGCAAGACACAACCGGATTGTCCCAAGTGCCTTCCTATCCAGCAAATCCCATTCCGCATCTGTCATGCTCGAGGGTTTGTTCACCTTCTCAGACAACAGAGTATAAAGATCCTTCTGATAAAGGTAATCTTCCATCTGCATCTTCCAAAGACTGAAATTCTTCCCATTGAATTTATCAACCCTAGATCTTCCATCATCTGCCATAGCTCCCACTCAAGCTAAAACTTTCCCTGCGATTCAACACTTTAGCAAACCAAACCATAGGCTCTGATACCAATTGTTAGGAAATAAGGGATAAAATATGTGGAATAATCCCTCACAGAATCGCAACAGTAGAAACTAATATGCAGAAAATATTACAGATCTCAAATAAAAGTGCAGAATAAAAATAACACAACACAAAGAGACAAGTATTTAACGTGGTTCACCCAATTTGGGCTACGTCCACCAAGAATCACTTGCTCAGATTTTATTACAAGCCACCACTCTCTCAATACAATACCCAGATCTGTTTGGAGCTATGCTCAACAAAATCTACAGAATTCACACCCGAATTCAAACACATCTGCAATGTTACATGTCATACCTACCATATGCACAAAACCACATAAGTAGACAACTGCTTAAGCATTTTTACAAAACCATGGGTATCAAAACCATGGGCCAAAACCGTCCCATAAACCTATGGGTCAAAAATCCTGCCCATATGATAAAAACACATTTCCTGGTATATCAGCGTTTTTAAGGCCAACAAAAATTTTCTCGGGGGCTTCGCCCCTAAACCCATGCTACCGAGGAGGCTACCACCTGGACCCAAATGCTTGAAAGGCGATACAATAGCCAAAAATATACTTAGTGTAAATAGAAGTCTTCAACACTTTCTCACATAAAAATAGGCTCCACAAACATAAACTTCTCTTACAAAATAGCCCTATTCAATCATTTCAAATCAAAACTCAAGAATGCTACCCCAAGTGTGAATTCCATTTATCCATATACTAGACATTCTCATTAGTTATTTTCTTCCTTTCCTCTTGAAAACTAGCCAATCTCCTCTGAAAAAACAAGAAGTTGCGCCTCCCTTCCCACCACAAAAAGTTTACAAAGCTCATATTTTTAAAAATAACAACTCCTCTTGCCCAAACAAGCCCATGTTGGGAAGAGATCAAGAATCTATTCAAGGATTTGAAGAACAACAACCTCCCTTGCCAATAGAAAAAAATGAGTGACAATCAAAAGATTTGTCCTGCCAAATTTGGTTTTACAAAATGTCCCCTTGATGGTCAAGCCAATAGAGGAAGTCAAGATTGAAGAATTACTGGTGGCTAGGCTATTGCAAGTAGAAGAAGAGAAAATATCTCTAATGAACCAATTTTCCCTAATTACTAAGAATATTAAGGAGGAGTTCTAACTTTTCAGACATGCAATAATAAAATTCAAATCAGTATAAGAAAAAGGCCACTAAATGAAGAAGGCATCATTGAAATAACATGTTTTGCTTTCATTTCAAGGGCCTGATTTGATTGATGAACCCATGATGGAGGAGGACCATACAGTCAAAAAACTCTAACCTTGTGAGCCCCAAGGCTACCATTCAAGAACCTTCAAAAGTTCATCCTTCTCTCCAAATTCACCCTTTAAGATCTGATGTTAAGAAGATTTGATCTTTCAAACTTCAGTGGTTTAGAGTGATCATAAAACCATGGTGATCAAAAAAATCAAGTAGGACATCCATCGAAGGAAGAGAAATGAAACAAACAAGAGGAATTAATATCTGTCATACTTGAAAATCGCCTTTGGAGGGGAACCCATGGAGATCACATCATAGACAGAAACTCCAGAGGTCATCACAAACCAAGCACATAAGCCTACTGCCTATGGAGGAGAACATTCAAGTAAAACCAAAATCTGCACCTAAATAACAAGCCCTCCAACCAAGTCTTGGAAGATCTTGATCTTCCATGTTCTTCAAAAGAGGAGGAAGGAAAAAAAATTCTAGGAGGATGTCACCATTTCTCCCATGCCATTCATAAAGAAGGTCCAAAGAAAACTCCATTCTTGAGTTGAAACTCATAACAAAAGGGCACATTCAAAGGATCAGACAATGCCCAATAGGTACTTAGCTTCATTGGAACCAAAGGAGAGGTGCCAAAACAGTCATGCCTACTTAGGGCATATGGTAGACAAAATGAGCACAAAGTACCAAGGGTCACCATCAATACCTCCATGAGTCCAATGCAGGTCAACTTGAACAAAAGGTATTTTAATTAATGTTGATACCTTGATGATTTGGTGGAAACTGCTTATTGTCAATTTTTTCACTCATCTTGACCAGCCATGTTCAGTGCCAAATCAGTTGCATGGCTGCCATTTTGAGGAAGGGAAGCTATTTCTCCCTGCTAGTTACAACATTTGTTTGAGCTCCCTTTGCTCTTGGTTAAGTAGTGTAGGTAGGTTTGTTTCCAGCAAGAATCTATGCTTGAAAATACACACTCTGCATGTTCCATTTGGAGATGTATGATCTTTCCCAAGTTTGTACATAGTTTTTGAGTGCTAATGTCTTTGATCTTGCACAGTGCATTCCTTCCAAGCTCACATGGTGAAGTTCAACTTAAAAAAGAAAAGCGGGTTTCCAAGTGATTCAGAGGTCAAAAAAAAGTTTAGATCAATCAGAACATTTATCAAAGACTCCATGCCCAATGGAACTTCAAGGCCACTGGTCTCTTCATCTAACTTATCTTAAATGTCCCCATGCGTCTCCAAATTGTTATTCAAAATTCACCCCCTTGGCAAATTTGGTCAAGACAACCCCGTACATAGAGAAAATATGAAGGGAGAAGGACGTGTCAGACCTATGAATCGCATTCTAGAACGAGGCAAAGGAAAAAGTCAAATTTGAACCCGAGTCAAAGCCAAAGTGGGGATTCTTTGGAAAAGGTGAAAATTTTCCTTTTCAAAAATGGCATAAAGGAAAAATTGGAGACACCTCCCCAGCCAACAAAAGGGTGCCACGTGTCCAAGCATGGTGAGTCAGCCGGGGGCGGGAGTTTTTTGGATAGGGTTTTTGACCTTTCAGAAAAAGGGAAAAAGATAAAAAGGAAGCAGGCCTGATTTTTTTTCAAGATGGCTGCCACGTGTCCCAAAACCAAAAGGGGACCCATTTTTCAAAATTTTTCCCCGTCCATTCTGTACGGACCCGATACAAACTTCAAAGGGGCATATCTTTTGACTCAGGGCTCAAAATATTACAAATCTGATGACACCATTGGAAAGATCTCGGCCTCACCCTATTCATCGGAGGTCTCAAAATTTAATTTTGAGGAGGTTAGGTGAAGGAAAATGGAGGAAACATCTTTGGGCCTTCAATGTAGGATCCATTGCTCTCAACAACCAGATCGGATTTGATCTGGGTCATTTCCTCTTCCTTCAAGGTGCCGAACAAGGAATGATGCAGTAAAGATGGATTATGAGTAGGGGGCATATTTTATCAGAAGCATTAACAGAAGTGGTTGAGACAGATTTTTCGACCCACTTTTCCCGCTTCTCTCTCTCTTTCTTTCTCTCCGATCAAATCTATAAATACAGGGGTAGGATTCATTGTAAAAGTTGTTCATTCTTCTTCCTTGCCCCCCTCTCTCTTTTCTTCTCAGGGTACAAAAATGGAGTTTAACCTCCTCCCTTGCTTTGTAATGGCATTTTCCTCCTCTTTCCATTAAGATGTACTGTGTGAACTCCTAGAGCAATAAAATCTATGTTTTGTGATGTGTTTTTCCATCCTTTGCTTATTTTGTTGTCTCTTCTGCCTCTCCTTTCATTGCAGGGTATTCTGTGCATATTTCTGATCCATTGCAGGTTTGGGAGCTGTGTTTAATGGGTTTGAAATGGTGTTCTGTGTGAAATCTATCCTTGGTCTGTGATGCATCTTGTCCATCCTCTCCATTGCTCACCTCTCTCCATTTAGGCAGTTGAGATTGTGATCAACACTTCCCTTTTCTGGTGCTATCACCTCTTTAGTGTAGGATTTCTTTTTTTCATGCTCTCTCTCTCTCCTTGGTCTCCTTGGAATTGTTAGATTAGGAGTAGATAGTCACATTTCCTTCCTTAGAAGTAGTTTAGCATTAGGATTAGGAAGAAGAACTGACTTTCTCTGGAGGTCCATCTCAAGTGTACAAGTCCCACAGCTTGAGAGATGGTCCTAGGTTATGCAAATTACACCAAATGACCCTGCCTTAGAAAAGTAGATCCATAACTCATTTGGGGGTGCTGTGATTTCACATTAACAGTTTTGGCATGCCCGGTGGGATAGGTCTGAAGCACCTTACCACTTCACTTCATCAGGTTCGATGTGCTCTTGGTGAAGATTTCAGCCTTTGGAGGCACTTTCAAGCACATCTGGCGACTCCATCTGGTCAAAAACCCATTCTCTGAGTTGCAAACCTTTTCTATCCATTTCCACTCATTTCATCCATTTTCTTCTTCCATCTCTTTCATTTTCTCCCATTGCATGAAGTTTTGCAGTCATGACTTCATTCTCCTGATGGAACTCACACATATAGCAACAATACAGTCCACCTCCAATGTATTTCCCAACTCCTCTAGATCATCATTATAATCAGATCCAAAACCATTATGCTTACCCATATGAGGTGTGTCAAAACCAGTTTGACTATGGAGCTTATCAAGAACAAGGGGATGCATATGATGGTGATGATTATGCAAAAGATGTTGGTTCTACTAGAAAAGATTCAAAAAATGGAGATTAGCATGGTGCATTCAAGGGCAACAGCTAAAATGAAGGCATTTAGAATTGGTTGTAGGACACCTTGTCCATGGGAAGGTACTTTTCCAAGACACTACAGCCCTCAGGAGAAGCTAGACTTCATGATTGGAATGCTTGCCCCAACTTGCACAATGGACAGAAGGAGATAGAGGCCTATGAACTTGGTGTCAGGCAGCCTTGTCAATGGGTAAATCCTACACCATTATCTGGTAATTTTCTCTCTACTCCTCAAGAAGCACCATCTCAATTTGGGCTTCAATTTCCAAGCTTCCCATTGAATGCTGCCCCAAGTGTGAAATCCATTTCTCCATCCCCTAGTCTTCCACCTCATCTCAGTTCTTCTGTCCTTTTCCCTTCCAAATAGTCATCCCCTCCAAACAAACAAGAAGTTCCACCTCCCTCCCCACCACAAACAATTGCAAAGCTGGTTGAACCCCAACCTGCCACTCCTCTTGCTTTCCCAAGCCCATGTTGGGAAGAGACTCAAGAATATAGTCAAGGAGAACAGGAAGAAGAGGAGCCCAACAGAAAAGAAATGACAGACAATCTGAAGAGTTGGGCTGCCAAATTTGGGTTTACAAAGATCCCCTTGATGGTCAAGCCAATAGAGGAGGTCAAGATTGAAGAACCAGTGGTGGCTGAGGCTGAGTTTGTAGTAGAAGAAGAGCAAGAACAAGAGGAGGAACAATCAGTCCCAAGCCCCATTGAAGAGGAGCAACTGGGAGAGATCAAATCAGTGTTGAGGCCACTCAATGAAGAAGGCATCATTGAAGATTTTTTGCTTTCATTTCAAGGGTCTGATTTGATTGATGAACCCATGATGGAGGAGGACCATACAGTTTCAGAGGCTCTAAGTGTGGAGTAGGCTACAGAAGAACCTTCAGTTCTTCCTCCCACTTCATCCCCTTCAAGCTCTGATGTTGAAGAAGATTTTGATCTTTCAAACTTCATGTTTGAGAGTGAAGGAAGCCATGGTGATCAAGTCGCAGATCAAGAAGGACACCATGAAGGAGGTAGAGCACATCCACAGAAACAAGGAGGCAGACTGCCTGTCAGACTTGAGGAGATTGCCTTAATGAAGGGGACCCAAGGAGATAACATCATTTTTTCCTCCATCCTCAACTTCCCAACACATGAACCTACTGCCATGAAGGAGAACATCATTTGAACAACAATCTGCACCTAATAGCAGCCCTCTGGAACCAAGGTTGGAAGATCTTGATCTTCCATGTTCTTCAAATGAGGAGGAAGGAAAAAGGCAGGAGGATGTCCCATCTCTCCACACCATTCATCCAAGAAGGTCCACAAGAAAACCCCATTCTTGGAGTTGAATTTCAGAACAATGGGCACATCCAAAGGATCAGACCATGCCCAATTAGGTACTTGGCTTCATTGGAGCCAAAGAAGAAACCAAAACCAGTCATGCCTACTTCAGGGCATGAGGATGAGCATCAAAGTACCAAGGGTCACCATCAATACCTCCAGGAGTCCAATGCAAGTCAACTTAAGGAGGTATTTTCCATTAATGTTGATACCTTGATGATTTGGGTGGAAGACCGGCTTATGGTCAGTTTTCACTCATACAACCAGCCATGTTCAGTGCCAAATTAGTTGCATGACTGCCAGTTTTTAGGAAGGGAAGCTATTTCTCCCTGCCAGTTACAGGCTTTGTTTGAGCTCCCTTTGCTCTTGGTTAGAGTAGTGTAGGTAGGTTTGTTTTCAGCAGAAGAAGTGCTTTTGCACACTCTGCATGTTCCATTTGGAGCATGTATGATTTTTCAGTTTGTACATAGTTTTTGGTGATGTTGTATTGCTCTTGCACAGTGCATTCAGTTGGCTTTTGGTGAAGTTCAACTTCAAGTTTTAAGCAGGTTTCCAAGTGATTCAGAGGTCAGAAGATTTTTAGATTTTAGATCAGTTTCAGTATATATCAGGTCTTGACTCCATGCCCAATGGATATTTCAAGGCTACTGGTCACTTCATCTAGTAGGCAGATGTCCCCGTGAGTCACCAAACTATTATCCCAAATTCACCCCCTGGAAAGTTTGGTCAAGACAACCCTGCACATAGGAAATATGAAGGGAAATGACTCAGACCCACGAGCTCGCATTCCAGAACGAGGCAAAGGAAAAAGTCAAAGTTTGAACTATGCACAAGAAGTCAAAGAAAAAGTGGGGAGGATCTTAAATCGGATGAAAAGGTGAAGGACTTTTTCCTTTTCTCAGAAAATGGACAAAGGAAAAGATTGGAGAAACACCTCCCCTTGCCAACAAAAGGGTGCCACGTGTCCAAGTCGGGGAAAAATTCAGCGGGGCCAGGTAGGGAGTTTTCTAGGGAAAATTTTTTGATTCTCACAGAAAAAGGGCAAAAGATAAAATTGCGGACCCGTACTTTTTGATTTTTGTTACAATCTGGCTGCCACGTGTCCCATACCAAAAGGGGACCCATTTTTCAAACTATTTTCCCCGTCCATCCTGTATGGACCGATACAAACTTCGAAGGGGCATATCTTTCGGCTCAGGGCTTGAAATATTGCAAATCTGATGCCATTGGAAAGATCTCGGCCTCACCCATGCCATGAAGGTCTGAAACTTTAATTTTGAGGAGGTTAGGTGAAGGAAAATGGAGGAAACATCTTTAGGCCTTCAATGCAGGATCCATCTGTCTCAACAACCAGATTGGATTTGATCTGTTTCCACCATTTCCTCTGGCTTCAAGGTGCCGAACCATGGATCGATGCAGTAAAGATGGATTTGGGGGCAATATTTTATCAGAAGCATTAACAACAGTGGTTGAGTTTCAACCCACTTTTCCCACTTCTCTCTCTCTCTTCTTGTCTCCGATCAAATCTATAAATATGGGGGTAGGATTCATTGTAAAAGTTGTTCATTCTTCTTCCCTGCCCCCATCTTATTTTCTTCCCCAGGGTCAAAAATGGAGTTTAAGCCTCCTCCCTTGGCTTTGTAATGGAATTTTCTTGCCTCTTACCCATTAATGGTGTACTGTGTGAACTCCTGGAGCAATAAAATCTATTTTTGTGATGCGTTTTGTCCATCCTTTTCTTATTTTATTGTCTCTCCAAGGTGCCTCTCACCATTGTAGGGTATATTGTGCATATTCTGATGTTCATTGCAGGTTTTGGGAGCTGTGTTTAATGGGTTTGAAGTGGGTTTTTTTGTGAATCCCATCTCTGGTTTGTGGTGCATCTTGTCCACCCTCTCCTTGCTCACCTCTCTCCATTTCAGGCAGTTTGAGATTGTGATCAACACTTCCCTTTTCTTGGTGTTATCACCTTTGTAGTGTAGGATTTCTATTTTTATGCACTCCTCTCTCTCTCTCCTTGGTCCCTTGGAATTATTAGATTAGGAGTAGATAGTCACATTTCCTTCCTTAGAAGTAGTTTAGCATTAGGATCAGGAAGAAGAAGCTGGCTTTCTCTAGAGGGCCATCTCAAGTCTGCAAGTCCCACAGCTTGAGAGATGGTCCCATGTTATGCAAATCACACCAAATGACCCTGCCTTAGAAAGGGTTCAAATCCATAACTCATTTGGGGGTGATGCATGATTAAATCATTCTACGAATGACTTGGAGTACCAAAAATCATCACCATAACACAAAAAACATAGGAAAATGAATACTTATTGATGTTATATATCTCATGAAACTCATTAGAACCTTCATCTCATAGCACAAGACCCCATAATGACTTCTTTTCTAGCACTGCTCAAACCGACTTCAAGATCCCAAAACTAGGTCTTCAAAACTGATTTTTTTCACACCTTAAATCACCTCACCAAGGAAAAAAACACATATCAATGGAAATACCTATAACTAATGGCCCTCACCATGTAGCTGACAAAATCACACCTAATAGGATATATGTGACTTCATCCATTCTATCTATTGCCCCATGGGATTGAGGCTTATAGATTCCCATTGTCTCAGGAGCTACGTACCTGGTTCAACTTATGTTTGGAATCTCTCCAGAAAATGGAGAGTATATCTCCCATAATTCTCTCTGATAATCAACTATATTCACTTGGAGAAGTTGAATAGAGACATATTGGTGAGCATTAGACATTCTTGAGAAAGGTGCCTTTTCCAGTGGGGGTCCAAATATCTCCGATCAATAGACACTAAGATAAAACCCAGATAAATTTGGAGGATCTTTTCCTGCAACCTGGGATAATTGAAATAGTAAATTCAATCAATTAGGGAGCCACTGGACAAATTTGATTCTCTCTGGCTTTATCCATCGCAAATTCAAATAATGGTCAGTGGGGAGGATACTTAGCAGTCTAGCATACTTTCTTAACGATTGTTCATAAAAATCTACCCCCCAATTCATAAAATAATGTCTGAAATATCATCTTATGACCTTACCCAATTACCATGAAGAGCTTGGAGCACCATGCAAAGCTTACACATGGCAATGAGCATCAAATATTCCATATCAAGTTGGGATTCTCATTTTTGTGAACTAGGTTGGGGTAAAAAATCAATTTCTTGCTTCAACATGTAAACTAGGACCTGAAACTCAGAGCACACCTCAATATCAACCTATTACACCTTCCAAAAGGATGAAATTTTCATATCCATGTTGAAATCATTCCAACCAATCTTATTTAGACACCTAGGGCTTAAGAATAGGTCTAGTGTGAACCTAGAAAACATCACTCATCCCTATACTTGCACTCTGAGACACTTGTGAGTGTCTCTAAAAATAATCTACATGTTTCCCATGCTCTCACCAATCTCAACCAACTCATACATGCTTATAATCCATCATGACACACCTCATCCAATTGACTAGGCCTCAAAATCAAGCACCTTGAACATGCTTACACCAACCAAACTAACCTCCTCATCACTTTGTCACTCTTTACAACCTATAAGAACCTTTAACTATGAACAAGCATCATGACACCTAAGCAACATCACCACAACACTACAACACCTATGCAATTCATTACACAGTTCAAGACACCATAATACATCATGCAATCTAAACATGACATGCCAATAATGAAGGACACTACCAATCAACCTAGATTTACCTTACCTCTTTTGACATCAATGACACTTCAAAAATCAATGAAATCATCACACTTTTACATCAATGATAACACAATGCCAACAATATCCCCTTTGTCATTGATGGAAAACATAACTAGGTCATTCTCCTCCTAAGGTACTCACATGCCAACAACTCATTCTCCCCCTTTTGACATTAATTACAAATAAACATACCTAAAATTAAACTTAATTCTGACATCACATTAGGATCACCATTTGGTTGGAAACATCAAGAAAATAAACAAGGTCATTTGACCTCTTCATCTCCCATTTGACTCTTCACAACTCCATTTTAGCAAATGCATGCTTTCAAAGATCTAACTCAGTCATCCTTGATCAAGAACCACATAACTTGAGTGATACCAATAGACCAATAGATAACACAATTGAGCTCATACCTTGCTTATGAAGACACCTTTGAATGACACTTCATGCAGCTTAGGATATCTTGAATTCATACTTACCTTCATAATGAATCCCCCTGATTCTTCTTGACATGTTGGTCACACACATTCTTCAATGCAAAACTTTAACTGGTACTTTACCCAATGAAAATGACACATTCTTCTAACAATAATTCAAAAAAGAACCATATTTCTTCTAGCATGAGAGCATATACTACTAAAACAAGATCACTCACCTTATCTTAAGAATCAGGACTCAAACTAACTGAAACATTCTCAACATGACTCATTATACTTTTTGGCACTACACAATTATTATCTCATATATCTCTGCTTCAGCTCCACCCTCATGATCCTAGATACCAATTATCAACTAATCCTAAAATTATCCTGATACCAAATGAAAAATTATACTTACGTTCTCTGAACATATATTTCTTAAGGAAAAACAAGACACCTTCATCATGGACTACAATAAAATTGTTCATCTAATTGATATAAACACCATATCTTTAAGAGTCAGTTATAATCATAAAACCAATAAGAAAATTTCATACCTTAAACAAAATCATGGGACCAATATAGACTCCCCCTTACTTCTTTAAATATCTATATATCAATCCTTGATCTTCTCTTCTTGTGAGATCTCAAGTAATACCATACTTGACAGTACCTTTTTAATCCAACACTAGGATAAAATTTCTTCTTGATATGTGCTAAAAAAAGGATCATACCATAAACATTATCTTTTCAACTTACCTGATTCCACTACCTTTTTATGCTTCAAACCTCAAAAGGATCAACACATAGTCCTAACTATCTCCCTTTAGATCAATTTACATCTCTTGATGATAACACTAGCATCTAGATCTCTCAAAATGTATATTTCATCATAAAATCTCGCCACAGTCCAATGCTAAACATGTACACTTCTTCCTTCAAGATTTGAGACATTACAAATCATATCATAGAATCACATGTACAGGTAACAATCAAACAATTTATGCTAAGAAACTTTAATGAAAAACTCAAGATTATTGTCTCCGTTAATGCCAACTTCATCAAATTATATCACTATAAAATATTCATACAGCTATAGAAAACCTATGATCTTCAAAACCACAATAATATTTCAGTACTCATAGATCATAGCTTCATTGGGTCTTCAAACTGGTTTATCTTGTAAGATATTATTCATGAGATCTTTGTACTCTTCCTAATCATATTCCTATAGCATACATCTTTATGATTTTTGCACTGTCTTACAACTAGTCATAGTCCTCAATCACACATGTATCCCTTTTAGATCCTCATGTTACTCGTATAACACAAGGACATATTGGTCTATCTACCTAAATCTCC
Source organism: Taxus chinensis (assembly GCA_019776745.2). Taxonomy (NCBI): domain Eukaryota; kingdom Viridiplantae; phylum Streptophyta; class Pinopsida; order Cupressales; family Taxaceae; genus Taxus; species Taxus chinensis. Next base: position 167,194,229 of record CM034157.1, read on the forward strand.
ATGTCAAGAGGCACCGGCCTATATAAGTATCAAGACACAATTCTAGGCTTCAAACATTCACACTTCTAACTCAGTCCTTGAAACTTTGTATCCCATATTCTCAAGAACCTCATACCTATATTAGGCCTTAAAACACTTACCTAGGCTTCAAATATGCATACTTTACAAGCCAAATTTGTTATCTCCTTCTAAGGAATAAATTTCATAGCAATAAATCTTCATACATTAAGGAAAAATCAAAAGTTACCTTGTGAACATTGCTTCAAGTATTTCAATACCTATTGTAATGTAGCTAGGTCATCTTCAACAAACCAATTAAGGCTTTGATAGGTCAAGAACTCTTCTTAGGTTAATTTTCTTCAAGACCTTCAAACTTACACATTTGTATTGAGTGCAACATGATTATAAACTGTCAATTTCAATAAATCATACATGCATACCTTTTATGCTCCAAATGAGTGAATCTTCATACTCCAAACTTAAGAACATTTCATGAATGTACCATATTTGATTCTTACCTCCTAATACTGTCAACATATCTGAAACAACTACTCCTTGTGGATCCACAATTGATTCATTTACTTCCATTTTCAATCTGTATAGGATTTATACCCTTCACTAGTATTCATACCTTCAAACCTTCTTAGCAAACTCTCTTGAAAACCACTTGACTTGTAACATGACTACAACACATTATCATACCTTCATGACTCAAATACAACTACACATATTCATTACATCCATTAAATCTACCCTAGCTATATGCTTCTTATGATTGATTAATGTCTCTAAGAAAATTATTATAGACATACCAAACCATGGGGATATAAAATGACAAACTTTAGGAGATTCCACGACTTCCTTGGCACATGTGGGTTAACCTCTTCAACCTTATTTTGTTCATCAACCTGTGAGCATCCCTTAGATTGTATCCAACACTCAACTTATTCCTGGCTAGATTATCATGATATAACTCTTGGTTCCCATATCCTTATTTTTCTTTCTCTCTTGTCATCTAAGATATTGAAACTTATTATTTTTCCTTAAAGGACTGTGAAAACCAAACTTTGCAATATGACCAACATGATTAAAGTTATAGACAAATAACCTCATTTTTACCTCTTGTGCTGATGAGATCTGAAACGTATTCCATGATTCCATGAACCATCATCCTTGGAAAAACCTTCTTCCAAATTCCTTTACTCTATAACCAAATTCATTGCAATCACAACAATAACAATCAAAATATTTCTCATACCTTGATGTATGAGGTTGTTTAACAACCGTTGTTCTTCATATTTCTCTTAAATATGGAATCCTTCTAGTCTTCTTTGGTACTTGAGCCAACATTCTCCTTTATTTGAGTAACATCCTCTTGAATCACCATTTCACTCTTTAGATCTTCCTTAAATCCTAGATGTGTCCTATCACCTGCATAATTCTGAATCTCCAAGAGATTAACTAGATCCTTGGAACTCTTCTAATTTTTTTGAAATGATCTTACCTTGTTTTTTACTTTCATTCACTTCTTCCTTTAGAGAATCAATCTCTCTCTTTCTCTCATACCTGATGCACTCTGCCTCCTTACTCTTTAGGCTTTATATTACAATATCTACTTGAATTTGTAACTATTTGAGAATCTCATCACACTTATTGGTTTCAATCCAATGTTTCACTTTAAGAAGATGAATATTTTCTTCATATTTCTTAACATGTGCCTTCATTTTCTTTTTTTTCTTCTTTACATGCTTCAAATCCTTTTGGATACACATCAACTCAGTTTCGAGATCAGATTCAACATCTTCTTCATTTGAATCCACACCTGAGCCTCCATATATGGAACCATAATATTTTAGAACTCCTAGCTCCTTTGACCATGAATATGACTTCATTTCCAACATCATCATGATTAGAATCAGATTTACTAGTTTCACTACTTAGCTCTGATGAGATCCAATCCTCCTTTGAATAACATATTCTCTTGTAATTATTCTTGTCTTCAAACTTTCTGAATTTATTTTTACTTTTATCAAACCTGTGGGACCTCTTATCATCATCATGCTCTTCAACCTTATGCTTGTGAGGACACTTGTTTGCAAATTGTCCAATCTCACCACAGTTGAAACAATTGAAGGGAAACTTACCCTTATACTTACATAAACCTATCTTCAACTTCCTAGAAAACATATTAATCAATTCATCATCATCCATATATAGAAACATCATCATCTAAGATATTCTTACATTTTTTCTTCCTTTCAGCTTTGAAGGTTTCTTCCTTCTTGGGAGGTTTATCAACACATGTCCTCATCTCATAATGTTTTCAAGATACCATGGAGCTCATCCATCAATAGGGTACTCAAATCCTTGGCTTCTTCTATAGATGAAAATTTAGTATCAAATTTGGGAGTGAGAGATCTTAACACCTTATATACAACGAAATATTCTTTCACATATTCTCATAATCTTGTAATGGTATTGACAACTTGATCTACTCTAAGAAGATATTCAACAATTATTTATTCTTCCTTCATCTTTAGGATTTCAAACTAACTCCTATAGGTCTGGAGATTTTCTAACTTCACCTTAGTGTCACCTTCATAAATAACTTGTATCTTATCCCAAATATCCTTAGTTTTAGTACATTTCATTACTTTAAAAAAATTTGACTCTACCAAACAACTCAAAATGAAATTCACTGCTTTAGAACCGTCATTAATTCCTTCTTACCTATTGGATCTATTGGAGGATTTTGAGGAATAATGTACTTGTTTAAAAATTAATGCCAAATATCACATCTAAAGGACATAATGTGAGTCTTTATCCTGATGCTCTAAATGGTATAATTTTTCCCATCAAACATATGAGATTTTCTAGTAGAGGAACCACTGAATTAGCACCAAATAAATCCACTTGATGTGTGTTTCACCTTTGAAATGTTGCAACAACAACTGATGATGACACTATGAAGCTTTCTTTCCTTCTATCTTCTCCATATCTTCCCTTCTAACTAACTCGCTGAAGCACTTCCTCTTCAAGATGATTTGGTCCAATGAGATATCTATCCAAAAGTTACACACAATATAAAAATACAAAACACACTATTTTACATATATTTATGGTTACATAGACCTCCTTCACCTCTTCAATCATCCCTCTACCTCACTCTTTTCATATTCACATAAGCCAACACAAATAAGACCTCTTAACATGCTTTTACAAATGACTCATAAACCTAATACATCTAGATCGGCCATCATAGCAAAAATTAACTTAAAAAAAATTAACATCATAAAAATTATCTATTATGTCGAAAATATAAACTTTACACCCAAATCCCTCATTAGGACACAAGAATCCCTAAAGCACTAAATCAACCCACTCGCTAAAACTGGATGTTCTTGAGCCAAAAAACCCCTTCAATAAACGTTAAAGACAAATTATAAATATTTTCGAATATGAAAAATAACCTCCACAAATTTTCTACACCCTTGTGCCATCATCTTTAATAATGCCACACTCTTGACAGTAAGGACAACTAAGCTGCCCAAAAACTAGTCTTCCAAGATGAAGCTCAAACCCCCATCAAATCACTTCAGAAATTTAAGTGTGATATATTAATGGAAATATCATGACATCAGGGTCATCACCAAGAGCTTAAAAAATCACAAATAAAAATTAAGAACGAGAAAAGTAGCACTGAAACCAGATCAATTGAAACTGCCTAAAACTGCCCTACAACTAGTCTAGAAAAATGGAATTGGATAGACCTTATAAGGGATAAAAATTGTTCTTAAACCTCTCTACGAATGAATTATATATCACATAATTCCATAAAAATCAATTTATGCACATGGTCCAATGTAAAACTTGAGAGAAATATAAATTGTCAATATTTCACATCAAGTGCTGAGAAAAGAAAAGAAAAGGGGTAACATTCCCAATTTATCTAGGAATTTACTCTTGTAGAAACTCATTGGATGAAAGAAAAATCAAATCTTATCTTGATTATTTCAACATTTACTCATATTCCATAAGGAGGTCTTTCAATAGTAAGTAGTACATGGAAGCGAACACAATTCCTTCAACCTATGTCATCATCATGAATTATAAGATTATTGGGAGGATTATGTAGGTGAAATGGAATAATGAAAAAGGGAGTTCTCAATATTGACAGTGCAATAAATGAGGTGCATTCGGATGGAATGCGATACTATGGATATTGAACATTATGGGAGTGAGTTATTTGAACCAGAGTATCTAGAGACTATTCAATTCAAACCTATTCCTCATGTAGATTAGTCAATTTTAGATCCTGTTGATATCCTGACCTGCACTATGAAAACCTGGTGCTCTCAAGAATTTTTTTGAGTTGAGCATCACCAAATATTCATTATACATCCATTATGATAAGGTAGGGAACAACATATATGTTATAGATATGAGAGATCTAATGAACGAGGAAACTTATCAAGTCAGAAAGGTTATTTGAGATACCTTAATTGAGCCCGTGAGAAAAAAATTGTTAGTGAAAAGTCCCAAAGCAAGCAATCTCAATCCTAGATAGTTTATTTCTTCTCCCACGAGAAGCAAATTCAAGTATCCTAAATTATCCACACATTCATACCATAATTTTTTTATGCCTTCGATGCAGTCATGTGAAGAAAATATTCACGTGTCATCCCTGTTACATACTCAATTCATCACAGATCAGAGGAGAAAAAATCGTAGTTTTGAGGTGGGTACAAAGATGTTTCTTCGTGTCAAGTCTCATAAGAGTCCTATCCATTATGGAAAAGGATCTAAGTTAGATCATAGATTTGTGGGTCCCTTTGAGATCTTGTAGTGTATCGGTCCTTTGGGATATCTTCTAGCATTGCCACCCAACTTGTCTCATGCCCACAATGTATTTCATGTTTATGTACTTAAGAGATATATTCCAAATCCCTCTCATAATTTGGATTGCACCGCATTTCAGGTGCAAGAGAAAGGATAGGTGTTACTGGAGCCCGTGCGCATCATAGAGCGTAGGAACATCAGCCTTCGAGGCCGCAAGATTGATCAGGTGCGGGTTCAATGGGATAGGTAAAATGAGACTGCAGCCACAAGGGAGGATGCAAATTTATTGCAAGAAAATTTTCCTCGTCTATTCCAGTGACTTCCAAGAGGAATTCGACTCTAAGGGGAGGGGAATGTAGTTCCCACTCTTCTTTGACAATATTTTATTTTGATGTTGATATTTTTGGACTGATACTTAGACATTTGAGTATTATATTTTGATCATTAGATGATGGATTATGCAGATATTTCAACTATTGAAATTATGTGGTTTACATATTCATTATGAAGCACTACGATGATAGATAGTTATATATGTTGATTTGCGATATTCTAATTTTTTATACTAAAATGTTGTAATTTGGATACATAACATATGATGGATGTTTTGAGTAGAATTATGATTTTTATGAATGCCACAATCAAACTAATTGTATGTTACTAGATGATGGAATTTTTAATTTCAAATGATGATTATTGATTTTATATGTATTTTATCTCGATGTGGTTAATATGGCCGAAAGGCCAGAGAGGTATTTTGTTATGTTACAAGACATTTTTTCACATACATCGAAAAGGGATAGCAGACCAACCACATAAGGATGTCGGGTGTTGAGCAACATGGCCAAAAGTTGAGAGCTTATGTTATGTGACATTGTGGTGTTTTTGCATGCCTATTTAGGAGGTTCCCTATGGGATGACCTCACATGTGTGGCCATGGGGTGAAATATTTTCCTTTTCTTTTAATTTTTAAATGTGTTTTATTTGTATTTAAAACATCTGTAGTTAATCAAGGATTAGCCTAATCTTTGCAACCGGATTTATTTAAAAAAAAATCCATAATTGTTCTAACTCAATGTTTGCTTTGTTTTGGGTTTCACGTCGGTAAAATGTGTGGGTGTTATAGTATCCTTTATGGATAATGCAACGACGCATGCTTTAGCCTCTTCACTAGGCCATATGTTCCTATGGGTAAAATATATCATCAAAAAATTCCATCATACAATGTCTAAAGAAATAAATCCATCGATTGATCTCACCTCTAAACACTTGAAGCTTTTTTCTCACTCGTGAAAATAAAATATGAGTCCTCTACTTATGATGGACACATCGAAGTCTCAATTCATTGAGTTCTCCCAACCAATAGTGGAGAAAAATGAAGTAGATGTGAGAATCACTAATTATGAGATGATGAGTTATTCCCTTGGTGAGCTCGAACCAGAAGTGCACATTCACAACATTGAGTAAACTATTGCTACACTTCTTACTCAAATGAGGGAGAGTGAGGCGACTAAAGAGCAATTGCAAATCCAAATTTATACCTTGACCTCCTATGTCTAGACCTTCTTAGACCCAAATTCTCCCTCCCTCACTCCTTTTGATTCAATTTTTCCCCTGATAAATATTGACTTGCAGGCAATCCAATAAATTAAGAAAATCAGAAAATTGGGGAAAATGATGGATTCCTAGATTGATTCCATCATTCATACAGGTTGTGAAATCCTTTTGGAGAAGATCAATATATTCAATAATGTCACCTTTTCAACCAAAAATATAAATGATTTTTTATCCACATTCAAGAAGGAGGTCGATCACTAAAACAAGCTACTTATTATCCTTCATGAAATTAATATTGTTTATTATGAGTTATTTATCGAGAGGAAAGTATTCCTGAGCCTATAATACAATTTATCCTACATGTAGCTTTGGACCATTGAGTGGAAAAGAAGAGCTTCGGTAGAAGCTAATAAATATTTCCCATACCATCATAAACAAGCTCATGAAATCAAGGAAAAAATAAACTATCATTTGAACAAGATGAGATGCCCTGACTTACACTCAAATACAACACCTCTTAAAGATCTTCCTGAACATTTCATAAGCATTTTAAAAAGTGAATTGTATGATCTGCAATCATATGGAGATGAGATCATGGATACACTGGCTAATATTAGATCAGTTATGTCTTATGTTTCTCAAAAAATCCTGAAGTGACTAAATCATGGGAAAATACTACAGATCCCAACTGACCATTGGCAGGACATCATCTCTAATATTATCATCCCTCACGAGAAGGAAGTATTAAAGGTAATACATAGGTACAATGTAGCCATGGAAAGTTGCGAGAATTCTTCGGTTCATCACATCAAATGGTCATCCTCACAAAATTTTATATTGATTGATTCTTCCCTTCTTTCTCTCTCTCCCTCTCTTATTTTTTTATGTAACAAGTAGCTTTTTCCAAAATTAGTCCACAGGTTTTCTAACTCTTCATTGGGAAAAGGACTTTTTCACAATCAACTTAAGTCCTCTCTTTTACACTTTTCTAAAATTGATTTTCTTAAAATAAGAAAAAGTATCTTGATTTGTAAAAGAAGGTGAATATTCATGTAGGAACATGAAGAGTTACAGGATGTGGGCTATTCATTGAGACTTTCACTTCATTGTAAACGGATCAATTTTTTCTCTCCTTTAGAAAACCATTTTCTATTTTTCCTCTCTACCATTTCCTCCATTTTCTCAATTTCATGCTCAACCAAATGTACTACAATCTATTACAGGAATAAAAACCTTTGTATTTTCCCTCATGGAATGAAATTAGCAATTGAACTTTGTGTTAATTGTGGTTGTTATTTCATGAAACTTGCATATTTTTGTGTATATTTTCCTATGTCTTCTAATTCAATTGGACATACTTTGAGTTATCAGTTGATTGACTCAAAGACACTATGATTAACATAACTCTCTCCTTATTTTCACACTATTTCTCATGCAGATTTCTCCTCTCCACCTCATGCATTTATCACTCTCTCACTTTCAGTTGCAGCTATAACAAGTGTGTTTCTGCACTTTCACTGGTCTTCGACCACCCCCCAAGAGGTATAAGTAGTGTAAAAATCCTATATTTCAATAAATGGAAGTCATCCATCTTAAATTGGATGAATTCAATCTCGCGAGCATTGATGAAGACCGTATTTTTTCCTTGAAAAAATATTTCACCAAAAGGAACCTACAAAAATATTACAAAATCAATCACTACATGTTAATGCTCCTTATTAAAATAGAGAAATTATGAAACAACTGTTCATGATAATAGAAGTGTTTGAGGAAAAAATTACATGAAACATTATTTAGTGGATATTGGAGACCATTCGTACTATTAACAATGGGATTTTGCATCAGATACTTATGTTATAGAATTTTGATATCGTCCTCAATTTTGTTCAAGTCAAAAGTTATGAATTATAGTATTTAAGTTTATATAATCTGTGATTAAATATTTAATTCTTTAATTAATTAGTATAATATTATTTTTTAGATTTTCAATATTTAAAAGTTTTAACTCACATATTTATTAGTCAAAACCATTTATAATATATATTTAAGTAAATGGTGATTAGTATAAATTAGAGTTTATTATTCCTTTAAATAGAACGATAAATAATAATATCCTTGTAATCAAATCCATTTTTCCCTTTTATTATCATGTAATCATATATCATTATATATACACTACATTAGGTAGAAAATATTTTAGACTTTGATTAATTGAGACAAACCAATAATTAAAATTTAAAATTTCTTTAATCAAAATTAATATCAACTATACCACTTAAAACTATACACAATCAATTCATGGATAGGTAAATTAAGTAAATGTGTATGGTGTCAACTGTGAGGGGTGTCTAAATCTAAATAATTTTCTTGTCAGTTATAATTTCAACTAAGCATTAAAATAGTTTACTTAGAGATTCAATATTAACTGACCCATTTAATGATATTATTATATAATAGCATAAATTTTATATATACACATAATATAATAATATAGTATTTTAAATAATGTCATTGATTTAGCTAGTAGAAGGAGTATAATTGCAAGGAAAGAAGAATTTGATTATCTATTCATAATTTTTTCGAATCATAATTTTTGTTACGAGTAATGTCTTTTATGTTTTATGGAGGAATTGATAGTCTTGGTACACATACCACTCTTCACAAAACCATGGGAGCAACATAAAAAATGTATTGCATTGTGAAATGATGGTTCTCTATTAAGATTTGAGTCCCACCAACCAACTGATATTGATAATTTGGAGCTATAAGTATCCATGCACTAAAAAATATGTTGTCAGCACTCTAAGCACATCTTACAAAAAAAAAATTTCATTGGTGGAATGTTTCTTGACTTTGTATGATAAGTTTGTAGGATTTTTTTATTTTTTTTGTATAGCAGTTACTTTAAATATGTGATTATTATGAGCCTGACACAAATTTAAAAATACAGCACTCAAAAAAATTAATTATTTAATTCTTTGATAAGAACAAATTCTTGACTGAAATTGTGAGAAGGACATCCACTCCAATTATAACCTAACGCCCTGTCAATCTTAATCCGGCTCTGTATTGAGTGACTCTTATTATGTCAAATACCCAATTGAGAAGACAGGAATCCGACAAGAAAATAATACTGGACACTTATGATGAATAGTAGCAACACAATTATGAAGATATATGTAAGGAAATACTCTCAACAGAAAGAAATGCCGTGGTCACCATCCTTACGTAAAAAAACTGCAGATTATTACATTTGAGGTTTAGGCTGTAATCATTTACGACGTCCATAATAGTTAAATCCTGCCATATAGTACTGATCCTGTAAACTCCGGGCCACCCCTCAGTACCTTGGTACTAACTTAAAAGCGACTGGGCCTAAAAAAATCGAACTACGGCTATATTATGATGATTTTACTGTTTGGACGGAACTGAAATAATTAAAAATAACTGCTTACACCCCAGTATCCTACATCCTTGAGAGTTTATCAGAGCTCACAGATTTGAGTGGCGATTTTAAGTATTTCGAAACAAAATTTATGGTAAAGAAGAACAATAAATTATTTGATTCACAAAATACCTACTTTTGTCAGGGTATACAGAGATGAGAACTTAAAGCTAAAAGAGAATTGTCCCCTGAAACAAATTTGGCGAAGATACATGTCCATCCTTATCACTAAATTTAAGAATTGCGCAATGAAAAGGTGATGAACAGTTGAATTCGTATGGGCTTTGTTGTGAATGGGAGGCAGGTCAGCAGGAATCCCGGAACAACGGTCCCATTCCATTACTTCAAATTTCACGCCGTAACAGAAGAATGTTTATAGAAAATCAGAATTATTTGTGAAAGCACGCTGGATAGTTAGTGGGGCAGCGAGCCTCGAGCCGTCCGTATTCTAGAGCCTTGTGCATTGCGTGAGGAAGTGTGCCCTCTGCATGGAGTTGGAGCATAGATGTAAGAGCGACACTCGAGACTTCTCTAAGACGATGATGGTAAGCTTAACCAAGAAAGAAAGGAGAGTTTATATTTCAGACTATTATATTGGGTGTGAAAGGAAATGATGCTTTTCTACGGAAATGAATTAAGCACGTAATTAATGTAAATAATATTTTAATTGGTTTGAAAAGCAACACAAATACATCATTAGAAATGTTGGATATTGGTAGAATTAAATAGCACATCGAAACATAAGCATTATGAAATTTCTGCAAAACAACTAGGGAAAGGTGATTGATTTGGAAGAAGACAGCTTCTATGAGAAGGTTTTTACGAGGGAGGATTCAAGGCATCATGATTTGCCATTCAGATGATGGTGATCCAACTATCGTAATACCTTTTATGTTGGCGAATATAACTAAGAGGGCCTAGCGGTGGGTTTTTCATGAGGTGGTGGGCTCCAATTAAGTCATTGAGAATGAGAGGTGGAGATATGGCAAATTTCAGGGGAAGAAAATGGATAGTGAGAGAAGTTCCACCTACACTGCCAACACAAGGACGAGAGCCGAACAACCGTTAGTTGGATTCAAGAGCCAACTTTCAGCTTGTGACTAGATATGAAGACAAATAAAACATATAGCCACAAATATTTTGTTAACCCAAAAAATTATTGAAATAGAATCATAATTAAAAATTGCATACTTTCAAAATTTCATGAGTTGAAATAAAGTAATAACTTTCGAAATTTTCTTTTAAATGTTATGTATTTGCGCCACTCTAAATTATCCTTCAACAAAGTAAATCTCCAACTAGGGGGTTCTAGGAAAAAGGTTTGGGACAAGGTATGGATTCAATTCCTAACATTTGTATCCTAGGGAAAAGTCTAGGAAATATGTTTGAATGTTACGGTTAAGTTCAAACTCTGCATTTAGTGTTGTGGACTAAAATATGCTTCATCCACTTTCCAACAGAAGGACCTCGAGGAAAGCTCCAAACTAAATTGTAGATACCTAAAATTAACACCACTAATCCCCATGTCCACGTTTGCTAGCACCCCTTTATTATCAAATCACTATCATATTATATATTAAATCTTCTATCCTAAGTCTTATTTCTCCCCACCATATTTACTCACCATAAATATCATTCTACAGTAGTAAAATCCTATTTTACCCCTTTCTAAACCACCCAAAACCTCTTACAAACCAAAATCAAATAAAACAAAACAAAATCAAACCATTTCACAACCTTCTTAACCCATATAACCTCTTACCAACACATATCCTTCATCAAAATAAACAAATGACTCAATTTGCAAAGCTGTTACAACTTTTTTCCCATGTTTATTGAATTGTCGACGATTCTAACAAATATTCGACGATTCTCCTTTGATGACATGAACTTATATAAATGTGTTTTAGACCTTCATTTCAGGTTAGCTTCATCAAGTTGCGCTTGGCTTGTAACATGACATTGTTTAAAGAAATTCACGACATACTCTTATTGTATTATTTTCCTCTTCATCACAGTAATATACATCACATATCTCTTCTTCAATCCTTGGAGGTCATTCACACATCCAAGAATTCAGCTCAGCAAATCTTCCGACATATGCAGTCTTCCTCTCTTGGGTACTATCATCCTCTCAGTCTTATTTATTAACGTATGCAAGGTAAGTGCCTTCTTCTTGATTTATTATCTCTTTCATTCATCATTTATAAACATTAGTAAATTCTATTTCGTTTATTATCAACCTATACACTATTGGGATTTTGGGGGTAGCGGAATAGTGCTATGATTTAGTAACAAACCAAATCATGCACACAAGATCCAAACAAATCCTCACAAAATCTATAGCAGTGGAAGTATAAACTAGAATAATCCAAATCACACAAAAGTACACACACATAACAAGCATGTACCATGGTTCACCCAATGTGGGCTACGTCCACCAAAGATAGAGATCTCATATATATATATATATATATATATATATATATATATATATATAATATAACAAGAGATTACAAACCAACTCTTCTGCACAAGACTACATGTATCTCTACAAGAGTATCTCCTCCTCCCAGATCTCCAACCAGATATTCCTGAGTACACTAAATTGTGCCTCCATACCACCACGTGTGTCTCCTCCAGATCTCTAACCAGATCTACCTGAATGCACTACAACTGTGCCTCTCAAACATAACCAGATCTCACATACCTGAAGCTACCCTGCATCTGCCACTGTGCAACCAAGCTCTCACTATATTGTGAATCTACAAACAAGACCTCTACAATATCTAGATGTACATGGATCAACAATACAATATGATCTCATGGATCTACAATGCAAGACTAGATCTACATATATCTATAATACAAGATCTCAACAACATGTGGATCTACAAGAAGAAAACCCTATGTGCTTTGCATACTATGCAAGCCATTACATGAGACTAAACAATACAAAGGAATACAGTAGAATACGCTACCCTCTTCTCACCATTCAGATGTACCTGATATTTCCTTCTGTCCATCTCCTCTCCATCGAAACTTTGTCTCCATGTAACTTGTTCTCTTTTTCTCTTCTTCTTCATCTTCATCCTCTCGATCTAGGAGAGAATCTAGGATCTAATGTGATCCATCATCTAAACCCTAGCTTTCATGCTTATATATATATATATATATATATATATATGCTATATATATATATATATAAACTTAGGGCACTTAGCTATGCAATTACATCCAATAGATTTTCTTTAAAACAAAATCTATATTTAAAGCCTGTGACTTAAAAATAAAACACATCACATAGGTAAGTCGGTGCTGGTTAGACCTAACTACAGTCGGTTCCCACTTGCTCTAACCGATGTCTGGTCTTGTCTGACTAATGACCTGGGTGACCATGCCGGTTCCCCCTTGACCGATGACGGTTGTTGTGTTACCAGTCACTTTCCATTGCATGCTAATTGTGAAGCAATTTATCTCCATAGCCTAATAATCTCCCACTTGGAGATAAATTGTTGAACCTCTTACCTGTACCTATACCTGTACATATACCATCCTCTACACACCGTGAAGACCAATCTATTCTTTCCTTCAACAATTCTCTCAGAAATAAAACTAGGAAGATCAAACCATCTTCTCAAAACCAAAGAAGATAAAAAACCATGACTTACCAAACCTACCACAAAGCTACAACTGATCCGTGATAACTGAGCTATCCATCAAGCTCTCACTGAATCATAACACCAAGCCTCCCATGCTGTTCCCACTGAATCAATAACACCAAGCCTCTCATGCAATCAAGCCATCATGACTAACACACCTGCAAGAGCTCCCACTCAAACTGAAGTATTGAGCTTCTATTGCAACCATAGCCCATACCTATAAAACCAACCATGTTCTCCAACCATCTATCCATGTCTCCATGCTAACCACCAATGCAACTGACCAAAGACAAGTCAAACTGGAATATGCGAAAGCAAAACAAGATCCTGGGTAAAGACAACCCAAATGAGTTCTACCTGCAACAGTGGGTGATCAATCCACAAAACTTCATAACTCAAAGAATCCAAATATTGCATTTTGTAAATCCAATCCTGCATAAACAACTAGCATGTCCAAGACAACCATCTGTAGATAACATATCCTATCAAGGATTAACATAGTAATCAAGAGGAAATACAAACATCCCCTATTATGCTCAAGGCATATCATGCTCAAGGCATCCATGTATAAATGCAAACATAGGCATCATCATAGACTCGCAAAATCTGAATCTATCCACATGTACAAACTCACCATGTACATCCATCCATATCACCAAGCTCTCAATAAGCTCCAAGTCTGCTCACCGACTAACTCCAAAGCCGAATATGAATCTTGTGCTCATCAATGTTCAATAACAAACAACCATGCTAAACCATGCTACTAATAAATAGTGCAAATACCAGCATACATGTCATCAACATACTCTACACAACTAACCAAGATGAAAGCAAACAAGGGCACCATCAATAAAATGGTAAATAACACTATTGTTAAACCTATAGACCAAACCTAACCATGGTTTTCCCTAACCAACCACTGGTCACTACCTGAGCCAACACGGTTACCAGATGATCTGACCATGGTTAATCCTAACCGACACCAGTCCTCTATAATAATCAGATTTTCTTCTTTTAACCCTTAAAACTCTGAAAAAATTGATCTATCATCTTTACCCAGCTGAATCTAACGATCAACTGCAATCCCATAGGAATATCCAGGCACCAAAAAATAAACTAGAAGTGACATCACAAAGCAATAAAATCAATATACCTGCAAATCTGTGACTGTCCTCCAAAACCAACTAGTGCCTCTTGCCACTAATGAATAGTAGCATTCTCCTCTCACTCTGCATGTGCATCATGTATCCAATCCTGCAATGCCAACAACCATGGCTTGCTCCCACTGAACACGAAATTCCCTACACCACCTCTAACACCAAGCTCAAAATATAATATGTCAGTGAGAAAATAAAACTAGATGAAAGAACTATAAAATTGATTCCCTTTCTTCTCTAAGAATACTTCTACATCACAGAAGTTTGGACTTCTTGTGAAGTAGGTGAATCACCTTCTTTCCATCCGTATGTACTCAACATCTCTTGTTACTTGAAAGTGTGTCTAACCATGACTTTTCATTGAGGATCTCATCCTTAGATTAGAAACCCTTGTCCTCAAGATTCCACACAACCGAGAAATAAAAGTCAAACAACACCAAGAAACCATGGTGTAAATTTGTGCACAAAATCCAAACATAATATCAGTTGCTCCAAATGAAAGAAATAAAACATGAACCATATAGAGATACCTGACTCAAAGTCTCACTGGACTAACTTAGCCAACTCTGTCCCCTTTCTGATCCAAGTCATTGAAGTGATCAGTTGCCACTTGTTTGATGTCCTGTACACTGTGTCTCCAGAAACTTCACATCCTCCAAAATTGAGACACTAAACCATTCATTGCCCTCTTTGCTCAGGCAAAAAAATCCTACTCTACATACATGTCAGTAATAGACCTAACATGAGTCACCATGAACCAACCATGATTGCTCTAAAAACTAATATCCAGTTCCTCTGTGACTGACCTCAGTTCTTAGATGTCAATGTACGTTGGAACAAACACAACACCTCATAGTATTGGCATAGTACACCAAATACAGGTGCCTAATCTAACCAAAGCCAATAGTCTGTGTTGATCCAGTCATTTAACAAGAAGCATCCAAATCTTGTACAAAAACTTAACACAACAATACAAGCAATAAATTTCATCAAGATGAAACACATCACCTTACCAACACCAAGACACTCAATCACATCATTCAACTTAAATTACATGCTTCTCTAATGGAAAGAGTACATCTTCATCTTTGTGCTACATCCTCTCTACTGAAACCCATGCATCTATCTGCATTAAGGATGCATAACCTGTTCCTTTCCTCAACTGTGTCTCAGATCTAGATCTACTAATTCCAAAACATGCATGTGCATCTAAAATAATACAAGCACTACAATACCAAGATAAAACCATACCTCAATAACTTGATCTGCAATCTGTGGAAATCATGTCTTATGCCTCCAAGAACTAGGGATACCTCATACAAACAAGAGAACGTTTCATACATCTTGTAAACATTTCTTAAGATTTGTGATTTTCTATTTATAACACAGGCTACTCAGTAACCGCCCACCTTGTAACCAACCACAGTCACCGTGCAACCCATCAACAAAAAAAAATGCCAATAGATTGTCGCTTAACCGATGCTCACTATACTCTAATTTCTAACAACCTACATTTCTAACTTCCAATTGAGATTAAATCTCTTCCTGCAGATTTTCACATCACCTTGGGAAATTTTGAATAAATGCTATCTACTAATACCACGTTGAAAAAATACTTGGGTAGCATAATACCATGTTGATGATTCCATAAAATAACAGCTCTGATCAGTTGTTGGGAACATGGAATTTCGAAATGGAATCAATTTCCACTTTAAAATCTATTTCTAGTATGCTTTAATGTAAACTAGAATAATTTCCAAATCACCAAACAAAGTACACACACATAACACAACATGTATCATGGTTCACCCAATGTGGGCTACGTCCACCAATGATAGAGATCTCATCATTTATTATATGATGAAGATATGGTTACCAAATATGTCATATTACAAGATATTAGAGATGCATTTCCTTCTGAGAAGATTATCTCCTCTCCTCTAGATCTGCGTTTTATCTCCATGAGTGCACTTTATAATGATTGCCTCTATAACACCTCCAAATCTTCACTTACCACTTAATCTTAACTGTATGTTCCCTATTGTGCAACCATAGCTCTCACTTCCGCAATTTTTTGAATACCAAGTACCTCTCACAAGGGTCTACCAATGTGCAACCGTATTGCACCAAGAATATAGTTTTTTCTCGTTTGTACACTGTTTTACACTGCATACAATAATCCATATTCCTCTTTTATTGATTGTGCACTATGTTGGTTACTTCCTTAAGCTCTCTAGACAGCTATAATCTAGATCACCCTTATGGACCAACAATACAACATGATCTCATGCATATCTATAATTCAAGATCTAAACAACATAGATCCCTATAATACAAGATCTCACCACCATGTAATATCTACCATACTATGCAAGCCATTACATGAGACTAAGTACCCTACAAAGGAAACATAGTAGAAGACATAACACTCTTCTCACCATTTAGATGTAGTTGCTATTTCCTTCTAATCCAACTCCTCTCCTGAAGACTTTGTCTTCATGTTACCTATTCGCCTTATTTTTCTTCTTTGTCTTCATCCAAAACTCAACGCATTTGGAGATGGTTCTGAAGGATTTCTAATGTGATCCATCATCTAAACCTTAGCTTTCATGCTTATATATAATTCTATATAAACTTAGGGCACCTTAGCTATGCAATTACATCCAATATATTTACACTTTAAATCAAAATCTGATATTTAAAGCCCATGAGTTAAAAATAAAACATTCATGCACAGGTAACTGATGTCTGAGTTAGGACCTAAGCCGCGGCAGGTTCCCACTTGCTCTGACTAATGTCTTTCCTGTCTGACTGATGCTGACTTCACCTTGACCAATGGCAGTTGTTGTATTACCAGTCACTTTCCATTGCATGCTAACTATGAAGCAAGCTAACTCAACAACCTAACATACACTTCTACAGAAATCACCGATGGTTCAACCAAATCATCAGCGACCATCCTCAATTGTAAGTGATTCCTATCTGTTAGACCAATTAATGCCTAAGCTTTCCCTTCTGACATCTAGATCTCATAATACATTATCACTTTACCTTTGCGACTATTTTTCTAGTCATGTCAAGCTCTTTTGATCCATTTATAACACTCTATCAAGTATCTAAATCAGATTTATTATCCTACTTACCTTTTTGAGTACATATCCATCTACATTCTTGCTCCTTTGAGCCATTTTTTTATTCCTGGACTCCATTTGGATTAGGTATCACCATCAGACCATCATATAACCTTGGACCATGTTAGTCTCTTTTCGTTTGTATTGTTGGTTATATCATCTATTTTATCATTTTATCTTATCATTATCAGATCAATTCCTCCTTGAACAAAAGCGACGATTGACATACCTTACTGGGAAGAATTCCATTGAATTATGGGGACCATTTTTTTCCTGGAAATCCACCATATATCTATTTAATCCTATCTTTTTCTAAGTTAAAACTATGCATTACAGGTAGCTTATCCCATTGAAAAGAAGTTTTGCACATGTTTTGATTCGTTCACATCATTTATCCATCAGAGTATCAACATCAACTATCTCACGGGTATCATTATTTAAACCCCACCGTCTTATGAGGTTGGTTTTATATTTTTTATTTCAATTCATTAATTTAAAGTATGAAAGAAAAATTTTCTCTGAACATTCTAGCACGTCTGGTGGGACCCTTGTCCCTTTCTTCATTTTGATTTTTTTTAAAAGTTCATTATTTTTAAGTTTTCTAGTGCTTTGTAATCCTAGCAATCTTAAAGTCAATTGAAATCTCCAATGATTGTGGGTGAAAAATTTCTGGCCACTAGTGATTCCTGAAGTTAACCCGATGATCTCTGTGACTGGTTTTTATTACTCAGTCAGTCAGCCTCTAACACAATTTTCTTTGTTGTTTTTTTCCTCTATTAACACTTTTTGCAGGTTTCTGCTCTAGAGCTTTTGGCTTGCTTCTTATTGCATTGCTAAAAAAACTAAAAATTAAAAAATTAAAAAGGAAGTGATCTTCAAGTAAGTCCTCTTATTTTCTTTTCATTTTCAAGCATTACATTTTGTTGTTTTCCCTCATTGAACCTTTGGATTTAAAACAAACCTTTTCATCCTACATGATCGCATAGTTTAACTAGGATTAATAGATTGCATTCATATTCACACACAACCAAATCACATAAAATAAAAATCAAACATTCGCACTCCAAGACTTGATAACTATTGGGATTTCGTCACCCAATATGGAAGTCTACTTGGTTTTCTGACCAAGTACAAACATTAGGTTGTTTGTATATTGGCTAAGCACTCGAATCCTTTATTGTTGCGGGACTATGAAGTGAGGGCATAGGCCTCATACTACTACTAGAACATATTTGGACCTCACGTACCTTTGATTATATTGAGGAATCTAGCCTTAAACAAACCAAAAACCAGACTTAGAATAGCCATATCATTAGGTTCCATATGAGCCTCTTCCTCCACATCTAAATTCTAATAAAGATATTTAAAATTCTTCTTCTTGACTTTTCTATTACATTTGTAACTCTTTTGGGGATTTTTTGTATCATAATTAGTTAACTATCATTTAATATGGATCAACCCTCTACATCAACATATTATTTTACCCCTTATTCCTTGATTTTACAATCATCTTCAATTTATTCCTCTACATATTTTCATCCCAATCAATCTCAATACATCCCCTATATAGGATCTAATTCTTATCAATCTTACCAACCTATCATATCCCACTCAACTTCACTTAGCCCTAGCATGCTCCAAGATCCATCCAAACCAAATTTTTTTCCTTATGGAACCTCTATCTTTCAGCCAGTCATATGACCCTATAATAACACTATCCAAAAACCCTACGACTATCCTTCACAACCAAGTTACTTCCAAACTATCACTCCCCAACCCATGTCAAGTGTATCCCAGCAATCAATCCTCACCACATCCCCTCCTTCATCAAAATATCATCAAAATATTAACACCCCCCACCTATTATCCAATCAACCTATCTCAACTTCAATACCTCTTTCAATACCTCAGACACCTAAAACATATACACACATCCCTAATCAGGCCCAATCAACCCCTCTCATCCAACAAAAACAACATATCCAACATCTCTACACATCTCCACACATCCCTTTATCACAACCTACTTTATAAATGGTATCCTCTTAGACTACCCCTTATCAACCTCCACATCAAGCCCATCTACAATGTGCTTAACCCTCATATTCGCCACTATCATCAATAAAATCAGTCACATTCTCAACCACACTCACATGTTAATTCCTTCACGTCTAATCCTATAATTGATCCCATGTAAGCTATGTTAAATAGATTAGATAATTTTGAAGCCGCTACCATGGGAGACAAACATGTCCTCACTTATGATCAGGTTTGTAATGAACCCATTCATCCATTAGTACCATATAAGTCATAACCTCCACATTGGGAATTACCTAATTTCACCATTTTCCATATCTAGGAGGGTCCTCAAAAACAAATACTATTCTTTAGAAAATCCTATTATCTCATCATCCGCGATCAAGATCTCATGCTTAGAACCTTTCCAATGTCATTAGAAGGACTTTCCTTGGACTATTATAACTCTCTCCCTCAAAAAATTGTATTCTCTTTCATGTAGCTAGCCTTGTTATTTCTCAAGCACTTCACTTCATTTTAAGACACCCCTATAAAATTGAAGGTGGAAAATACCTGGCGAATATCCCCGTAACCAGTTTCGGCGAAAGGCGAATTTGACAGTATTCAAAAAAAAAAATTTCACCTGGTTTTTCAAGGTTCCATCAGCGACGCGAGACAACACTAGTCCGCAACGACGCACGTCACTTGCGCGACAATAGTTAGTTATGACGCGCGACACTGGCGCGACACTAGAAGCAATGACGCGCGACATTTTACGACAGTAGTCTGCCGCGCGTCACAGGCGACAATTGACGCGCGACATTGTTATATATTGACGCGCGACACTGTAATTAAATGACGCGCGACATTGTAATTAAATGACGCGCGACATTGTAATTAAATGACGCGCGACACTGTAATTAAATGACGCGCGACACTGTAATTAAATGACGCGCGCCACTGTAATTAAATGACATGTCCTTTATTGACGCGCGACATCGTCCTCTATTGACGCGCGACATCGTTCTCTATTGACGCGCGACACTGTAATTAAATGACGCGCGACACTAAATTCAATTGACGCGCGACACTAAATTCAATTGACGCGCGACACTACATTCAATTGACGCGCGACACTACATTCAATTGACGCGCGACACTGACGCGCGACACTATTCAATTGACGCGCGACACTACATTCAATTGACGCGCGACAAAGGAAATAGATGACGCGCGACAACCGAACAAGATGACGCGCGTCAATTAAAGCTAGTGACGCGCGTCAGTATAAGCAAATGACGCACGTCAATAGAGGACATTGACGCCCTATTTAGGTTATAAATAGCCATGTGCCGCTCATTTTCTCGTTTTCGTTTTCCCGTTCTCGAATTTTTACAGGTCTAAATCTTTGACAAAGACGCTATTTCAGGAAGAAAATCCATAATGTCGACTTCACATGCTTCCCAATTGCAAGTTCAGGAAGAAAATCAGGACAATCCAACTCAATCGATTGCGAAGATCACCTACAGGAATCCCTTATGCCCTCACATCCATACGGCTTTAAAGATGTCTTCAGAATATTCAGCTATAATGGAAGCGTGTGAATTTACAGGGCTCGTTAATATGCCCCATTTCGAAACAGATCCTGATATTTTGAATTACCTTCTGTCATGCTACAATTCAGAGGACGGTATATTTTATGTTACTCTGAACGATGGCCAAATGTTCCAGTTCACTATTGAACCAAATGACATACATCGGTTTACGGGCCTTCCTATCAGAAATTTACCAACTGTGACAACCAAGGCAACACTCACGGAAGATGACAAGAAATTTCTCGAATCAACGTACGGTTTCCATTTTGATTGTAAGTATAATTCATTTTAATTCATATTTTTTAATCTGTTTTTTACTCTGATACAATTCTGTTATAAATTTATAGTAATTTTCACTGTTTCGCATTTGCAGCCCATGTCAATAAATCCAGGCGTGGTGTAGATACACAATCAATTGCACATCACTTTCTTGCTGCACTTATTTCATTTTTTCAAGCCAGAATTGTTTTGCAGGGTCGCCAAACAGATATACCAAATTGGGCCATTGCATACATTTGTGCCACTATCACAAAACGAAAATTCGATTGGTGCACATTTCTATCGAAAAAAATAAGAACTGACATAGCCAATTCAAAAGTCTCAGATAAACCTTTCATATATTCAACAAACTATCTCCTCGGCTTCTACTATGAGGCACTTTTAAATTTAAAACATAATGAAATTCCTACTTGCTCTGATGAGGCTTTGAAGAAATTATCAGTTCCATTTGAAGAACAGCAGGTATAAACTATTTAGTTTGTAATTGTATTACAATTTTCTTCATTACAGTGCACATTTATTAAATCTTAAATTTTAATGTTTTGCAGAGAAGATATCTTGAAGCCATTCCCCGAAAAAAAAAGATGTCGAGAGGAAGAGGCCAACTACACGCAGAGGCTTCGGGGGACTCCCAATCTGAAATGGAAGCTCACTCCTCTCCAAACCCTCAACAGTTTGAACTCGTTAAACGCCAGAGAAGTAATCCATTCTCATATATTATTTACAAATTCCAAAGTTGCAGATTTATTTTTCAATTTATATTTTAACCAAATGAATTAACATTTAATATTGATGAATTGCAGGGATTTTGGAACCTTCTTCCCCAACTCACTCCATACATTCGCCTGCATTGATATCTTCTGAACAGCCACTGAGTACAACTCCTACAAGGCCACCAGTAGCACCGAGAAAAACAACCCCTCGACAACAAGGTACAACTTTTCTATAGTACGTTTAATTTCGTAGTTTTGACTTTTGAATTGTTCTAATATTTTTCTTTTTTTCTTGTACTTTACAGCGCATGTCATTCATGATCAAACCACGGCAGCGACACCAACTCAACCATTAATTTTTAAAATGCCAACCAGAGGAACAGTGAAAAAGACCATTGGTAAACGCATGACTTTTGCTCCGGCCCCCAGTGGGACACTAAACCTTGACTCCTCGTTTCGTATTCCAACTCTCTCACTTGGTGGCTTGCCCAGTGCAACGGGCATATCTGTTTTGAACAATATAAATTTAGATGAAGATTATTTGGGCATTGATAGCAATGACCCAACTGGTTTTTTCGATACCCGCGAGATGATTCAAGGCCAGCAGGTATACTTCAAATTTCAATTTTAATATGCTTTACAATTTTTAATTACATTCTGATTTAAATTTATTTATCTAAATCTTGATTTATTTTTTCGAAAACAGGATCAGCCCACCCAAAGACAGAAAATAGCAGTTGATCTTGGTGAAAGCCCCCACACTTCTCCAGCAAGATCGTCTGCATCAGAATCAGATAGTGAAGAGTTTCCACCTTATCCTTTGGAGAACTTACTTGGTAATGATTGTCAATCCCATGTCAGTGAGTTTATTGTTCCTCAAATCCAACAGCTAATAGAATGGGAGAGAAGGGCCAAAGTTCTTATCAATGAGATTATTAGTCGTTATGAAAATTATTGGCAACGGGACAGTTTATACGCTGCAGTCCAGAATCAACCTGCGAAGATGGATTCCTTACTTACCCAAGCAAAATGTGGGACTGTCACTTTTAACAACGACTATAAAGATGGCATTTTAGATAAGGCACTAAACAGATTGGAAAATATTAGTGCCGAGGCCCAGGCATATTTTAACAAATGGTCAAAGGACAAGGATTTGGTATCAATCGCAAATGCCGAAAGAGATAGAGCGGTTGTAAGTACTATTACATTCAAACAATCGTTTTTGTTAATTTGAAATTTTGAATTTACATTAATATTTTGAATTGACATTACTCTTTTTGTGCAGTTGAAATATGAAAATTTGAAGAGTCAGGCGAAGGTTTTGCAAGTTCACTTGGAAACAGCAAAGAACAGCTTATCCGCTGCAAAAAATATGAAGCAAAATATTGTTTTGGTTAACAAACAAAACAATACACTAAAGCGGATAATTAAAGAGCATGGTCTTGACCCTGACATCTTGTTCAAAGAAAAAGCAGCTGCTGATCCAAATTTGCTGTCGCATGGAGATGCAACAAATCAAGAGGAAAGAATTTTAAAAAATCTGGACAGTGCTGCAGAAGATCTCATAAGTTCAGGGGTTATTTCTGGTGTTGGGGAAAGAACTGCAGCCAGAGTGGAAGAAGCCGTTGCGGAAGAGAGTAGAGTAGAAGTTTCTAAAGAAAAAGAGGGTTTGCAAAATTAGAAACTTTTATTATTGATAAACTTTAAATATTGAATTTCAAAACTTCTACTATTGAGTATGTAATATGTTATTTGAATTTAATTATATGGTGATTAGATGGTGATTATCATGAATTATATGTATGTTTCTTGTTTACTTGCATTGTCATGAATTATATGTGGACGTAGATGATGAATGATGATAATGATAGATGATGATGAAATGATGAGAATTGATAATCAATGATAGATGTTGATGAAATATGATGATCAATTTAATTTCTTTAATTATCTTGAAAATTATGTCTTTGGGAAAAAATAGCAACTAAGTTTTGAAACAGATCTTTACTATTTAGGATTTCTCCTTAATAACTTAAGGAAAATTCTATTTTAAAGAGATTCACCTCTAATTAGTGCATAATCATGGTTTGACATCCAAAATAGTCAAGACCATTTATCAGAAAATAATGGATTGATGTAGAGGCTAGATTAGCCAATTATGTGTAGAGAATTAGAGCTTGAAATAATCAAGAATGGTTTAAAAGATATGGTTTTGTTATCATGCATATTGTTTTGTGTAGAGTAGATTATGGAGGCTATGGATGGATTAACCAAAGATGGAATAACCATGTGATTAAAAGATAGGTCAAGCTCGATACAGAACTTTGAAGTTTAATGTAAAACATATAAGGTTTTTATCATGAAGATTAGTCTGTATTGTGGATTAGAACTGGGAGTCTATAAGTTGGAATAATTTTGAGTGTATATATATTCTACCTAATGGGACGATAAATTTCTTATATATGTTTTTCCATTATATTGAATGTCAATGTTTTTCTATTTCTAAAAAAAAATACATTATAATTTAGATAGAGGTTTTTTTAATGAATGATTTGTGAAATGCAATCAATCTATTTGAATCTCTATACTTCTAGCTACAATCTTTTTTATCCTCTGAATAATCCCATTACGTGGACCCCATTTGAGATGAAGTATGCATCTATAATTCACTCAACTTAATAGTTTAATATATAATAAATTAAATATAATTCTAAGAAATCAAGAAAGAATCATCACTGGAAAGAAATTAAACATAATTGCAAATATGATAGGGTTTAACTTACCTCTTGCGTATTAGATTGCAGTGAAATCATCAAGGGTAACGTGCTAGATCTTTGTTTTACCTGACATTGTAGACAGAGGGGTGAGTTGTCTGACATTGTCAGTCCTGAGAAGTCCCAGTAACATCTTTAAATATATAGACCAACAATATCTTTAAATAAATGATAACAATAGTTGAAAAAATGTAAAGTAACAAACAATAAGATGATGTTGTAGAAGATACCTATTTAAAATTGAAATCATCACCGGTAATGTGCTAGATCTTTGTCTTAATAAAATTCAACACAAAAATGGATTAGTAGATAGATGTGTGAGTTGCCTGACATTGTCAGTCCCGAGAAATAACAGCTTCCTCGGACGGATGTCAACCCACGTTTTCAAAAAATAATATATTGTATTTAACCAATTGTAACAAACAATAAAATTAAAGGGAAAAAGATACCTCCGTCCTCCTTAAAGTTGAAATCATCACTGCCACTAGTAATGAGCTATATCTGTGTTTCAAAAATAACCAACACGAGAAATGGATTAAATTTTAGATGGGTGAATTGCCATGGTTAACCTTGTCAAATTTAATAAGATTTAACAACCTTTCTGTTTAGCATCCAAAAAAAATACAGTGCCTTCTCCAGATAAATCATAGAAGTTAAATTTGTATAGGATTCTCTTCGGGACTGCTTCTTGCAGTGGTTGAATTAAAATGTCTTTTTTTTCAAATTTTTAAGTTGGTGCATATGATCATAGCTCAATAAGGTTGTTTACATATCGTATTAGTTACAAGAATGAACTTGAAATATTTGATCCTTTAGTAGATTCCTGCTACAACCATGTTTTGTTTTCCTTTTCCTGATACAATGTTCAACTGAATGTTTGAAGACAATTTTCTTGAAGCTCCGCCATTTCTATGCCTTGAATTGATTAATCATGATCTTCTTGAAGTACAATCTATAAAATCAAGTGTCTCAAATATTGAAAATAAAAATTTACTGTGAAACATCAATCAGTGTCACTGTTTGTTTGTTTGGTCTGGGGATAAATTTTAAGGCTTCATCTCAATTGGCTGCATTGCAAACATGAAGGGAATTTCCTCTAGTGCAAAAGAATTTACTCATCACTCCTTACGCGCGTCAATGGAACGTCAATTGTTTCGATCGACGCACGACACTGGAATCTATTGACGCGCGTCACTGGCATCTATTGACGCGCGTCACTGGCATCTATTGACGCGCGTCACTGGCATCTATTGACGCGCGTCACTGGCATCTATTGACGCGCGTCACTGGCATCTATTGACGCGCGTCACTGGCACAGGCTTCTATTGACGCGCGTCACTGGCTTCTATTGACGCGCGTCACAGGCTTCTATTGACGCGCGTCACTAGCTTCTATTGACGCGCGTCAGTATGTACTAATGTCGCGCGTCATCTTGGACCTTTGACGCGCGTCAAGTGAGGCGTATGATGCCCGATTTAGCCTATAAATACCCTTCAACCGGTCATTTTCTCATTTTCACCTTCCGGCTCTTGAATTTTTGCAGGTCTCAATGCTTCCCAACTGCAAGTTCAGTAACAAAAACCAAGAGAATCCAATTCAATCGATGTTCCTTATGCCCTCACATCCATACTGTTTTAAAGATGTCTTCAGTAGATAAATATTTAATGGATGCGTGTCAATTTACAGGGCTCGTTAATATGCCCCATTTCGAAACAGATCCGGATATTTTGAATTACCTTCTGTCATCCTATAGTTCAGAGGACGGCATTTTTTATGTGACTCTGAACCGCTGCCGAATTTTTCAATTCAGTATCGAAGCAAATGAAATCCATCGGTTTACAGGCCTTCCGTTCAAAAATTTACCAATTGTTACAACCAAGGCAACACTCGTCGAAGAAAATAATTTTCTCGAATCAACGTTTGGTTTCCATGTTGATTGTAAGTATAATTCGTTTTAATTCATATTTTTTATTCTGATACAATTTGCTGTTATAAATTTATAGTAATTTTCACTGTTTCGCATATATCCAGGCGTGGTGTCTAATATGTAGCATTTCTGAGTACATGTAATTTTTGCAATGCTAGTGTCTAAGATGAGCTTTGTAACTTTGTTTGACCTGATGAGTGCAGTGGAAAAGTTTAAACAAAAAAAAGATCTTAAGAAAACTGATGGAACCAAGAAGGGGAAATTAAATGATGTTCCCAAACTTGATGCAAATCAAGCAGGAGGGAAGAATTCTGATCAATGTACTTTAATATTAACGGAGGGTGACTCAGCCAAGGCACTTGCAGTCGCTGTAAGTGTTTGTGCCATGAATCAGGGAAATGTGAATATTGAATTTGGTAGTACTGTGACATGTTTCGACATCACTTTCCAATTTAATTTTTTGTTATTTTAGTTATCTTTATGCTATCAGGTGGCAGGAATATCTATTTTTTGGGAAGCTACCACTCACCAACAAATGGAGAATAAAGAGATAGTAAATAGAAAAAAAATCCTTGGTCTACAGGAAGATAAAATATATGACAGCATTAAATCTTTAAGATACGGCCATCTGATGATAATGACAGACCAGGTACATGATCTTTGTATAGCGGTTCTTAGTTTCTTTAAATGTTCCCCCTGTATATTTGGTTGTGTTTTGAGACTTTTTATATTTGTTTTCTAAGCCTCCAGATGTTTTGTATCTCCATGTCTAATGTCGGCACATGTTAATGTAGGCAACTCACAAAAATGGAAATGTGTTATCTTTCTACACAATTCCTGAGTATGAAGCTTGGAGAGAATCATTGAGTGGATCGATAACCAGCTGGACCATATAGTAAGAAGTAATGCTAGTTTGTTTTCCTCTTTATATGTTTTCGAGTTCTGGTTTTGTTCGCTTGCTGATTAGGTATCACTTGTTGCTTGGACCATACAGGGTTTGGGCACAAGTACCTCTAAAGAGGGCAAGGAGTATTTCATAGATCTGGACAAGCACAAAAAAGATTGTGTGGGTTGATGAGAAAGATGGAGATGCTTCCTCATATCAATCAGCTTATAGAATGGGACAGAAGGGCTAAGGTTCTTATCAATGAGATTATTAGTCGTTATGAAAATTATTGGCAACGGGATAGTTTATACGCTGCAGCTGATCCAAATTTGCTGTCGCATGGAGATTTCTGGTGTTGGGGAAAGAGGTACAGCCACAGTGGAAGAAGCTGTTGGGAAATAGTGCAGAGTAGAATTGGATAAAGAAAAAGAGGGTTTTGAAAACTAGAAACTTTTATTATTGAGGAAACTTTAAATATTGAATTTGAAAACTTCTACTATTGAATATGTACTATGGTATTTGAATTTAATTATATGGATTTACATACAATCTTTAATTTTAATTGCATTAGATTGTGATTATCATGAATTATATCTATGTTTCTTGTTTATTTGCATTGTCATGAATTGTATGTGGACGTAGATGATGAATGATGATAATTGATAATTAATGATAGATGATGATAATGAGGATATGATAATGATATGGTGATGATATGATATATATGGATGATGAGAAATTTTATGTGGACTTATATTTAAAATCGTATAATGTATTGTTTATCCCGAATTTTATGTGAATTTTATGTAAGAAATCAAGAAAGAATCATCACTGGTAAGAAATTAAATATAATTGCAAATATGCTAGGGTTTACCTTACCTCTTGCGTATTAGATTGCTGTGAAATCATCAAGGGTAACGTGCTAGATCTTTGTTTCACATGACATTGTAGATGGAGGGGTGAGTTGCCTGACATTGTCAGTCCTGAGAAGTGCCAGCAACATCTTTAAATATATAGACCAACAATATCTTTAAATAAATGTTAATATAAAAAATTAGACTTGTAACGTCTTTAACGATAACAAGAGCTGAAAAAATATAAGGTAACAAACAATAAGATTATGTTGAAGAAGATACCTATTTAAAATTGAAATCATCACCTGTAATGTGCTAGATCTTTGTCTTAAAAAATTCAACACAAAAAAAATTGATTAGTAGATAGATGGGTGAGTTGCCTGACATTGTCAGTCCCGAGAAGTAACAGCTTCCTCGGACGGATGTCAACCCACGTTTTCAAAAAATAAAAAGATTGTATTTATCTAAATGTAAATACATACACCTATAACATCTTTAATTATAACCAGAGCTGAAAAAATGAATAGTAACAAACAATAAGATTAAGGGGAAAAGGATACCTGCTTAAAGTTGAAATCATCACTGCCACTGGTAATGAGATAGATCTTTGTTTTAAAAAAATCCAACACGGGAAATGGATTAGTAGATAGATGGGTGAATTGCCTGACATTTTTAGTATATAGACCTGTAAACATCTTTAATGAAGATAAAGATAAAGATAAAAGATAGATAAAGAAGATACCTACTTAAAGTTGAAACAGTCCATTATCAATAGCTTCATCAAAGTCGATGTTGTCTTCTGTAGAATGTGACGAAGAGACAATTACACTCTCAAGGTTGGGAATATTTGTACCTGTAGCTGTATTATTTACACCTCTTTTTTCGCAAAGGGAATTCCAGTGAGCAATTGCTCTGTCAAAAAATGAATAGTAATAAACAAATTAACAATAAGATTAAGGGGAAAAAGATACCTGCTTAAAGTTGAAATCATCACTGCCACTGGTAATGAGCTAGATCTGTGTTTTAAAAAAATCCAACGCGAGAAATGGATTAGTAGATAGATGGGTGAATTGCCTGACATTTTTAGTATATAGACCTGTAACATCTTTAATGATAAAGATAAAAGATAGATAAAGAAGATACCTACTTAAAGTTGAAACAGTCCATTATCAATAGCTTCATCAAAGTCGATGTTGTCTTCTGTAGAATGTGACGAAGAGCCAATTACACTCTCAAGGTTGGGAATATTTGTACTTGTAGCTGTATTATTTACACCTCTTCTTTCGCAAAGGGAATTCCAGTGCGCAATTGCTCTGTCAAACGGAAAGGTTTCGAGGGAGTATCGAGAAACGTAACACCTCATGCAACTTTCCAGATTTTTGTCCAACCTGTTTCTCAGTTTTGATTTTATAAATGACAATGCACTGAAAACCCTTTCATCCTCCACAGACCCCAAAATCATTGTCTGGCATAACTCATATAGTCTGAAATACTCACTGATATCTTCTTGTAAGATAGAACTTTGAAAGATTCCTCGCCACAGCCTTGTAATAGCACCACTTTCAGAAGGTTGATCTAAATTCTTATATTGGTTCCTCATTGTTGTTGCAAAATTGGTTGACTGAAACTTCAATAAATCGGCATTCAGTATACCTTTGATTTCCGTACCCTTGAGCTCTGAAGTCTTTGTAAATTGTTCCATTATTGTACCCATTGATTTATGGAAATGCTTACTGACAAAGTCTGCACGGCCACCTTCTGTATTCCAAAAATTCGGATTCATCACACCCATTGCTTCCAGAATTTTATCTTTACAGAAACGTTCCCTAATTTCTGATGACAAGGTTTCTGAAATTTTTTTAAGCTTTATTCTTGTCTCAACTATCACAGACTCAAACAAATTACGTGTCACAGGAACATCTTCTCGTTCCGATCCTGTAATATCTTGACGTCTTTGCAAGATGTGCATTGGTATTTCCCTCCCATTAACAGAGATGCATAGGTGATCGTGGATATTAAATCTCAAAAAGGTGTTAGGATTTTTAAGATCTAATAAATCTCTCCAATTTTCAAAAACAGGTGCATCAAAACTATCCTGGGAACAGTACAATATATCAAGACTTTGACATACCATTTTCCTCATCCGTATAAAATCCACGATATAGATCAATCTGCCCTGTGCATGCTTCATCAGTGTATTGATCTCCTTTAACATTGGAAGAATACCAACCAATGTAAGCAAAGTCTCCAAATCAGTTAAGCGGAACAACAGGTCCCTTGCCCTATCAACTTCATGACGGTATTTGTGCATGAAACCAACCAATGAAGGATACTCCTCACGAACTCTGCATGCTGGTTCATACAAAGAGATCCATCTAGTCTCCACATCCTTCAGAAGTTTTTTGCCGTCTGTAATTCCAATTGCAAATTTTTGGAACTCCAGAAAACGCTTTGGGCTGCTTGACATATAGGCATGGAGTTCTCTTATTAGGTCTTCTAATTTAGCAACATTTTCATGGTTGCTTACCATTTTATATGCTAAATTCATTCTGTGAGCCATGCAGTGAATTGGTAGCATATATGGGGCCACTGTTGTTTGTAATCTAACACAGAGCCCTGTTCGGTGACCCTGCATGACAGATGCACCATCTGCTCCAACGCATACTAACTTCGTAGCAATTTCATAATCAGTCATACCAGCAACATCTTTCAAATGAGAAACAACTATTTTGTATAGGTTTTCAGCATTGCAGTTTTCAACCATTTTCATAACACCCAACAGATGAGGTGTCCTTATATGATTTTCTAATGTATAGATGTGGATACATACCCATGCGGTGTTGTCGACTGCTGTCACTTCATCAATTGAAAGAGAGATAAAGTTTGCTTTTTTTACATTCTCTTTCAAATCTTCCTTCTCTATCATCGAGAGGCATTTTGCCATTTCCCATCCACTACTCTCAGACCAATGAGACTGAGGTACATTCAGCATTCCATTAAATTGATACAAAACTTTGAAATCAAGGAAATCTGACATCGCCCTTCCTTTTTTAAGTATTTGAAAAAGAGTAGAGAACTGTATGAATTTTGCATGTAGATTTGTTTCTTTCATCTTACCAATATGCGATGTGATTGTTCCTCCCTTTTCCAACAGATGTCTGTGTTTTTTCTGCTCTGCCTCATATTCCGCTGCGTATCTGACATGCATGCACTCCTTTTCAGTTTTCCACCTGTGTGTTTTGATTTTCTGGCCATCCGCCCCTGTTACAGTTAAATATTGTTTTCCACAATGTTTTTCTATTGTGTCCAGCTTCAGTTGCATTTTTTGTTGCTTTCCCAATTTCCACGTACATATTGTACATGTACATTCACATGGGATTTCTTCAGAATTAGATGATTGTACAGGTTCAATAAATGGAAATTTAGCTGCCCAATCAAACTTGTATGTCCTGCCAATGGTCCACATATTCTTGTTTGTTTTCAATGCTTTACTTTTTTGAGTAGAATTTTGAGGAATATCGCAATCACCTGGTTTCCTCTTTCTTGGACCAGAGTTTGATATTGATTTCTGTCTTCCATTTTGCTGAGTGTTTGTATCTGTGATATCTAGCTGCACTTCTGGTTGCACCCCAACAGGAACAATATCTTCAAGATCTGGCATATTATCGTAGGTTTCATTTGTTTGACTGTGATACTGTGCAGAATGCATGTCCACCTCAATAATGCCTTCCACACAGTCAGTATTCTGATTCTTTTTGGTGGCATCTATATGATTGGTATTTACATTATCTGTATCCGCAGAGTTTCCAAAATACTTGAAGAGTGATTTCTGAGATTTCTTACTTACTTTTAGGTTATTCGTATTCTTTGAGCTGGCACCTTCCATTATTCTGAAAAGAGTCCTGCGTCAGCAAAAGAACCAAGAAGCGACTCTGTCCAGTCTCTGAGGTCTTGTCGCGCGTGAACTGTCTGAGGTCGCGCGTCAACCCTTCCTCAGTCGCGCGTCCACCCTTCCTCTGTCGCGCGTCACTTCGTAGCCCACGTCAGTACAGCTCTGGTCGCGCGTCAGTACAGCTCTGGTCGCGCGTCAGTACAGCTCTGGTCGCGCGTCAGTACAGCTTTTGTCGCGCGTCAGTTCAGCTCTTGTCGCGCGTCAGTACAGCTCTTGTCGCGCGTCAGTACAGATCTTGTCGCGCGTCAATATTGCCCTTGTCGCGCGTCAACACTGCATTTGTCGCGCGTCAACAGTAATATGAATCTCTGGTGCTCAAGGGTATGCGAGTTCAAATTTCACAGTATTGGTAATTTGGTAAGCTACTTGAGGTATACTACCCGGCGAATCACATAGGTTTTTATAGGAGATGTTTTCAAATGAAGGCGAAGCCGACCCCCCAAAAAAAATATACTATATATTTTAGGCGAACAGGACACCGACCCACTCCGAAAAATTTGCCTTTTCAAATTTTCCTAAAATGAAATTTTCGCCATATTACAAATATTCGCCGCTAAAATTATCCCTGCAAAAAATCTAAACATGAATCCATTGTTGACTTTGTCACTAGGTGGCAAATCATTATCAATCAATTGACTTTCTCACTACCTCAATTAGAACTGATCAATTTATTTACTTGACTATGTTCTCATCACATCTCATCCACCCTCTAGATCCACACATTACACACTTTTGATGAAGCTTTCACCATGGCTAGGAAGTTAGAAATATAATCCCTTGAAGAAGGCCATCTCAATCCATAATATTCGCATGTCCCATATGATTCCCCTAGATATTCCTATGAGCTAGATGAGACTACTACACAAGTTTCCCTTACTTGCCTTCCTAACCCAACACCCTCGATAGATTCAGTTCATATAAATATTTCACATCCTTTGATTCACATTATCAAAACTATTACATATGATCTTTCACATGAGGAGACCCTTTCATCACCAACACTTCCCCTTGAATACTCAGATTCCTTGGATCCTCTTTTCAATAATCCTCACACATCAATATCACCTTCGTCTACTATCGAATCACCTATTACATCCTTGTAACCTTTAGAATCCCCCTTAGAGACCATTACAAAGTGGGCACCCACAATCAAATATGTTGACATCAACCATCTTATAAACCAATCAAAAACTTGCATAGCTCACATGAATGTAACACACCTCAATCATGTCCAAAAACAACATCTCCTTCATCCGAATGACACCTAATCCTATCTTCGGTTCCTCTTTTCATCGAGTATGGAACCTTGTCATGAACATAATGCTATACAATCAAATCCCATCACATCCAGAACCTCACCCTAGTCATATGATGTGAGACCCTCTCCTTTATCTAAAGAAAAAAATACAAAATGAAAACCTATCACATCTAGGACTTCATCATCATCATATGTCATTATAAAATCAAAACATGCATCATCTTGGTTCTCACATTTTTAATCTATTCTGGGACACCATCCTTTATCACAGTCCAAATCCATCACATCTACAGCTCCACCTCATCATGAATTTTAGGATTCCATCCTTTATCTTAATATCATATCACACAAACAAACCCTGTCTTTTCCATATACTATCCCTTCTCGTCTATTTTGAGACCTCGTTCATCATCCAATTTTATCAATATCACATCTTATCCCATCCTTGGATCACATCCTCTCTCTCTTATCAACCTCAAAACATCCCTATGACGTTTGAACACCATACGAAACCTGTGCATCCACCCACATCAAAAAATAAAACACATCTTACCAAATGTTCTTGTAGAACAAAATCAAAGTCAAAATATGTTAATCCAAATCCCCCAAAAACGGACCTACATTGAAATAATTGAGAGGATCTTGTAGGATTACCTTATTACATTACCACCCATCAAAACACCCAATCCACATACTCAGAAACACATATCGTGAGGCTAAAAAAAATTGTGCCTACCAGAGAAGCCCAGGTCATAACACAGAAATTTATAGAGCACTTAAATTCATAGTCCATCGGATCTTCCTTGTCAATGGGATTCTCCCCTAAGAATAACATCTTAAGACATCATCGATATCATCTACACTTCCACAATTATCCATATCTACAACAACATTTGTAACTCAAGGGGGCATCCTCAATCTTGTATTAAAAAACCTCTTCCAAACATGTCTTTAGCACCTTCCATTGAAGGTATCTCAATCTCGTCAATGTCAAGACCTTCCATTTAAGGTATCTCAATCTCATCAACATATACACCTAAGTCACTGATAGTTTCCTTGCGTAAATTTATGGGACAAGGGGGTCATCCTCAATCAGATCTTACAAAACCTTTTTGCTAGGTATTCTCATTACCTTTCATTGAAATTCCTTCTATAATTAGTATTCTTCACCCACCTATGTGAATCAGAAACCATCATACATGAATATACCAAATATTTTTCACCTACCCCTCTTCAACAACCATCCTCTCATATACTATCCATATTTTCAATGAATCCTTTTTCAAAGGTTCTTCATCCTTATGTATTTACCATTTACTGAATCAATCAACATCAAATATATCACCATCCTAGGTTTAAATACAACGTTCCTTTTAGGGTATGTTATCTCTAGCCATGTTATTAGGCTACGGGGTCTCCTCTCTATTGATACCTTACACACCTCCCCCTAGTTAATCCTTACCAAACCTATCCTCTCAATTTAATAAAAATTTCACTACTCTAGAACAAATTAAATGTGGAAATTTTTCCCCTGACTGGATTTATCCATATAGTATAGTTTGTGATCTTATAATCTATCCTCCCTTGATGGTAGCCTAAAAAGGAACATTTGAATGCCTTGCACTTACGACCTTTGTATTGTTAACACATCGACCATCATGATAGTAGTCACATAAAAGATATTATTCCACCATCAACCAATGATCTTACCATTGTAATGATTTAAAAGTATGTTTTCTTCTATCACTATCCTTACAGAACCATAAATATGAGCACCACAGATATATTCATCGCATCTTTCACATGGACAAGTTTTTCCTGATCAGGAAGCCCACAATCATTAAATTCATATACCTTGTTTACCAACCAAATACATGTCATGGGGAATATATGTCTAGGTCATGTACACATATCTCTTTTCTCCTCCTTGAAAAAGTCTATTAGGGATTTTCCCTTAGCTTATAAAGTCAAAATATATCTATGGATGTGTCTTATAGAAAAGAATAGACTAATCCCTCAAAGGAAAACTATTAGAAATATCACAATTATATCATCAAAAATAAAAGTAGACTGATCCCTCGAAGGAAAGCTACCCATCAAAATAATAGACTGATCCCTTGAAGGAAAGCTACCTATCAAATATAGATTGATTCCTTAAAGGATGGTTGTTTCTGTTAAAATAAAAAATTCAAAATTTTAGACCACTCCTTTGAAGGATGGCTACTCATATAAAAAGGTTTCCCGCATCGATCAAATTTCCCATTGAAGAAAAATTCCCACATTGATCAGTTTTTGTTAGAAAAGTAAGATATCTATAGTTGGGGAATTTCCCTATGAAACCATTGAAACTAGAACCTAATCTCCAGCACAACCTACATATGTTAACTCTTTCACATTCTAGGAAGGTATATCTTAACACTTCATCTCTATGTCCAAGATTCTATGTGTGACTACCCATTTTTAGTCACGTATTAACATCTGCCATAAGGACCAAATTGTAATTTCCTTCACCATATCTATCGCTATTACATATGCATAAAATCCAGTATAAAGCAATCATTCAACATTTTATTCTTGTCTATGGTTACGACACATCTTGAAAAAAATTAAAATCACTTTAAAATCAATATCAAATAACACATCATATCTAATACATAACTTTAATAGCTATCAAAACTACCACATCGACACCTATCAATATCTATCATAACATCAAAATCTGTCAATATCCACATAATCTTGAGAACATTTCAACATTGGACCATTGTTTTACTTCCCTGATCACCATCAGGACCCCCATATAATATTTTTAAGCCCAACCTTTCGGAAACATCAAATTATGGTCTGTTGATCTCATCAAATTTTCATTTCATTATCATTAAGTCCTGTATGTCTATAAGACACGAACCCTCTGGTTCCCATATCATTGGACTTCCTAGTCTCATAATCCCACCTTTGTAGCAACATCAACTTTGGTCCTTTGACCTCGTCAAACCATCATCTTGTTGTTGTTAAAGTCATATGTCTATAGGACATAAACCATTAGATTTCCTATAGACACATTTTCTAATCACTTAATATCCTAAGCAAGTCGTCATATCACTCAGCGTAGACAGGGTGCTCACCTGAGGCATGTAAAGGTGTCGAGCCCCTCCTTTATATGAGCTTTGTAAGAATGTTTATCAACATTTGAAACAAATTATCCTCACCGAGAAACACCAATCTAAAATCTTCTCACAATCAGTTGTAGTCAATTTCATTGCCTAGGGAGAAATTAGAGCTTTCTGATAATATCTTGTTTGCAGAAATTGGAGCACGTATGCAAAAGTTATGGCTCGCTAAAATTTTTGGGTAACTGAATTTTTTTGGGGATAACGCACAGGTTGAACACGTGCACACTAAGTGGACCAATGAAAATTTTACACGTGTAAATATGGACAAAAAAATAAATAATAATAATAATTTTTTTGCCACACCCAATTATTATTGACATTGGCCACATTATTTAATTTCCAATGAAATTTGCCAACTATTATCCTTATCCTCCCAATATATATACCAACACATTATTTATCCCTTCCAAATCAACCAAAAAATATATTTTCCAGCCATTCCAATATTGGCACCTAAGAAAATGTCGTATAAGCTAATGCAAGCTATAAAACAACTCCTATATAAGCTCTTCTTTATCCTGTAAGCGCCCAATGTGGGATAAAATGCACCCAACATGGAAATTCAAAGTGCTCATGTAGGGATTTGAACCTTGGCTGCTTGGGTAAAAGGATAGGTGCCCAACCATTGTGCTCGGAGGTCTGAAACATTATAATTAAGGCTCTATTTTATATGAAGGGACATTAGAAGGTGACTGTGATATTGTTTTTCTCATAACTTGAGCTAGAGAAGGAATTTTGAGGTGATGTAAAACTTGAATCCTATTTTTTTATAAGAACATTATGAGAATATTGGATTCTTTTAGAAATATTTGTAAAGATTTATTTTCAATATTTTAATAGATCAGTCTCGAACTGGACCCGAAGACGTAGGCAACAAGCATTGAACTCCGTTATCAATTCTTGTGTCAATTTGCTGGTGATTCATCTCTGTATTTTCTAATTTGATACAGTAAATTCAATTTTATTTCCTTTATTAAAAATTAAAAAGGTTATAATAGTCAAATTTATATTGAAAATCAATACAAATCAAAGTTAAGTGTGTGCACAATTTCTAGTTAAATTTGATTTTCAGATCACTAGTATCAAAGCTAGTTTTGACCAATTTTTGGTTCAAATTAACGAACTTTGGATTGCAAGTTGTGTTTTGGATGTTAACAAGGTCTCAATCTAATAAGGGTGATAGAGAGATAATTGAAGGATATCCCAAAATTGGTACTAGATAGTCTCGAAGTCTTACAATGGTGGATTGAGAGGAAGAAAACTTTCATCAATCATTCCTACAGATGAAGGAAATTGTGGAAGAAATGTACCAAGATAGACAAAGAGAAAAGGGAACTAGAGAAGGTTAAAATGATGATAGCTCTAGTTCTGATATTCTAAAAGGGAAACCTCTAAAATCTAATTTTCCTTCATTAAAGTTAGATATTAAGTTTGAATTGCCAATGTATACTAGAGAGCTAAATGCAGAGAAGTTGGATAACTAGATCAATAAGATAGAAGTATATTGTAGGGTTA
Source organism: Taxus chinensis (assembly GCA_019776745.2). Lineage (NCBI taxonomy): Eukaryota > Viridiplantae > Streptophyta > Pinopsida > Cupressales > Taxaceae > Taxus > Taxus chinensis. The sequence goes on from CM034157.1 coordinate 167,232,962, forward strand.
AGATAATTGGAGATGATGAAGCAATGATTCATTTAGAAACTCTTCGAATGGGTGACACATTACTCATTAGGTGGGAGAGTAAGCTTCAAGAAGTGGAAGAAACCAAAGGTAAAATAATCACTTCTTGATTTGAATTTGTTTCAAGTCTTAGGAAAAAAATTTATCCTCTTCGTTATAATCAATAAGCGATGATGGATTGGAAAAAAGTGTTCAAGACTACATATAGGAATTTAGGATTAGGGCTTTATTCTGGGAATTTCCCTAAACATAGAAGAAACACTGCTTAAATATATTGGTGGATTGTATAGTTACCTAAGGCATATGATTCTTGTTTTAGGTCCTACTAATCTTGATGCTTTGTGTGTTCAAAAAACCCATTCGGAAGCACAAGGGAAAATGAAAAAGGAGTCCTCTTCCTCTTCTTTCAAACAAAACAACAAGTAATCTGAAGGAAAAGGTTTTAAAGAACAATGAAAAGGAAATGGTAAGCATAAGAAAAACTTTATTGTTAAAAAGGAAGATGAAAAACCATTTTTTCCTCATTGTAAAAAGAACCATGATGAGTCTAAATATTGTAAATTACATCCTGAAATGAAACCTAAATGGATGGTTAAGAAAGGAAAGGAAAAGAAAACAAACAATGTAGTTCATGATCTTGGGTCAGATTCAGGTGATGAAACCAAGATCAAAGCTATGAGTTTTCAAGGTAAATCAACTCTTTTAATTTCCAATAATAGTACTTCAAATGTTGGATTTTCTTATAGTAAACAAACTATAAACGATGATAAGAAAAGGAATAAGATTTTCCACATTAGATTAATTTCAAAGAATATGAAAATTGATACTCTTTTTGATAGTTGATCTCAAGATAATCTAATTTCTGAGGAGGTTGTTAAGAAATTAGGACTCAAAACTAATTCACATCCTAAGCCTTATCCTTTGGGCTGGGTTTGTGATGATGCAAAACAAGTAACTAAAACTTGTACTTTCAGATTCTCCATTATAGACAAGTTTATAGATGAGGTTGAATTGGATGTAGTTCCTTTGGATATTTTTGGGGTGGTTTTGGGAAGTCCTTATTTGTAGGATCGTAAATAAATATTTTCTTGTAAAGGATGAAATTTAGTTTATTATTAGAGCTCACCATGATAAGAATAATCTATCCTTGGTAACTAGAGGTCAAATGAGAAGGCTTGTAAGCTCAAGAAAAATTATTGTTCTCATGGTGTTCAAAGCCAAAGAGAAAGTACATGAGATGGCTTTTGAGAATTGTGATCTGAAACATAAGGATGAATTGGTAAAAAATGTTTCTGATTTTGATGATGTTTTTTTGGATCCACAAGGTCTACCTCCCAAAAAAGGGGTTCAACATGAGATACAGTTGCTTCAGGATGCACCTCTTCCCCATATCAAAATTTACAGGTTATCAGTAGTAGAGAATGAGGAAATGAAGAGATAGGTAACGAAACTTTTGGCTCAAGGTAAAATCCATCTAAGTGCATCCCCATGTGGTTCACCAATTATTTTTGTTCTTAAGAAGGATGGAACTTGGAGAATGTATTTTGATTTCCATGCTTTAAAAAAGATTACAGTAAATAATTGTTACCCTCTTCCTAGAATAGATAATTTACTTGATCAATTACAAAATGCAATTTATTTCACTAAGTTAGAATTAAGAAGCGGCTATCACCAAGTAAGAATTGTAGAAGGTGATGTTTGGAAAACTGATTTTAAAACAAACCAAGGATTGTTTGAATGGTTAGTGATGCCTTCTGTTTTTTGCAATGCACCGGCAACATTCATGATAGTTATGAATGATATATTTAGACCATACATCATGGGATGAACATGTTAAACACATCCAAAAAGTCTTAGATGCACTAAGGAAAGAGAAATTAGATTTGAAGATGTCAAATGTGAATTCAGTAAAACATCTTTAATTTACTTGGGTTATGTTGTAGGAAATGGAGAATTGAGAATTGATCCTACAAAAATAGAGGTTATTGTAAAATGGCCTAGACCCACTAATGTGATGGAAATAAGGAGTTTTCTAGGTGCAGTTAAGTACTGGAGGAAATTCATTTCTAACTTCTCATATATTGTATCTCCTTTGCATGCTTTGACAAGTATTAAACATGTCTCTAAGTGGGGAGGAAAACAAAAAAAATCCTTTGATACACTGAAAGAGAAGATAAGTACCACTCTGATCTTGGTATTTCTAGATTTACAACATTTATTTGAGATTGAGACAGATGCTAGTGACTATGCAATGCAGGTAGTTTTGATGCAGAAAAAATGACGAGTGTGTTACAATTCAGAAACCTTTACAAGTGCGGTAAGAAACTATCTAATTTATGATAAAGAGTTGTATGCTTTGGTTCAAAGTGTTAAAAAGTGGAAGAATTATTTAATTGGAAAAAAAACAATTATACATATTGACCATCAACTACTCCAGTACTTACAAACCCAAACCAAATTGCAGTAGTCTAGACATTTCAGGTGGATGGGATTTTTGAAACAATTGCATATTGTAATCAGGTATAAAAAAGTTATTCAAAACAAGGTTGCCAACACGTTCTCAAGACCACTAGTGGTAGTAGCATCTATTCTTTTACAACATAGTTCTTTGGATCATGTTAGTTACAAGGAACAATATGTTAATGATGTTGATTTTAGAGAAGTTTATGAGGATCTATTAATTGGGAAACAAGTAGGAGAAAAAAATTATCATTTACATGAAGGATTGTTATATCATTCTGGTAAAATTTGTATTCTAGACAATAAATGTGTGCATATGATTAGGGAAGCACATACTTCTCTTATTTCAGGGCATTTTGGTGTTAGTAAGACATTTGCACATTTACATAAATATTGTTATTGGCCTAGAATGCATGAACATGTAAACAAGTATACTAAGGGATGTGTTCTTTTTGCAACAAGCAATCCATGTAACATGAAATTAGGACTTTACACTCTTATTCTTATTCTGGTAAGGCCTTGGGAAAGTGTTTCCATGTATTTTTTAGGAGGATTTTCCATGACATGAAAGAAACATGATTACTTATATGTGGTAGTGGACAAATTTAGAAAAATGTGTGTGTTGGTTCCATGTACTAAATAGATAACTAGTGAGGGAACTGCAAATTGTTTTTTTAGTTTGTTTGGGTTCATTTTGGTTTGCCAACTTCAATTATATCTGATCGGGATTCTATATTTCTTGGGGAATTTTGGTCAAAATTGTGGGGGTTAATGGACACAAAACTCAAAAAGAGCACTGCTTTTCATCCACATACTGATGGTCAAGCAAAGGTTGTACACTGCACAGTGGTACATTTTCTTAGTGGCTATTACGGTAAACATCCTAAACTATGGGATCAACATATTTATTATGTACAACATGCTTAAGATTGTGCCTTACATTCTTCTACTTTGAAGTCTCCATTTGAGACTTGTTATGGATATCTTCCTAATTCTCCTTTAGATGTATATTATGGACATGAAACTGTTGTCAATGGTTCAAGTGATTCTGAAAAGGATAAAATATTTCTACAGAGAATACAATAGCTTCATTAGTATGTCCATGAACAATTGGAGAAAAGTTAGGATAAGTAAAAAGTCAGGCATGATAAACATAGAACTGATCACAAGTTCAAAGTTGGTGATTCATTTTGGCTTCACATCAACAAGCAAAGGTTGACAACTGAAGGTAAAAAATTGAAACCTATACCATATGGTTTGTTTTAAATATTGGAAAAAAATTGGTAACAATGATTTTTGGTTAGATTTACCTCCATATATGCAAATATACTCAGTTGTGAATGTTGAGAATTTAATATTGTATGAACCGCTATGATCGTTGATCATGATGATGCTAACATAATACCTTCCATTGATGATTTTTATCCTGAGTATCTTGATGAGTTCCAGGAAGACATAATTTTGGAAAGGAAGGTTATAAATTCAAGAAGAGGTGATATTGAGTATCTTCATGTTGGGTTCAAATTCATTCATCCGAACAAGGCTAAACGGATGGAAACTAGAAAGGTGAGGGAGAAATACCCTCACCTATTCACCAATTAAGTTGACTTTTGGGGTCCAAAAGTTTCTTAGTGGGGAGGAATTATCGAGAGGATCCTCACTAAGAAACACTGATATAATATCTTCTTATAATTAGTTTCATTACGTAGGGAGAAATTAGAGCTTTCTGATAATATCTTGTTTGCAGAAATTGGAGCACGTATGCAAAAGTTATGGCTCGCTAAAATTTTTGGGTAACTGAAAACTTTTGGGGATAACATGTAGGTTGAACACGTGCACACTTTCCAAGTGGACCAATGAAAATGTGACACATGTAAATAGGGAAAATAAAATTTAAAAAAATAATAATATTTTTTCCACACCCATTTATTATTCGACATTGGCCACATTATTTAATTTTGAATTAAATTTGCCAACTATTATCCTTATCCTCATGATATATATACCAACACATTATTTACCCCTTCCAAATCCATAAAAAAAACATATTGCAGTAATTCTAAGATTGGTACCTAAGAAAATGACTCGTAAGCTAGTGCAAGCTATAAAATAACTCCGATTTAAGCTCTACTTTATCCTCCAAGCGCCCAACATGGGATTAAATGCACTCAACATGGAAATTCAAAGAACTCATTTAGGGATTTGAACATTGGAAACTTGGGTAAAAGGATAGGCTCCCAACCATTGCACCCAGAGGTACTTAAATTTATAAATAGGGTTTTGTTGTATATAAAGGGACATTTGAAGGTGACTGTGATATTGTTTTGCTCATAACTTGAGCTAGAGAAGGAATTTTGAGGTGATGTAAAAAGTGAATCCTATTATTTTTAGAAGAGGAAAATGATACAAAGATAATATTTTGTAGAAATATTTTTCAATATTTATTTTGAATAATTTAATAGATCAGTCCCATTCAACCGGACCTAGAGACGTAGGCCACAAACACCAAACTCCATTAACCATAATATAGATGAGAACATCACAATAACAAGGGGGAATCAGATCTAAACTATGAGCATCATCAAGAACATAAGGGTTTGGATCCATAAACATAAAATAAAACATATAGATCAAGATCCATGACTCAGATATTTAGAACATTCCCATTGTATTAATTCCTCAATATTACAGTAGCCAAATACATTAAAGAAACCATGAATGGAGCTAATACAACAACAAGGTCCCCATATATTCTCTACAATAGCTTCATTACAGAGATTACATCCATGCTTCCCTTAGCTCTCACTCTCCATACGCACATACATTCTCTTTTCTTCCTGCAACACACACACACACTTCTTGCCATGCAAAACAATACATAAGAAGGAACTGGAAGGAATCTCCTCTAACCACTTCATCATTACCCAAGAACATGCCAAATGTCATCATGTCTTTCCCTACTCAAGTATCCTCAACATGCAGATGCCAGCTAGCCATAACTAACTCCACTTTTACAGCTCCTAATCCTCTCATGATAACCATAATGATACCCAGGAATATGCTTTCCTTGAGCTGCAAGTCTTCATAGCTTAACTTTATCCATAACTGAATCTGGTCACCTTTCCATGTGTTCCTTTAATGTGACTTTATCCATAGTCCAAAAAGTGACTAAGTCCTGAACCCATCCCACCTGGGCATGAGCCTTCACGCATTCCCAAAATTTACCTCTGCGCATTCCTTCGTGCCCTACTTCCATGTACCACAACCCTCTGCACCTCAGGTACTTGGTTATTTCAAGGGCTCAACATCACCCCACACTAGCTCGATTTCCACCCATGGAAAATCCTTCATGCTCCCCGAACAAAATTTATCGACCAAAAATCAGCTAAGGAAAAAAGAAACTTATCTGCCACCACCACCTAGAGGACCAACTAGATTAACTCAGGGAATTCTGCATCTATTTCCCCCTTCAACTTTTTCCATGCCTCCAGCTCTGTCAATGCCTTCCCTGACACCTCTCCTACTAAACCGAGTACTTAGTTTGGTGTGATCTCTTCCACCTTCTCCTTCAACTCCTTAATCACCACCACCACTATGCCCAAAGACCCTCAAACTCATCCATACGTTTGGTGATGGAGTCCTGGAGTTCACCAATCTAGAACTCTAACTTCTCGCGCTTGGTCTTTATTTGATCAATCTACACTATGGTGTCAAAAATCAACTGTGCGTGCTCAGATTTGTTAGTTAGGACCTTCTCCTGCAAGGCCTTGAGGGTAGCCTCCTCATCTGTTACTCATGTGTCAATGATGGGCTTGCACTTTCTATAGTATTGAAACCCCTATCTGCTAGTATATTTTCTTCCTTGAGTTGGGTGAGCAAGTCCTCCAACTCAGTGATATGGGATTCTACAAATGATCTTGTTGTTTTCTTTTTCCTTGGTGAGTTATTCAGTAGTAGGTCCTATGCCATCCTTGATGTTGGCTAGAAACATCCCCACAAGGTCCTCTAGATACTCCATTTCATCACCATAGTCTATCCTGGCCTGGCTTACCAGCACTAGACATTGCCCCAAAATACTCTTAACTAGGGCACACACTCGATCATATGCCTCCTTGGTTCACACCTACTCCCCCTTTAACCCTTGGCACAATCTCTCTATTTCCTTCTCCTTCCCTTTCTTTTACGCAACCAAGGTTCAAATGGTTTCCCCTGCATCCAAGCTGTGTCTTACCACCTCTGAAGACATATTTTACAGTGCATTGCATGCCTGCTCATCGATGAGGTGGCTTGGATCCACCACCTTGTATGTCTCTCCTTCCTTCTTCTTCAGATGAATGGTCTCGATCGTGTGATCATTGACCTTGAACTCAGGCTCCTCTACATGAAAATGTAGGTTCTAACTTATCATCTTCCTTGTTCTTGTCACACCCCCACTTTGATCCAAAATATCCCACACATGTAGCTTCTTTGTGGGGAGGGTACCTTGAAATCTCATGCACAACACCTTCATGGGATCATCCATGAAGTCCATATGTGGGGACATAGGCATCCACTTCTTCCTTACAGCCTTGCACTTTGTTCGTTGCTTCTTTGATCCTGGAGTGAATCCTTTATCCTCCTTTATGACAAAGGAGTCTCCCTTATCTTCTTCCTTCTGTTTGGTGGGTTGTGTAGGAGGAGACCCTCACGCTGGACTCTCAGTTTCCTCCATAGAATGAGCCTTATCCTTGGTGCACATCAACCACCACCTTGGTGTCTTCCTCAACCCTTCTCTTCTCTTCTACCTCGAGCTCAGCCTCGAGTTCCTCCCTAAAGGTTATGGTATCTTCTTCTTAGCCTATTTTTATTGCCGAACTGGAAAGTTCATGTACCTTTTGTCTATTTTTTTTGGCTCCTCACCTCTAGGTAACTCACCTTCCTCATACTCTTCTTGTGAGTCCTCAGTGCTTCTCGGCTGTGATGTACTTGCACCCCCATTGTTACCTTGGCGCGTATAGTATCTTCTCTTCTGGGAAGTGTCCAACTTCCCTTCACCCTCTTCTTCTTCTACTACTACTTCTTCCTGGACCAATTTTATTGGTGGGATAGGCACTTCATGTGGCCTTGGGAAGGTGGCATCTCTAACCTCCACCTCAACTCCTCCCTATGTCTTGGGGCACAACTATACAAATACCTAGTGGATGTAGCCCTTGATGGTAACATTGACCTACGGGTGTAGATCTAGAAAGTCAGGCTCCAAGGCCTCCACATATGTTGGCCTTGAGTTATATCTTTAGGTCATGCATAGGGTGTGCACATCACATCCACCTTATCCATGTTGAAGGTTAATTGTTGTGTGTCCTTCAACCGGTTAACAATGCACTTCATGTTCTTAGCGGTGAATGCAAATGGAAGTTTATACCATGCCCATAATTATCCCTTGGCCATCATGAACCATGCCAAACAGAAGTGTTGCGTAACAACAAACTACACCTGGTCCCCAACAATTTGTGGTAGCTCATGTGGGATGCACCATTCATTTTCAAAAGCTCTAACATAGCCTCTCATACCACTTGTTCATCTGCACCTTGTAGGTGTTTGAGATGGACCCATCACAAGTGAATTGCTTAAACTGTACAGCAGGAGATGGGTGCACCGGTGGGTAAACCCACATGTTCCCTTCTGGTCCATCTAGGACACCAATTTCCCAGAATACAATTAATAATAGTATGGACCCCAAAGTTATTTTCACTCCTAAGTCATTATGCACTCATGCCTCCTCAATGATACTATGTGTAATAAATTGTGTAAAGTTGTAGTGTGCCCACTTAGAAACTCTGTAGGCAACATACAAGAACCTTTTGTTGATGTCCATCCATCTCTCTGATGCTCCCAATTTACAACTAATGAGTCAGGAGGTGACTCTCAATGTTGGGTCTATAAGATCCACAATAACTTGAGCCCTTCCCCCCTTCTCATAGTTTAATTTTTTTGCTAACTCTTCCACTTTCACAGTGGCACCCAAATCAAGGGCCATATCCTCACCAGCATTTCACAGGCCCATTACCCTATGGATTAAATTTCTTGTGAGTCTCATCCTCCTCCCTGCAAAGTAGAAGAAGTCTTCATGCACTCGTGACATCAACCATCTCAAAAGCGGTGAGGGTTTAGCAAAAAACAACATCTCCCAAAGCTGCAAAACCCCAGTCTTCTGCAACTCCTTCATCAATGAATCATCTACCCTAGGGTTTCCTTGTTCATCTAACCCTGGGATATCCTTATACAGATCCTTCTGCATCATTTTTTCGTGGTCAGTGGTTTTGTGGTTGAACTTGTTAATTTTGCACCTGTATAACTTTGAGCTCCACTTCTCTACCTTAATAACCCCTGGAGGGTACTGCATTTCTGAATAATCTTCCACGGGTTCTTCCTTTTCTACTACTGGTCTCTTATTATTACTCTTCTTTGGTGCCATCTATGTTTTTCTTCCTGTGCCCTAGGTGCTTCTGAATTTTCCCTATCAGTCTAAACTTGATGACTTCAATCGCTTCTCCTTCACGTAACCCCTTACTACTCTATTGTCTTCTCCTCCTCTTGCTACACCACAAGATCATGCCACAGCTCACACAACTTCACTGGTTCATGACAAGTACCTTGATTTCTTCTCAAAACCCTCATCACACTTCAAGCTTGGGAGCACAAAAATTTTCTAAGGAAAAGTAGTCGAAATGACTACCTTTACCCTCTATTTATACTTTTTCATAACCTTAATGTCCTTGACCCACATGTTTTTAAAGTCACTTTTTAATAAAGTACTTTTTATCACTTAAGTCAACTTCCATGACTCTCCTTCGTGCACTGTAGTCGTAACCTTCTGGCATGCCAACACTACTTTACTACCACATACTTCCTTCACATGCCTCACCATGCCAAAGTACATAACCCATGTGTTGTCCACTAAGTAGTTCCCTATACCGCCACCTACCTCATGTTATACTACGTGATCGTTGCTTCTCTTCTGTGTGGTCTATACTCAACTCAACTTTTTCTCCAAGACACCTTTATTATGGAACAAATTTGAACACCTTTTTCAATGCACAGGCACACATTTGAACACCTCCACACAAATCGGTCTTCTTCCTTTCGCTAGTCATCTAGAATGAGTCTTCCAATAGTCCATCTTCCTTAGAAATGCACCAATGTTTTTCAAATTTAGATGCCAATCCACCCCACACTAAAATTATGTGCGTTGTCCTCTGCGCATGAAATCACTTCAAATGTATTTAGCTACTAGCACACCAACGTGCACATAACATAGAACAAAAAGGAAAAGAAAAGTGATGAAGAAAGGAAACACATAAAAAGGAAAATGCATTAAGGGAAATCCTAAGCTAACTGGCAATACTACCTTATTTACAAACACACTAAAGACTTATTTATAGTAGGGCTTCAACCTACTCCTGTTAAAGAAACTGGGAAACCTTGTTCCATCCAGTGCTTGTAACTGGAAAGCACCTAAATCAAGTATATAAGTGATAGTATATGGTCCCAACCAATGTACCTTAAGCTTCCCTGGGTGGCACAAAAACTTAGAATCATACAGTAGAACCATCTTCCCAACCTCAAACTTCTTGTTTTTAATGTGATGATCATGCCATGCCTTCTGTCATGCTTTCTCCATCTTCTGACTCCATCTGGAAATGACACACCTCTCATCTAACTCCATAAGTTTATCAATGCGCTCCTCTAATGCTTGTTCATCATCCAATCCTCTTGTGCATGCAATACATAGAGATGGAAACATGAATTCCACAGGAAGAACTACCTCCGCACCAAACACCAATTGAAAAGGTGTGGCCTTGTTCAATCACTTATAAGTTGTTCTATATGCCCATAACACTGCAGAGACTTTATCATCCCAGTATCTTCTTCTGACATCACAAATCTTTGTTAATGTGTGGCTTAATCCCTAGCAATATGTAGTATCTCATGTGGGATGCACCATTAATTTTCAAAAGATCTGCGTAGCCTCTCATTCCACTTCTTCATCCGCACCTTGTAGGTGTTTGAGATGGATCCGTCATAAGTGAATTGCTTAAACTGTACAATATGAGATGGGTGCATCGATGGGTAAATCCACATGTTCACTTTAGGTCCATCTGGGACACTGATTTCCTAGAATACAATTAAAAATAGAATGAACCCCATAAATATTTTTGCTCCGAAGTCATTTTCCACTCATGTCTCCTCAATGTTCCCATAAATATTTTTTCTCTGAAGTTATTAATGATACTATCAGTAATAAGTTGTGCAAATTTATAGTGTTCACACTTAGAAAGTCTATAGGAAACATACAAGAACCTTTTGTTGATGTCTGTCTATCTCTCTAATGCTCCTAATTATATAATAATCAGTGGGGAGGATAATCTCAATGTTTCATCTATAAGACGCACAATAACTTGAGCCCTTCCTTCCTTCTTATAGTTTAATTATTTTGTTAACTCTTTCACTCTCATGGTGGCACCCAAATCGAGGGCCATATTCTCACCAATATTTTGTAGGTTCGTTACCATATGGATTAAATTGCCCATGACTCTCATCCTCCTCCTTGCAAAGTAGAATGATTCTTCATTTACTCGTGACATCAACCATCTCATAAGTGGTGTAGGTTTAGAAAAAAATGACAGCTCACAACACTGCAAATCTTCAATCTTCTACTACTCCATCATTAAATCATATACCCTAGGGTTTCCTTTTTCTTCTAATCCTAGGATCTCCTTGTATAGATCCTTCTACATCAATTTTTCATGGTCAGTGATTCTAATGTTGAATTCAATGATTTTTCATTTGTATAGCTTCAATCTCCACTTATTTACCTTATTAACCCCTAGAGGGTACTGTATTTATGAATAGACTTCCACGGGTTCTTCCTTTTCCACCACTAGTTTCTTATTTCTACCCTTCTTTGGTGCCATCTATGTTTTTATTCATGTGCCCATGGTTTCTGTGACTTTTCCCTATCTTCCCGAACTTGATGAATCCAATTACTTCTTTGTCATGCAACTCCTTTCTTCTCTACTGTTTTATTCCCCTCTTGCTACACCAAAAAATCATGCCACATCTCGCACAACTCTACTTATTAATGCTAAGTACCTTGTTTTCTTCTCAAAACCCTCATCACACTTCTGCTAAGTACCTTGTTTTCTTCTCAAAACCCTCATCACACTTCAATCTTGAGAGCACAACAAAATTTATAAGGCAAAGTAATGAAAATGAATACCTTTACACTATATTTATACTTTTTCATAATGTCGATGTTCTTGACCCATGCATTTTTAAGTCACGTTTTAATAAAGTAATTTTTATCACTTAAATCGGTTGTGCCACTCTCGTTCGCACACTGCAGTCGTAAACTTCTAACATGCCGACACTACTTTACTGTCACATGTTTCCTTTGTGTGCTTCACCATTCCAAATTACATATCCTCTATGCTTTCCACCAAGTAGTTCCCTATACCTCGACCTACCTCATGTTATATTACATAATCGTTGTTTCTCTTCTACGTGGTCTATACTTAACTCATATTTTTCTCCAAGACACCTTTATTATGGCACAAATTTGAAAATATTTTTCAATGCACCAACACACATTTGAACACCTCCTTTGCACAAAATCAATCTTCTTCCTTTCACTAGTTATCTAGAATGAGTCTTTCAACAGTCCATCTTCCGTAGAAACACTTCGATGTTTTCCAAATTTAGATGCCAATCCACCCTACACTAAAATTATGCACAGTCCTCTATGTATGAAATCAATTCAAATGTATTTAGCTACTGTCCAACATGCACAAAACACATAATAGAAAGGAAAATAAAATTCATGAAGAAATGAAACACGTATAAATGAAAATGAATTGAGGGAAATCCTAAGCTAACTAGAAATACTGCCTTATTTTTAAACACATCGAAGACTTATTTATAGTAAGGCTTCAACCTACTCCCATTAAAGAAACCAGGAAACCTTGTTCCATCTAGCGCTTGTAATTAGCAAGTGCTTGAATCGAGTATATAAGTGATATTATATGGTCCCAAATAATGCACCTTAAGCTTCCCTAGGTGGCACAGAAAGTTAGAATCATAAAGTAGAACCATCTTCCCATCCTCAAATATATTATTTTTAATGGGATGATCATGTCATGCCTCCTGTCTTTCTTTATTTTTCTTCTGAATCCATCTTGAAATAACATGCCTCTCATCCAACTCAATGCCTTTATCAATGCACTCCTATAATGCTTCTTCATCAGCTAACCCTCCTGCACACGTAAAACATAGAGATGACAACATGAATTCCACATGAATAAATTCCTCCCCACCAAAAATCAATTGAAAACAAGTGGCCTTATTCAATCGCTTATAATTTTTTCTATATTCCCATAGTACCGTAGAGACTTTATCATCATAGTCTCATGGTGCACTTCATGTACTTAGCGGTGAATGCAAATGGAATTTTGAACCATGCCCCTAATTCTCCTTTGGCCATCATGAACCGTGTCAAACAAAAGTGTTGCATAATAGTGAATTGCCCCTGGTCCCCAACAATCTGTGGTAGCTCATGTGGATGTGCCATTCATTTTCAAAAGCTCTGTGCAACCTCTCATACAACTTGTTCATCAGCACCTTGTATGTGTTCGAGATGGACCCGTCACAAGCGAATTGCCTAAAATGTACAATAGGAGATGGGTGCACCGGTGGGAAAACCCACATGTTCCCTTCTAGTCCATCTGGGACACCAATTTCCCATAGAATACAATTAATAATAGTATGGACCCCCCAAGTTATTTTCACTCCTAGGTCATTCTGCACTCGCACCTCCTCAATGATACTATCCACAATAAATTGTGTAAATTTGTAGTGTGCCAAGCTTAGAAACTTTGTAGGCAACATACAAGAACCTTTTGTTGATGTCCATCCATCTCTCCGATGCTCCCAATTCGCAACTAATGAGTTGGGAGGCAAATCTCAACGCCAGGTCTATAAGATCCACAATAACTTGAGCCCTTCCCCCTTCTCATAGTTTAATTATTTTTCTAACTCTTCCACTTTCGCAGTGGCACCCAAATCGAGGGCCATATTCTCACCAGTGTTTTGTAGGCCTGTTACCCTATGGATTAAATTTCCCATGAGTCTCATCCTCCTCCCTGCAAAGTATTCATGCACTCACGACATCAACCATCTAAAAAGTGGTGTAGGTTTAGAAAAAAATGACAACTCCCAAAGCTACAAAACCCCAGTCTTCTGCAACTCCTTCATCACCAAATCATCTACCCTAGGGTTTCCTTGTTCATCTAACCCTGGGATCTCCTTGTACATATCCTTCCACATAAATTTTTCATGGTCAATGGTTATATGGTTGAACTCAGTGATTTTTCACCTGTATAACTTTGAGCTCCACTTCTCTACCTTAATAAACCCTGGAGGGTACTGAATTTATGAATAATCTTCCATGGGTTCTTCATTTTCAACTACTGGTCTCTTATTCTTATTCTTCTTTGGTGCCATCTCTATTTTTCTTTCATGTTCCCTAGGTGCTTCTTATGAACTTTTCCCTGTCCTCCCAAACTTGATGAATTCAATCACTTCTCCTTCACGTAACCCCTTGCTGCTCTATTATCTTCTCCTCCTATTTCTACACCGCAAGATCACACCACAACTCACACAACTCCACTGGTTCATGATAAGTACCTCACTTTCTTCTCAAAACCCTTTTCACACTTTAATATTGTGAGCACAAAACAATTTCTAAGGAAAAGTAGTTGAAATGACTACCTTTACCCTCTATTTATACTCTTTCATAACCTCAATGTCTTTGACCCACATGTTTCTAAGTCACATTTTAATAAAGCACTTTTTATCACTTAAGTCAACTTCCATGACTCTCCTTCATGTGCACTGTAGTCGTAACCTTTTGGCATGCCGACACTACTTTACTGCCACAAACTTCCTTTGCAAACTTCACCATGTCGAAAGTACATAACCTCTGCATTATCCACCAAGTAGTTCCCTATACCGCTGCCTACCTCATGTTATACTACGTGATCGTTACTTCTCTTCTGCATGGTCTATACTCAACTCAACTTTTTCTCCAAGACACCTTTATTACGACACAAATTTGAACACCTTTTTCACTACACAGGCACACATTTGAACACCTCCTCCACACAAATCAGTCTTCTTCCTTTCACTAGTCATTCAGAATGAGTCTTCCAATAGTCCATCTTCCTTAGAAATGTGCCAATGTTTTTCAAATTTAGACACCAATCCACCCCACACTAAAATTATGTGTGGTCCTCTACACATGAAATCACTTCAAATGTATTTAGCTACCGGCATGCCAATGCACACAAAACATAGAACAAAAAGGACAAGAAAAATGAAGAATAAAGGAAACACATAAAAAGGAAAATGAATTAAGGGAAATCCTAAGCTTATTGGCAAGGATTCCTTATTTACAAACACACTAAAGACTTATTTATAGTAGGGCTTCAACCTACTCCCATTAAATAAACTGGGAAACCTTTTTCCATCTAGCATTGTAACTGGAAAGCACTTGAATCAAGTATATAAGTGATAGTATATGGTCCCAACCAATGCACCTTAAGCTTCTTAGGTGGCACAAAAAACTTATAATCATAAAGTAGAACCATCTTCCCAACCTCAAACTTCTTGTTTTTAATGTGACGATCATGCCATGCCTTCTATTGTGCTTTCTCCATCTTTTGACTCCATCTGGAAATGGCACACCTCTCATCTAACTCCATAATTTTATCAATGCACTCCTCTAATGCTTGTTCATCAGCTAATCCTCCTGCAGCTGTGTAATACGTAGAAGGGATGGTAACATGAATTCCACATAGGATAGAACTACCTCCATGTCAAACACCAATTGAAAGGGTGTGGCCTTGTTCAATCGCTTATAAGTTGTTCTATATGCCCATAGTATTGCAGAGACTTTATCATCCTAGTCTCTTCTTCCGACATCACAAATATTTGTTAATGTGTGGCTTAATATCTTGTTAAATGCCTTAGCAGTTCCATTAGCCTGAGGGTGGTAGGGCATAGTTTTGTGATGCACCACCATAAACTCTTCCAACAAGATTTGAACAATCTCATTTAAGAAATGTGTACCCCTATCACTCGTTAAACTCAATGGACATCCATATCTACTGATTATGTTCTCCCATAAGAATGTAGTTTATGTAACCATCATGCAATCCTTTGTAGATGCCACCACTACCCACCTCATAAGATAATCTATGCAAGTAATAATATAGTGTGAACCTGTCCTATGCATGACTTGGGAAATAGGGCCCACAAAGTCAATTTCCCATTTTTCAAATGGCTCTGCACTAGCAATAGGTCTTAATGGCATTTCATCTCTTCATCCTAGTTTACCAAGGTGTTGGAAATGATCACAGGCCTTGCAATATTCAATACAATCCTTGTAAATTATTTCCCACCAAAGGCCTGCCAATAGGATCTTGCACACGGTAGCATTTCCTACATAGTGACCTCCTGTAATGCCACCATGAGATTCTTCCATGATTGTAATATTCTCATGTTCCAACACACAGGCACAAAACCTCATCTCGACCTAGTTTGTAGAGGTCTTCCAATCAACATATATGGCACGGTGCATATAGCCAACTGATTTTTCTCCAAGGCCTTTATTCCTTCTAGCGCCACACCTGTTCACAAGAAAACAAAAAAATCCTTGAAGTCAGAGGGCATGTGTTGTAATCTAAACATTTATGCATCTGGTATTATGTCCTCAATTCTCTACATGTCCTCTCTAGATTCAATCTATGATAAATGGCCAGGTCCCAAATATCTCTTCCCTGGTTTCACCACAAATGTAAACTCAAAGTCCTAAAATAATTAGACTCATCAGCATATGTGCCCTTGTAAAACAAACTTGTTTACCAAGTACTTTAATGTCATGTTGTCTTTGTAGAAAATAAAAGGTGTTCATAGACAATAATGTCTAAATTTGTATAGCGCGTAGATCATTAAAAATTCCTCATGATTTGTGGTCGTATAATTTTGTTCTGTTGGAGTTAACTTCCTACTAGCAAAATAGTAGGGATGGGAAACAATCCCCTCTCTTGGTTGTGATAAGATTGCTCCAATCACCATTCTTGACACATCTACGTGCACATGAAAGGGTAAATCCCAAGAGGGAAAATGAAGGGTGTCTACAGTTGTAATTCAGTCCATTAATGTGTCAAAATCCATATACTGCGCCTCACCCTAATGGAATTTACCTTTATGTTTCAACAAATCCTCCAATGGTGTGGCAATCTTGGCATATCCTTTAATGAATTTCTTGTGATATTCCATGTGCCCAAAGATTCCACGTACAATGTTTTGGTTTGTAGGATCATAAAAACCCAAGATAATAACCTCTTTTATGGGGTATACAAATAATCCTTCCTTATATATGATGTGACCAAGTAAAGTTCCAAATGGGGTAGTAAAAACATACTGCTTAATGTTAAGTGAGATACTCAACTACCTGTATCTCTCAAACATCAACCTCAGATTGTCACAATGGTCTCTTACTAACCCATACATTGTCCAATAATTTAGGTAAACTTGCATAAATTTATGGATGAAGTCTTGAAAGGCCTGCACAATAATACATGAAAACATATCAGGTGTGTTCTTCAATCCAAAAGGCATGAATTTATAAGAAAACCTTCCCCATTCGTGAAAGTGGTGAAATCTTTCACAATTCTTCATGATAACCTAAAAATCCATCTATAAAAGAATAGGCTTGCTATCCTTCCAAGAACAGTAAATGGGGTTGGAAAAGGATCTATGACACACACAACATTCAAGTCCCTATATCCCAAATCCTTATCTATCCATCTTTTTAATCTAATTTCGGGCTACCCTTAACTCAATTTCCTCAATGATATGATCTTATCATCTTATCAAATTCCTTAACCTTGATGCCTAAATAAGATTCATCTTATAAGGTCTTTGAACTGGCACACACCCTCTTTTAACTTAATCCTCATTTATCCCAACGAGGGATGTACTCCTTTTAATTTGTGGTACCCATGTGGGAATAAATATTTGAATTTGAGTAGTATATCAATGATTTTCGACACTTATTGTTTCATCCAGTAATCTCCAATGACATCTTCCTTTGGATTTATCTCTATACCGATGTTAAATTTCTTTATTTTCAAGGGCTCATGGTATGTGTATGCTTTCTCATCATATTTTTCCAATTCTTCATGCATACCTTTTGTATGGTTAACATCCAAGTTTTCCACCTCCTCTTCATCTATCAAGTATACCAATTTTCCTTTTTCTTTGTCTTGAAAGGCACACTCGAAGGACCAAAATTGATGTTTCCCTATCACTTGACATCCTGGCCTCTTAAGACCACCTTTTTATAAGAATTAATCTTTGGTACTTTCACCTTATCAATATATCCTTTATATTTCCCATTTCTATCATTAATTCATACATTTATAGGACATGAACCCTTTGGTTCCCCTCTCACTTGATTTTCAGACAACACCCATATTGTTTCTATACCTCATCCTGGGGCATCATCTGTCATATTTCCATCATTACATATTTTCATCTATATCTTTAAAACTCATGATAAATTCCATTTTAGTTCATCAATCCCTAGTTTAAAGGGGATTTTTTCATTATATAATCCTGCATCCTCATCTATCACATCTCATTTTTGTCTCACATTTTGTCTAAAATCACTCACAAAAAGGGTAAATGTAGATACCTAATAATAGCACCACTAATCCCCATGTGTGTGTCTACTTCTGCTAAAACCCCTTTATTATCACATCATTATTATATTATAAATGAAATATTCTATCCCATGTCTTATTTATCCCCACCATATTTACTCCCCGAAAATATCATTCTACAGTTGTTAAATCCTAGTTTACCTCTTTCTAAACCACCCAAAACCACATACAAACCAAAATCAAATAAATCCAAACAAAATCAAACCACTTCTTCACCTTCTTAACCATTATAACCTCTTAAAAACACATATCCTTCATCAAAACAAACAAATGACTCGATTTGGGATGTTGTTACAACCTTTTTGCCTTGTTTCCTAAATTGCTGGCGATTCTTCTTTGATGACATGAATTTATATAAATGTGTTTCAGACCTTCATTTCAGGTTAGCTTCCTCAATTTTCACTTGGATTTGTAGCAAGACATTGTTCAAAGGAATTCACAACATAATATTATTGTATTATTTTCCTCTTTATCATAGTAATATACATCGCATATCTCTTCTTCATCCTTAGAGGTCATCCTCACATCCAATAATTCAACTCAAAAAATCTTATGACATTTGTAGTATTCCTCTCTTCAGTAGTATCATCTTCTCAGTATTATATATTAATGTGTGCAAGGTAAGTTCCTTCCTCTTACTTTATTATCTCATTCATTCATCATTTACAAGCCTTAGTCAATTTTATTTCATTTATTATCAACCTGTATACTTCTGCAGCAATCGTCGATGATTCTCCAAATCACTGATAATTTGTACAAATTGTCAGCGACCATCCTTAATTTCCATTGATTCCTGTCTATTAGACCAATTAACACCTAATATTTCCTTTCTGAAATCCAGATCTCATAACTCATTATAACTTTGCCTTTGAAAGTATTTTTCCAGTCATGTCAATCTTGTTTGAGCCAATTATAACACTCTATCAAGTATATAAATTAGATTTATCATCCTACTCACCTTTGTGAGTACATATCCATCTACATTATTTCTCCTTTGAGCCATTTTTTTATTCCCACACTCCCGTTGGATCAATGTATCATCATCAAACCGTCATATAGCCATGGATTACATCAGTTACTTTTACTTTGCATTATTGGTTATATCATTTGTTTTATCATTTTATCTTATCATTATCATATCAATTTTTTGAATGCGGATTGACATCCTTGCAATGAATTCCATTAACTTCCGTGGACTGGTCTTTGCAAGGAAATCTGCCATAGATATATGTAATCTTGTCTTTTTCTGAGTTTCTGTGCATTACAGGTAGCTTATCCCATTAGAAAGAAGAATTTGTGTCATGCTTAGATCCGTTGACATCATTAATCCATCAAAGTATAAACATCGGCTATCTCGCAGGTATCAATAAACCCCGCCATTTTATGAGGTCAGTTTTGTTTTTGTTATTTCACTTAATTAATTTAAATTAGGAAATCAAAAACTTCTCTGAATAAAAATCAACAATTTCAGCTTGACCTTAGAATTTCAAATCTAATTGACGAAATTAAGAAACATTTTGGGTGAACATATCAAGTTGCATCGAACATTGAGCTTTTAAAGAGTAGGTGAGAAAGGAGTAATTATCTGTTAGAGAAATCCAAGGGAGTAATTTTTTGAAAGAAGTGTTATAATTCCATGTCAATTCCCCTATCAATAACTTGATGGTTGTAGACCAATTTTATGAAGCATAACATTCAACAAAATTTCCTACATTTTGAATAAAGAAGAAAGAGATTATTCAGTTAACTTGTATTTATAATGAATATTTACTCATGGGATTTAGTTTGTATTTTATATTGAAGTTTTGAATAAAAACTTTGTGTCCCCTAGGTGATACATATTTTAAAACAAACCCAAAACACATGGGTCACAAAAGGCATTAACAACAATGAAATCTAACAATATTCCCAAATATAACTGATCAACAAACATAAATACATCCATTATAAAATTTTAACTTGATTATTTTTCACACTATTATATAGGAAATGATTTTTTTCTACTATAATGAACTAACCATGTAATTAATGCTGTACAAGGGTATAGTCCCTTTCAAAAAACTATTTGCCAATAATAAAAAAAACTAACCATGTAATTAATAAAAATACTATTTTAATTAGTTTGAAAAGAAAAAATAAATTAAAACATCATTAGAAATGTTGGAGATTGGTAGAATTAAATAGCACATTGAAACATTTCCATTATGAAATTCTTGCATAAACAACTATAACATTAGGGAACGGGTATCATTTTAGAAGAAGGGAACTTCAAGAAGATTGTTTTTATGAGGGATGATCCAATAAAATTCACTTGTCTTAACCTTGAGAACTATCATATAGAGCCAAAGGCACCATGATTTTCCATTCATATTGTAGACACCAAATTTGAGTCTTACGACCCCTTGTGACCCGCATCTCATTTCATAACCTAACCTCATCACCTAAACCTTACACACAATTATTTATTAATTACCTTATAATTAATAAATCCACATCACCTTACCTGCCACCTCATTTTGCCACCTCATCATGACCTAGTCCTAACCCTAAACTAACCTAATTAAGACCTATAACTTGGTCTACACCCACACCCATGACTAATGACTCCTCACTCGCACCCAAAACCGACCTTCTAGTCACTTGACCAAGCCCGCAACTAATCCCTCGGGAGAAAAGGAGGGAAAGTTGGCTATTTTACTAAAAATAGCCCACTTTGACCTGACCGATACCGGTTCCTACTCGACCGCTGTCGGTTACGTAACCGCCATCGGTTTCTTGTAAATGGGCTCCCCTAACCAGAAACAAATGTCGAAGGATTTTTGGATCAATCAGGATCATCAGAAGCAAAAAAAAAAAAGAATCTGGATTTTACTTGGCCGAGTAGAGACAAGTGAAGAGACAAGAAGAGTTTGCAGCAAAGGAGACCAAGCCCAAGACTGCAACTGAATAACCAGAGCCCTGTGATACTCAGCTAATCATCGGGAGGGAGGTATCTCATCTCCTGAGTGCCAGGCCATCCTACTTGAGTTCTACCTTTGTCATTACAGTTCTCGGACCTGCATCCTCGTCAATAATCAGTAAGCTACATCTTGTGTGTTCTCTTTAGTAACATTTCTTAGACTTTTGAATCACAGCCGTCATAAATGCATTCCTAGATCCACTACCCAGCAACACATTACATCTAACTATCATTCATTTACCTCTCATCACCCCGTTGCCTAATCCCACTCATTTACTAGCCTTATAAACAACACAACCACCCTACAACACAACCATCCTACAGTCCCTAAAACATATCCCCCACTGATATCGGTTAGCATCAACCGGTATTGGTTATTGTGACTCAAAACCAGAAACCAGCCTTTCCTCCTACCTGTTTCAATGGAGCAATTAAATTGTTATTTTACAATCTTTCGTGTTAATTTATATTAGTAGGGGAACTGACCACCTTCGAAAGGAAGTTTTATATTTCCTGGGCCCAAGGCAGTTCCCTCATTTATTGTCTAATCAAAATCTTGTGGTCTTGTGTTCTTATTTGCAGGTAGTCCTTCCAAGACAAAAAGGAGTTCTTCGCAATCAACCTGATCTCTCTCTACGGTACGCGCACACCATCTCGACATTCAACAGGTATTCCTCCTAGCCCTAACCCTTATCTGTTTCTAAAAGGAATGAAAGGATAGAAACAACTCTATTCCCAAAAAGCTGAAACATTCCGAGCGAAACACATATCACGGTGAGTTAACCATCGTAACAAATTTTAATGTTAGAAAACATAACTAAGAGGGCCTAGATTTGGGATTTTCATGAGGTGGTTGGCTCCAACTAGGTCGTTGAGAAGGAGAGGTGGAGATATGGAAAATTAAAAGTTAATAAAATGGGTAGTGAGAGAATACCCACCTACATGGCCAATACAAGGACGAGAGCCCAACAACCGTGGTAGGAATTCAAGAGTGAATTTTCAACCTATCACTAGATATGAATACAAATAAAACATATATCCATAACTATTATTGTAAGCCAAAAACTATTGAGATACAATCACAACTCAAAATTGCATATTTTTTATATTTCTAGATTTGAAATAAATCAATAACTTTGGATTTTTTTTTTGAAGTTATGTATGTGGGCCACTCTAGATTATCTTAAACAAAGTAAGTATCCAATTACTGGGTTGTAGGAAAAATTGTTGCGATAAGGTATAGATTTAATGGCTGACATTTGTAGCCTGAGGATAAGACTAGAAAATATGTTTGAATGTTATGGTCAACCTTAATCTTTGCATTTAGGGTTATGAACAAAAATATCCTTCGTCTTCTTTCCAATTGAATGACCTTGGTGACCCAAGAACTATAGGATACGAAAAATTTCAACTTTAACTAAGAATTTTAAATCTGATTGAGGTGATTAAGCAACATTTTGTGGGAAGAGTTCAAGTTCCATCAAGAATTGACTTTTTAAAGAGTGGGTGAGAAAGGAATCAGTACCTAGTAGATCAGTCTATGGGGTTTATTTATGAAATTGGTGTCACAATTCTAGGGTAAGTGCAACAATTTGGGGGGCCAAAAAGGGGTCATAAGTGGACGTCATATTGCAAATAACAACAAAATATCAACTTATAGGGATTATCAGCAACGCATGCACTCAAAATTAGAAAAACTTATAGAAATATGAATTGTAGCATCCAGAATCTAGTTTCTAAACTACTAAAAAAATTAAAACAAACAATTTTAGATATATTAAACACTCAAAATTCAATGACTAGGTATTTTATATTGAAAAAGCCTATACGATTGTAGTTCTTTTGCTTGCGATTTGGATGACCAAAACTTGATATATATTTTTTTCCTTTCGTGAAAAGTTAGATGTCACTGTCTATCTTGGGATAGATTTTATTTTATATGTTTTTGAGATTTTTTTAATGATTTTTTCCATTAAAGTGGTCTAAAAACATAAAGAAAATGAAGCAATTTCCATTTTCTCGCCATAACTTCATAAAAAAATATAAAAAACAAATACTTTTTTTTGAATGTGTAAAGAATTTCTCCATGGTTCGGATGGTATAGGTTTTATCACATTATGACAAGTGAACCAAAATTTTCAGTATTAACCATAAACATGAACATTAACTGGAAGAAATGTCATAAAGACCTAATATTAATAAAAATATTAAAATGATACTTATCATATTATATTCACTTAAAAATTAATATTTCTACAAAGCTAACAGTCTCCCCTATGCAATGGTACCATTTTTTTGACATGTTTTTAATTTTTTTGGCATGGTTCAAGTCTGTGGAAGAGAAAATTTGATGTTTTATTGTTTTTCGATTAAAATTCAAGATGTAATATCTAGTTTTTGGTCCCCTAACTTGTTGCACTTACTCTCCATGTCAATTCCACTATCAAACAACTAAAGGTTGCATACCATGTGTATGAAGAATAACATATGATAAAAGTTCCTAGATTCTAAATAGAGAAGGAAGATGTGAGGTAATTAACTTGTGTGTCTTTTGAATATTTGGCCATGGGATATAGTCCCTTATTTTAAAGTGAAGTTTTGAATAAAATTTGTATGTGTCACTTGGGTGAGCCATAGTTTGAAACAAATGCAAAACACACATGGGTCACAAAAATCCTTAAATAGTTGCTAAGTATGGCAATATTAACAAATATAACAATTTTTAAAACACAAATACATCCATTATAAAATTTTATAGATTATTTTCCTCAAAAAATACATCCACGTTTGAATTTGTACCCTTACTGAGAAAATGATCAATTTTGAAATCCAATCACCTCATCTCTCTAATCATCCTAAAATTTAATTATATTTATATTCTTATTTATTGTAAATTTTACAAATAGTATTTCGTTAAATCAACATAAAACATATTATATTTATGACACAATTTCTTGCTTTAACGGTTCTCACTCATGTCTAAAACTCTATAGAAGGGTCAAGATGTTGTGTCTGATCTTTCTTGACTTGCATGATGCCGACCACGTTCAAATACACACTCTATTTTTAAAATTTTTTTATCATTCTTTGGGTCATTTCATCTTCTTAGGGTTGGCCTTATTAGAATATATCACCTACAGAATAATACATCATAAATTCGTTATCACCATGTAAATCACATGGAGTTCTTACAAGATTTTATTTTAAACATCATTATAAAAAAATAAAATGGTTCCTAATTCTTCCCAAATTAATTACGCATCATATCTGGGATAGTCCCTAACAAGAGTCTGTAGTACTCAACTAGGTCAAATATTTTAGCTTCATCCATCTACAAGAATGTAAAGATCATATAGCCATGTCCTAACAAAGGAAATTTAACCCAGGGATTACACAAGGGTTTAAATCAACAAAGGTTTAGGTCATGCAGGTGAGGAAAACCACATCTCATTATTACCACATTGGCTACATTTTATACTATGTAGTTAATGCACTATATTAGTACTAAGTCACATGAGGGCACCCCTTATAGGGTTGGTTATTTATACACACATGAAAAATTAATTTGGATAGCTACATGATAAAATATTTTAGTGGTGAGAATATGTAGTACAACACTTAGATTGGTTCGACATATAGGAGTCTGAGCACCAAGGGTGGTCTATCCTCAAGCACACAAATATTTTTCTCCTTTTTTTTGCTAATGATCTATTGAATGATTATATGGGTTGCTAGGGTTTCTTCTATATTGCAAGTCATTATAGGTCATACATAAAAATTTTGAGCAAGAGCAACTGAAAACAAACATCATTTCCTAGTAATCAAATAACAAGGGAAGTTACATATACAAACTATCACAGAGTCAAAAACCATACATATCTTATCTTATACCATACATCTCCTTCCTAGAGTGTACAAAATTTGTACACACACTCAATTTATAGTTCCAAATATTTAGTGTAGAAGCCACACCTCCAAATATTCTTGTTTGGATATCTTACATACCCATATCATCTTGCAATCATCTTAAATAGATAATTTTATCTCTTCTCTAGTATATTTGAGCTAGTTGTTTATTTTTTATCAATCATTTTTGTTATTTCAAGTTTGCGTGATTTATTATAATCATGCATACTTGATTATGGATGTGAATTAGATGATAATAGTATACCTATTGCTAACACTTACATCCTGCTTAGTTGTTATATAATAATATTCTAAAATCTAAGTAGTGTGTAAGTACTTGCTAATTACGGCTCTACATGAATCCATTATTTGAAATATGTTTCCTCAATTAGCCCCCATTCACATTTAGTGATTATAACATCAACATCAAGAGATTAAATATTTTAATTGTTAGGAGATTAGATAAACATAGTATATCCTATAAAGTCAATAATATATTTTCTAATCACTTTGAAGAGAATTATTTTAAGGAACTTATTTAAATGATATTTACGTAATTCAATTTGTTGGGAAACCTACACATGAAAAATTCCACTAATGAATTCTCTTGAGAATTAAATAAGCCCCCCATAGGTTTACCTTCAAACTCTTTAATGTTCCTTTTCTTCCACAAGTACCATAAGAATTGAATGTAGACATTCTCACCCACAATTATTGAAAAAAAACGTGGATTTTAGTCTTAAAGTGAATATAGCCAAGTAATATATGTTGGGCCCATAAAATATTGGCTAAGTACACAAAGGCGTATGGGCACACAAGGAGAAGGCGGGTAAGGCAAGGTTCTAGGAGGGTTTTAGAAGGGTCGTGTTGCATGCCAGAAGACAAAATATCAGGTAGGACATGAGAAAAGTGTGACCCGACTGCACATGCGAAATGGATAAGGTGCTAACCTAGTGACATGTTGGCCAGGAAGGAATATTCCCTATGATGGATGCTTCTAGAAGACCATCATGAAAAATAGTGGAGAGCTCAAGCCTGAAGGAGCATGATCCCATGGAGGACCACATTGAGACACTTGGCGATGGATCTGAGGCCACACAAGGTTGAGTTGGCACTTCAGGATGCCTATATATACAAGCGCCCATAGGAGAAAATGGGATAGATCGGATATACAATAAAGAGTAGAGCTCTGTAGAAATGCCGCAAGGAACTCGGTTTAGGTTAGGTAGATAACAAGTAGAAGATGGATGTACCAAGGGCTTGGTGTTTAAATTTATTTTTGAGGGCTAAATAACATGGATCTAGTTATGATGCATGAGTTCAGTCTACCTTTCTGTGATGCTCTGTAATGAATCTAATGAATGTATGAGGTTACCAGTTTATATGAATATGATTAATAATGATTTTGGTGCATTTACATATCTTCATGGTTCTATTTTAGGCATGTTTATGGAATGAGTCTAGATCCTTGCACATTTCCCTTTCTGTTTTGATTCAGTTCTTAATCTATTAAGTACTTTACTATCTAGAATGATTGCACTGATCTAGAAGCCAATCTGAGCTCTATGATGCTTTTATGTCTCATTTCCACTCACTTCCTTTAAGTTTTTATCATTGATGATATTTTCCCACTCAACTCACATAAAAGAGAGACTCAGTGCCCGTGTGTGCCTCAAGTGAGTTCCCAACACCCGCTGGGTGATATGCTGACACACATGGGATTCCCTTATTCTTTTGGTGGATGTAAAAATGACTACAATATACTAAACCAAGTAATTTATTTTCTAATCAAAATGGACCATGGTTTCAACACATTTTTCCATAGCATCATAACATAAGGAACATTTAAGATAAGATGTTCAAGATATTTAGTTTCATTACATAATGAGAAAAGGGATTCTTGTCACCATAATTTTCCATTTTATCGAGCCAATATGATATTTTGGTCAATTGGATACCATGTAAAGAAACATTTGTCTGGTTTGATATAAGAATAATGAATAATGTTAAACCTAAATATTCAAAAGCACAAGGGATCTCATAATGGCCTATTTTTATATAGTGAAATGTGGACTTCATGAGAAAATGAAATATTATCGTACAATTGGTTTGTACATATTTCACATAAAAAGGAACCCCCTTAAGCTTATTAAGGTTGGACTAGAAGAATTCATCATCTTCTATAATGAGATTAGTATAAAGGGGCCCAAAACCCATTTGGAAAACAATATATGTTCTTAGTTGTGAACTGAGAAGTTCATATTTAATTTTTAATTCATCCCAAGTTAATATCCTATCATTTTAAATGATTTCTTTCATTGTTTTTGTTCCTCTTTTATACCAAAAATTATTGAAAACCCTCTCAATTTTGCAAGAGGAGAATCATTATAGTAGAGGTTCCACCAAATAGATATATACTCTTCACACATGGCACCCTACTAAGAGAATAGGGTTTTTGTTACCAATGAATGTATTATCTTCTCCTACACATTTCAAAGGTGTTGTCATCTGTTATTTCAAAGTCAAAAACTCAATCTTGAAGCATGATAACTAAAATTAGGTGTTAAAACATTTCTTAGAAACCCTCCTGAACACCTCTCTAGATTATTATGCCCTCTATATCATTTCCACGCCAGTCCTATAGGTCCTCATATGGTGATGTACATACTTTCCATAATTTTTGAAATGTTTTTGATAAGGTCAATCAACTCATACAATGAAGTGTTTTCAAAGGTGGATTCTTAGATAGGCCTAGAAAGGCTATTTTTAGCATTTTATAGACACATGTGTGTATCCTTTGGGACTGATTGTGAATCCATAAAGTAACCCAAGTTGGTATTACACATTTTGGAGAGTAATGGAACTGATTTTGGAATATTTGGGGAAGTTTCGGAGGTTTAGGGATAGTTGCAGTGAAAGTGGATTTGTCAGGGGTAAGGAGCATATAGTCTAAATTAGTACCTGAACTTTGAAAAAGGATTTCTAGAGCTCTGTAAGAAGTTAGGAATCAATAAAATAGTCATCAGAAATATTTAAGAGTCCTCTACATGATGAAATTATAAAATCTTTCAAAAGATATGTTTACTTCTCAAGGCAGGGCAATTTGTGTAGACACACCCTTTGTCCGAAGGAAATATGAGATATTTAAGGAAGTCACATGAAGAATTGAAGTATTAAACCCATATAATTATTATTTTAATTATTTTGGGAGAAAAAATCATATAATATTTCACCAAAATATACTTCTTAGAGCTTCGACAATTTCATCTTCAAGGTATTTATCTCACAAGGTACATTTGTCATACTTATCAAATTTTGGGTGAGGACACTTCTCACCTCAAGGTTGAGGGAAATTTTTACATCCCTCTTATCCCCATTCCAAAGGGTAGAGAGGGTACAAAAACATTTTTCCACCTAAACTCTTCCTCTAGGTTCCTCACATTACCATGATAAACACTTCGTAGGGATTATCTGCTTACTTCTAGTTCCCCCATAGTCCAATGAGAATTTGCCACTTATCATCACCACATGAGGGAATAGTATACTATCCCTCTTATCCCCATTTATAATGTTACAATAAAATTCACCTCATGTTATCCCTTGTCCTATTTTTTGACACCACTGAGTTTGATCCCTACAATTATAAAACTAGCCTTTCCTCACATCCTCCTCACTGAATCTCGTACTGCCACTTGTCATCTCCACTTGAGGGTGAATTTTTCTATCCATCCTATATCCATTCACAATGGGATAGAGGGGACAAGAAAATTAACACCACTCTATCCCTTTCTCTGGTTTTTCATAAAACCGTTTTCAAGCTCCTTGGTACCTAACTAGCCTTTCCTCACATCCTCCTCACCAAATCTCATGTCGCCACTTGTCATCACCACATGAGGGAGAATTTTTATATCCCTCTTGTACCCATTCACAAGGTTATAAAGGGGAAAATAAAATACATCCCACTCTATCCCCTTCCACGGATTTCCATATAACCCTGTTTTAGCCCCTCAATGTTAAATGGTTGTTTTCCCCCATTTCCTCACTATGCAATCAAAAAGTGACACATGGAAATCCTAGGTGAGGGAAATTTTTATTGCCCATATTGTCCCAATTCTCAAAGGGAAATGTGAACATAAAATACACCAAAAGTGAAATAATTTGGTGGTGTAAATTAACTCACAACAATTAGTATGTTGTTCACTAATCCACAGTCATTTATTCATCAGACCTAGGGACATAATATTTCAACACTGCCAATGTTGCATACAAATTTATAGGTGATTAATAGGTATAACATACAAGATTGTTGTCACAATAATTGGGAAATATAATTCTAGAAATAAAATAAGTTGATGATGAAAGTAGATACTACAACTAATTGATAAAGCAAGTAAAATCATAACACAAGTAAGGAAATAAACTATTGTAATTATAATCTATGTATGCAAGGAACTAAAACAAAAAAGGAAAGGGGGTTTATAAAACCACAAGTGGGCCCCACCTTAGGTGTTAACCATTCCTAAGGCTTGTCTCTATAGTAAAATGATAGAACTCATATTTTATTCATCAACATGAATATTGTAGAATGAAACTTACAACAATTCCCTAACTATGGAGCGGTCCCCTCTACATTTTTCACATTCGCTTTATATTCAACAGAGATATGGAGAGACCAATTCAAACTAACAAGTAAATTTTTCTTAAGTAAAAGATGATTAACAAGAAATTTGTAGATTCTAATGCATGCAATAGGACTTAGAAAATATTTTCTAATACAACAACATGAATAACTATTCAGTGTAACAATTAGTTATCAAGTTAACTCAACTAGTTCCATAGTTTTACTTACATATCATACTTAGGTATTAGAATGAGATATGCTTTTTATTGTCATAACTGCTTCTTTATTGACATGCGTGAACACAGGGGAAGTATCCACATTGACCAAGATTCCCAAAATCACGGTCTTGTATATGTGCATGTTCTCCTTTGGCTACAAGTGCTTTGTTGTGAATGAGTCCCAGTTGTTGCTTGTTAGTTGCTGTGGACGAGTCCCTTTAGATTGTGACATATTTTCTTTAGTTGCATGTTAGTGGCTACATATAACACCTTCTTGCAAACAATTATGACATTCATAAACAACACTATTAATCATTTCATTGCATCAAAAATATTAGCACACACATCCATAATCCATAGAATAGAGTAACTTTATAATAGTTATATTAATTAATAAAAGTTCCATAAGTTCAAGATTTATAAGATATGTTCAGAAGTATGCAGGAAACACATGTTTAGGGGAGTATACATGGACAAAAAAAATAGATAGATGAGGCATTTAAAATGGTAAATAAAAGGGGTCATCACACCCCTAGACTCAGCTTCTTAAATGTTCTAATTCAATAATTCTTGCATTATTCCTCTACTTTCTTGGGGTCATCCTAGATAATACTGCACTGCCTCCTAAAGTCCATTGGTGCTAAGGTTCCTTTTGGCTCACTGAAGAAATAACCTACTTTCTTTTTGAACTTTTCCATCACCCTGACCTATAATTCATCATCTATCTCTGTATTTCCAGACTAGTGATGGATATGAAAAATGAAAAATTGGTGGATAATAAGAAATGGGAAACCAATATTTTCCACACCCCTTAGAGACTTCAATATATGAATTTATCCTTTTGAAAATTTTAATGATATTAGGATATGAATGCACTTCTTTCGTCTTCATCTCTCATGATATTTGTTCCCATCTTTCCTTGTAAGCATGTACTATTTCCATTCTATTATACTTAATGAAATCTCTTACCTCATCATGGTATTATTATCTCATCCTATATGCCCTTTTTATTTTCTACTCTGCCATAAACTTCCCATATTCTTCAATCATTTCCTTAGTGTTTCTAGATTCCTCCATGATTATCATGTTAGGAATATTATAGTGCTTCACATATTTATGTGTGTGAATAATAATTATGTGTGTAATTATTATTGTTGAGAGATTATTGTTAGAGATGTTATAATATATTGGCTCAACAATATATTATTATATTTATTGTTATGTGTGGGTTACGTGAGTTATTCTCACATAATTAGGCTTGGTTGAGATTTTGTAGTTGAGTTAGTTTCCTATATTCTAGGGAAACTCCAGCCTATATATTAGGCTATTGTATTGTGTGAAAGATATAGAGAATATATTATTATTTTGCTGTGTAAATCTGCTTGTTCTCCAAGATTTGGTATCAAAGCAGCGTTTGATCCATACAATGGAGAGTTAATTTGTATAGGGGAAATAGTGTATTACATTGCCTTGAGGAATAGTAGTCTTATCTTTGTAGAGAAGATTTTCTATATGCTATAATTTTGTAATTAGACGTTATAAGTTTCAGATTAGGGAAAATCCATCAAGATGATTTTTTAGTTGTAGGTTCACAGAAATATTAGAATAGAGCAGCCCATTGGCATATAGTGTTATTTTTGTGTTTCACATATATGAATGCTTCCATGATTGCAACTTAAAGGCGTCAGGATTTGAGTGTTTCATTTTTCTACACAACTATTACTGGTCTGCATTCCATATTTCTCAACCTTATTTTGGCGACAAACTTGGACTCTTGGCATGGTAAATCCTATAGCAAACAACCAGATCTTCAAACTGTATTTGTTTTGGAGTCACCTCGTTCATATCTCCAAACTATAGGATCTTATTCAATTAATTTTGGCATAAAGACGTGTTGATCCAGGCATACGAGCTCTTCTCCTCGTACACATGTACAAAGGTCAACGAGGTCTCTGAAAAATACTAAATTGATTCAGATGAAATTATGGCCTACAAATGGTGTGCATGTAACCTACCGCTACGCCTCCATGATTGTTACATGTATTGGATGCACATTGAATTCATTGGTTGCTGTGGAATTCTTAGCAGTCTATTAAAACTCCTACCTGGCATCATTTTTTCCATTGAAAAAATTCCAAAACATTCTCGATAAGTGGTCTATATTCTCATTTTATAAAGTTGAATGAATATAGAAAAGTGTAGATTACTTACATCTATAATAGTGTGTCTACTTATATGTGAGTCAATTTAATAATATAGATCAATATTAGGTGTTTAGTGGTGTTAGTTGATGGTGTATAGGTATTTTGTGTTTAAATATTTTTTTGATTGTGTAGTCATGTTGTTTAGTCTATCAATAGTCGACATTATTATCCTATCATTTGTCAGTTTTTGTCATTTAGTATTCTTTAGGTGTCAATATATTTGAGTTGTCATTAAGTCAAGTCAATTTGTATTATAGTGTCCTTGTCAAAAAATCATCAAATCTTTGAGTTATTGTCAAAAGTTGTAAAAAAAATGTCTCGTTGTTCAATAATTGGACGCATTTTCGGTGTTACCCGATGTCCGGAAAAAATAAAGTGTTTCACATTGCGGGAGGGAAGAAAAGAATAAACAATGTGGAACAGTTGAGCTTCATATCCAAATCTAGTTGAGCTAGCAGCATGAAATCGGAGGCAGGAGGCATCGGAGGTTGGAGGTCATTCAGCGATCTCTCGTCAGTTGCCAATGACGGGGCCGCATATCAGCTTTGGTGACATGTGTGTGCAGTTTGATTTTAGTGCTTCCAGTGTGGTGTGCCTTAGTTTGAAGTGATCTTGTTTTCAATAAGTGGAAATTTCACATTGAGGGGGGGAACATCATTCCAATGTTCTATTTCTAGTATGTCAGCTTTTTCTATGTATGTATGAGCAACAAATGTCAGTAAAATTTCCTATGTTATTCCCTACAGCGAGATGTGATGAGGGCTAAGAATAGTACTTGGCATATCATGAAGTGGTTGCAGGTAAACCACTTGAAAACCTTCATTTGTGGTTTTTGGTAAACCAATAGCAAAACCACCATTCTTGGTTGTTGGTAATCCATTTGCAAAACCATCACTTTGTGGTTTGTGGTAAGCCAATTGCAAAACCACCATTCTCGGTTTGTGGTCAACCGTTTGCAAAACCATCCATGAGGTTTGTGATCATCCTGTGAAAACCACTAGATCATGAGCAGGTGCAAGTACAAATGCAGGTTTTCCCCATGTTCGCACTAAGGGGGGGAATGTTAGGAATATTATAGTGCTTCACATATTTATGTGTGTGAATAATAATTACGTGTGTAATTATTATTGTTGAGAGATTATTGTTAGAGATGTTATAATATATTGGTTCAACAATATATTATTATATTTATTGTTATGTGTGGGTTACGTGAGTTATTATCACCCCACATAATTAGGCTTGGTTGAGATTTTGTAGTTGAGTTAGTTTCCTATATTCTAGGGAAACTCTAGCCTATATATTAGTCTATTGTATTGTGTGAAAGATATAGAGAATATATTATTATTTTTCTGTGTAAATCTGCTTGTTCTCCAAGATATCAAAGGTTGTACCTTGCACAAGTTTATGTAATTCACCATTTGGTTCTCCTTGTATAGCTCATTGTTGAATTAGGAACACAATTCCTGAATTTTTACATCCCTAATATAGAGCATAGGGATCTATTCGCTGTCATACTCTCAAGCATAATTATACATATATTTTTCACAGAGAAGTAACTCGATCTCATGGGAAATTTTCAGATATATTCATAAGAAAGGCATGAATCCACTAATATTAAATTGAATATCATTATTAATACAAGTTTATTTCAATTACAACATTTTTTATTTCAAGAAGACAACATAAATGTTTAAAGGTGGTCTACATTTGGATATTTTATTTGTCACATTAACTATAGCTTCATGTTTGCTCTTTAGTCTTGTAATTTAATTTTCCTTGGCTTGAGTTGTATATATTTTTCCTTAGATCATACTGATGTTGGAAGATTAACTCTTCCTTCTCCCTTTCCTACCTTCTGTGTAGCGTGTTAACATAAATCTAAAATTGTTGCACCTAATAGTCTAGATTATTTCAGGTTTCCATATCTTTGCATACTCGCCTAGGTGGCTCTCTAAAAAATTATTTTATGACAACCTCTGGCTATAGGTTAGATGGTGGAATTTATGAAGACACAAGTTCTAAGATTCCATGAGCTATATCTGGGGAAACTAGAGGACTGTCCATGTACATTGGCTAAAGGGTTTGGATAATTTTTTCAATTTCTCCTTCAGTATCAAGTGGAAAAATTTCTACAGTATCAATTGCATTGGTATGTGTTTCATGTACTAGTCGTGTTGTCGCTCCCTTAGGTTGTTCTTCACTATTGGCATCCACAGTGGTTACTTCCTCAATTTCCTTGGTCACTACATCCTCTTCATGTTTTGTATGAATATCCTTTGTTTCATCAGGGCTCTTATGAACATCTGTTATATTTAAATTTTTCTCTATTATCACTTCTCCTTCATGCTACATATGGGTTTCCCTAGCATGAACAACCTCTGTTTGAACTCCAATTGCTTTAGTAGGGATCTCATGAGTAGGTTTCTCACCTAAATCTTCCTCCTTTTTCTCTTCCGCTTCCTTGGTCTATTATTCCATACCTATGTCTGCATGTATATCTCCATGGGCTCCCTACTGAACATCCATTGGAATAGGTTCCTCTATTCTTTCTAGTTCTTCCACATCACTGTCAAGGAAGATTGAAATATTTCCTTTAGACTTTGAGGTCTTATTATTTTTAGT
This sequence comes from Taxus chinensis, assembly GCA_019776745.2. Classification (NCBI taxonomy): domain Eukaryota; kingdom Viridiplantae; phylum Streptophyta; class Pinopsida; order Cupressales; family Taxaceae; genus Taxus; species Taxus chinensis. The sequence goes on from CM034157.1 coordinate 167,267,794, forward strand.
ATTTAGCCTATGGATCACCTAGATGGTTCAAATATTTTACGTGAGGATTGTTTTTTTTCCTTTTAAGGAAGAAGACTTTGGTGTTGATATATTTAGCAAATTTTCAGCAACTAGAACCTTGTCTTGAGAGATGTACCTAGGGCCTTGTTCTGGAAAAGGAGGTTTTTCATGAAGATGTGTTTTTGCATGTATGGAAGATTTTGAAGGAATGGGGTTTTTGTAGGACTAGGATTTTCTGATGGAATGGAGGTCAAAGCTAAGGGTTCAGGTGGAGGCATAGAAGAACTAATTTAGCTTCTTCTCTTTTTCTTACCCTTTTCCAACAAATCATTAATACTTTTTGATTTGGAAAAATATCCCTAGTTTATCGTAGGATGCTCAATTGCTAATGCATTTTTCACAATTAATGTGAAAACACAATGGTGAGACAAGGCATACCTACTCCTTTATGATTCCTTACTCATCTTATTCAAACTATCATGTAAGAAATAATGAACATTTACATGTCTTCCATTCTTTAAATGATTGAGCAGTTTAAAAAGGACAATATTTAATTTTGAATATCAACCCTAATAGGTGAAATATTTTATGATATATTTTGACACATCTTCCAAAAATTGTTTTAAAGAAGTTCGTAGAGTAACTTTTCTATCTGTCACAAAGTTTTCTTCCTTATCTCCAAACTCTACGTGAGCTTCATCTGGATTCAATTTTATAGGAAACATCTCGCCATCCGCTGGTAGTCTACTGACTGCAGCAAATATTTCATCATCAAATTTAACTTTCAAATATTTTACTATTGCATTTCCATCACTGAAGGTGCTGGTGAGTTCAATGACTATCAACTCATTGAAACATTGGAATTTATTGATGTACTTCATCTAACCACTATCATGAAAGTACTGTAGGATTTTTGGTTGATTCTGAAGCTGAGAGTGGTTTGTAGGTTCATTTCTAAACAAGTTTCCCCCCATTCTTAAGTTTTGTAAATTCTTTAATCTCTGTGAAGCAAGATGTCTTTCAATTTGAATTGATTATGCAAAATTTGAATGATTGGAAGAAATCAGGTGTTTTCCTTTGTTAAATTTGTAACCAGTTTTGCACGTAGATTGAAGAAGTGAGAAAATGGAAAACTCCTAAAACAACTCTAATGGCGTGATCTGAGGCATTCATGTTTATATCAAATGGAAAATGCCAATCTTCCAAATCCGGTCCTCTCAAAATAAGTGCAAAAGTTAGAATTTTATTCAAACTTTAGAATGTGGCTTCACATTTCTGTCCATACAAATGTAGCATAATTTCCCAATAAAACAAATAATGGTGTTGTAATTCTGTTAAAATCTTGACTAAATATCCTGTAATACCCAACATGACCCAAGAATATCCTTACATATTTCTATTTTTAGGTGTTAATAGCTTTATTTATAATCACTGATATTTTTGTTGGATCTACCTCGATCCCATCAGAGGACATATAATGACCTAACACTATCCCCTCATACATCATCATATATAAATTTTCATTTCTCAAAGATAGGTTATGGTCATTGCATATTTTGAGAACCTTATCTAAGTTCTTCATTGCTTCATCAAAAGTATTGTTATGGACTATAAAATCATCTGTATATACCTCTATGTAGTCATTGGTTAAATATGAGAATATGTTAAGAACTAATCTCTAAAATGTGGTAGGTGCATTTCACAGACCAAATTGAATAACATAGTATGAAACATTCCCCATGGGCATGTGAATTTGGTCTTGTCCTGATCCTCAGGTGCAATTTGAGTTTGGTTGTAGACACTATAGACATCTAGAAAAGAGAAATACTTTTTTTCTGGAAAGAATGTCAAGTACCTAATCAATAAAAGGGTGTGGAAAATGATCCTTTTTTTTGTTGCATGCATCTCCCTATAGTCTACATAGATTCTCCATTTGCCAATTTTTTTAGGTACAATAACAAGGGGTGACACTCATTCACTGTCTGAAATGTGATATATGATTCCAACATCTAATTTCTTTGATTCCTATTTCATTATATCCCTCACTATCAACTTCATTCTCCTTTTTGGTTGTCTTATTGGCTTGTAGTTCTCCTTGATGTATATCTTATGAGTATAAAATTTTATGATGGATCCCATGCATATCTCCATCCATGATTTTTTTTTCCTATTCTTCTTTAGAATAGAAATTAATATATGTTCTTGTTGCATGATCATCGTTTTGTTCACATTGAGTGGATTTCCCAGTGTAATCTCCACTTGCTTGGAAATATCAGACATGGAGCATATGTTGTTACTTATAGAATTTAATATACAATCACATGGAAGAATCTGGTGTAAAATGTAGTTCTTACCTAGAACATTCATAGTACTCTGATATGGCAAGATTTGATTTTTTTAGGATAACTTATGCATTGCAATTTGTCATCTTCTTCTTCATTCTTAGTATAATTATTCTGTAGAACGTTGGAAAGAATAACATCCTAATCTTGTCATTCTATTATGCATGTTTTTTTCCAGCATCATAAACTGTTAAACTGATCTTTGGTATTCTTTTGGTTCTTCCACCAAAATGGTTTTTTTTTCTTCATTGAATGATTGTGTAGGGGGTAGAGCATAAGATTTTTTATGCCACTTCCATTGGAGATGATCATTTTACCATATCTACATAAAATCAACACATCAATAGTTTCTAACCACAGTCTTCCCAAGATGATAGGATATCATCCCAAACTTGCTTTTGGTTGAAGAACAATGAAGTCAACATGGTATTCCCAAGAGTCCACCACTACTACCACATCCTCTAGAATTCCTTTAGTCTTGACTATTGATTTGTATGTAAGCTACAAGACTGTGACTTTTTGTCTTAGTCCTTCCAACTTCAAATCATCCATGACATGTTTTGCTATTACATTTATTACTTTCCCTAAGTCAATCAGAGTGTTTTTAATCATTGTGCCATTGATTGTGACATTTACTAAAGGGCTATCTAGATCTATATACTGGGGTAGAACTAAGTTACCAACCATAATATCAGCTAGTTGTCCAATGACATGTACATTAGATTGATCTCTCCTCTTCCTTCCTTGATTCTTAATGCATAGGTCCTTAAACTCGTTTATTGTAGATGGGCAGATCCTTAATAGCTTTAATCAATGGTAATTTGAAAATAATTCCTTTGAGTTGATTGACAAAGTAAGAATTAGATTCTGATATGAGGTTAATTTTCCTTTCTTGTAACCTTTTAGGAAATGGTGGCTCATTACCCTGCATTTTATCCTTGCTGGAATTTTTCACAGGTTGCTACGGATCCTCCTACAACGTATTTTGGCTTTGTTGCGGGTCATCAAGCAACAACTGTGGGTATTCAAATAAATTAATGGTGGGTTCAATTGGTTGAGGAAGTTCTCTTCTTTAAAAAATATGGATATTGTTGATACCAATAAAATAGGTAGGGTACTAAGTTGGTTAAGTGGAATAGGCTGGCTTAGCAAATTTATTATTAGGATTCGGTGCTAGTTGAGCAAGTAGTTGTGTGGATTTTAATTGGGAGCTTGCTTGGGGGTTTGGCATCAAAGCTTGTTGTTGTTTCTGATAAGGATTTTTTGGATAAGCTTTTTGGTAATTAGGAGGTGGGTTGTTCCATTGTTGTACTCCCCTCCAGGGTTGTTGCCATTACTGTTGTGGTTTTCCTTGGAATTGAAGTTGCCACTGTTATTGATATTGGTTAGGATATGTGACTCATCCTTGAGGGTTAGCCCAACGTGGTGGTTGTATATATGAATTATTAGACCAATTTTGAAATGAATTCATAGGGTCTTGTGTCATACCTCTTTTCCTCGGTGGTCATGGTTTCCTTTAAGAAACATAGAAAACTTACCCATATTCTATCTCCAGCATCTTAAAATTAGGTGAAGCCTCCCTTTCCTGAGTAATGTTGGATTATTGTATGCATATATAGTCTAATTTATTCCTTCTACATGCATGGTAGTAATTTTTGAGTGCTAAATTATTCATCTTCTTTATTCTTTTTGGCGTGTAGAGCACCTAGTTGATTGACTACATCATTAACAATCTATTTTTTTTTTAACATGATAACAATCTCTAACTTGGATATTTTCCCCATATTTTAGTAGATAATCCACCTCTTGATCATACATTTCTTACCCTCTTCATAGTATATCTTGATTAAGTTTTACAAGCTTTGAATATTTGTGCAAAATAATCTTTTGAAATGTCCCCTGCTCTTATCAGATCTAGAGCATCCATGTCCTCCTCAATGATTCCCTTCAAAAAATGTAAATTGAGGGAGCCATGTGGTATTTTAGTGGTGTGTCTTGACTTCCGAATGTAGATCATGAACCTTTCCAAATATTCTTCCAATGGTTCATCCTTTTTCTATGCCATTCTATATATTTCATCACCTCATCTGTTACTCGGTTTGCAATAGTCTTGGTACTTATTGGGGAAATTCTCCTTCATTAGTGCCCATGTAGTAATGAAATTCCTTCCCAATCCCATAAACCATCTCAAGTTTTCATTCTTGAGTGTTTTCGGAAATAATTTCAACTTATGTGCATCAGTAGTATAATCATGGTTCCTACACATAACATCAAACTCATAAAGAATGGTGTTTGGGTCTTCCTACATAGCTCCATGGAAATTGGAAATGTTGATGGAGAAATATTCTTCATCTCAGTAGATGCATTGTTCTTATTGATGAGGAAATCAAATGTGGTTTCTCGATTTTGAGCATTTTTGTCTGCTTCTTCTTATCATCCCTAGCTTCTCAAGATCAGCTATAGAATTATTACTTGGAGGATTGTCTTCAAAAATAAAACCTAGTCCAGAGGTTTTTTCTTCAAAATATTTAGAGGTAAATGAAGAGATATATATTACTTGTGGATTAGGTAAAAATATACCAAGGGCATCCCTTGGACGGTGCATGCATCAATTACCCAACTCTTTCAATGGTAATTATTAGGGGGTTTAGTTTGAGATGAATTCCTAAAATGTATACTACTAAGAAATGAAAAACCCTCATTAAAAAATTGAATAACTTGGCAGAGTCCCCAAAAATGATGCAAAAAATGGTGGTGAAAATTCACTCTCAAAAATTAGTATGTTGTTCACTAATCCACAGTCATTTATTCATTAGACCTAGGGACATAAAATTTCAACCATTTCAGTGTTGTATACATAGTTACATGTGCTTAAGAGGTATAAACTAAAAGAGTGTTGTCACAACAATTGGGACTTATAATGTTGGAAATAAAATAAGTTGAAATTAAAGTAGATGTTACAACTAATTAATAAATAAGGTAAAATCATAACACAAGTAAAGGAATAAAATGTTGCAATTCTAATCTATGCATGCAAGGAACTAAAACAACAAAAAAAGGAAAGGGGGTTTAGAAAACAAAAATTCGGCCATGCCTTGGGTCCTAACCCTTCTTAAGGATTGTGTCTATAACAAAATTATAAAACTCAAATTTTATTCATCAACATGAATATTGTATAATGAAACTTACAACAATTCCCTTACTATGGATCAATCCCTTCTATAGTCTTGACATTCACTTTATGTTCAACAAAGACGTGAAGAGAAAAATTCAAACTAATAGTTACAATTTGATTAAGTACAAGATCATTACTAAGGAATCCATAGATTCTTATGCATGAAAAATAAATGATAAAATGTGTTCAAATACAACAAAATGACTAGCTGTTCAGTTTAAGAATCAGTTATCAAGTTAAATAACCTAGTTCAACAGTTGTAGTTACATAGCATAATCAAATATTGGCATGAGATCTTCTTTTAGTTGATATAACTTATTTTTTATCGACATGCACGAACATAGGTGAAGTATCCACATTGATCAATCTTCCCAAAATCATGGTCTTGTATATGCGCATGTTCACCTTTGGATTCAGGTGCTTTGCTATAGACGAGTCCCAGTTACTACATGTCAGTTTCTATGGATGAGTCTCTTTACGTTATGACAGAGTTTCTTTGGTTGCATATCAATGGCTACATATAATATATTCTTGCAAAAAAGTATGGAATTTAGAAAAAGCACTATTAATCATTTCATTTCATCAAAGAGATTAACATGAACATCTAGTATCCAAAGAATAATGTAGCTTAGTAATACTTATATCAATTTATATAAGTTCCATAAGTTCAATATTTATCATATATGTTTCGCAGTATGTAGGAAAGAAAATTTCAAGGGAGTATACATGGAAAAAAAAAATACAGATGAGGCATTTAAAATGGTAAATAAAAGGGCTCATCATAATGGAAACCCTTACTTTTTTAACTAACTACCGCTGCTACACTCGAACACCAAAATACACTATTGTGCAAGCTATAAACTAAAAATAAATTATTTTTACCTCATTTATTCATCCATTCTGACCCATACCTTCATTTTTGAATTTTAAAACCCCCTAAAACCTAAAATTTTACTAGAAACTTTTTCAAAATTCATATGGGGCAGCAATGAACACCAAAACCATGAAAAACTCATAACTTTCAAACCTACAAGTGTAATCCATTGAGATTTTCTTAGTTGTTCCTTATTTAAGGAGCCTTAAAGAATATTTTAATAGAAAATAAGATGATTCCCTAATTTTTAAATTGTAGAAAACCCTATTTTCATGCCCTAGAAGTTTCTTTTTCAATGTCCAAGAATTTTCGCAAACACATCAGGGTGAAATTTGGAGCACAGAGTCTTAGAGATTATTTGAATCTAGTGAAGACATTTTCATTGCAAACGGACATGTATAAGTTGCATATCTAAAAATATTAAGTGTTTGGTTCCCTTACTTACTAAAAATAGTAACTTACCAAAAATAAAAATCTCACTCATATTAGTTAATTCAAAAAATAATGAAGATGAAAAACTAGTTCAAATAGGTAATTTTTTTTATAAAGAAATAAGGTTGATGCAAAATCACAGCACCCCCGAATGGCCTCGGATCTGAGTGGGGCATTCAGTGTGATTGCACAACATGGGACCATCTCTCAAGTTGTGGGACTTGCAGACTTGAGATGGCCCTCTGGAGAAAGTTGACTTCTTCTTCCTAAACTACCTGCCACAAGCTACTCTAGTGCAGGAAAACTATCTAATCCTAATCTAACCTTCCAAGGAGATAGGGAGAGAGAGAAATACATAAAAATAGCCTACACTAAGTGGTGATACACCAGAAAAGGAAGTGGCTGATCACAAATACAACTACCTAAAATGGAGAGAGGTGAGCAATGGAGAGGATGGAAAAGATGCATCACAGACCAAAGATAAAATTCACATAGAACACCACTTCAAAACCCATTAAACACAGCTCCCAAAACCTGTAATAGACATCAGAGATATGCACAGTATACCCTGCAACGATGAGAGGCAAGAAGAGACAATAAAATAAGCAAAGGATGGACAAAATGCATCACAAAATAGATTTTATTGCTCCAAGAGTTCACACAGTACATCATCAGTGGGCAAGAGGCAAGAAAATTCCATTACAGAGCCAAGAGAGGAGGCTTAAACTCCACATTTGACCCTAAGGAAGAAAGAGAGAGGGGGGCAGGAGAGAAAACAATGACCAACCTTTAGAAATATGCCCCTCCTTTACAATATATAGAAGAATGAGAGAATAAGAGAGGGAAATTTTGAATCCTACTTCAACCACCCCTGCAAGAGCATTGAATCCACCTCCAACCACTCAATGATGGTCTTTAATGATGCAAGACACATGCCTCCATGTGTTGTTCCTTACTGGGCAAGAAAGGAGTCCATTCTTCATCATGGCAATAGGTGGGAGACTTGACAGCCTCATAAATGGTGGGTCGAAACATTAATGGTGGCAAGGTGAGTAGCCAGGCATTGAGAGAGCTTTCCAAAATGTCCTTTCCCACTCAAATCTGAGCTTCCAGTTGAAAGATATGGCTGTCTGAAGGTCAGGCTCAAGGAATTTAATGTGGGCTCACAATATTTAAAAGAGTTCCATGCCCATACAAGACCCCACGTAGCCTCGTGTTTGAAGATTTCCCCCTCCTTTCACTCTTGAAATTTGCTCGAACTGACACATGGTGGCTTCTGTGGGCCTGCTCTATTTCCTTTGTGTTCTACCTAAGTCCCTCTTATTGGCAGAGACACTATGCCTGACCTGAGACACGTGGAGGCTTCACGCTCATTTGGAAACTACCCCTTTGGATTTTACCTTTGAAGTTGCGCATGAGATGACACGTGGAGGCCTTGTTTGGGGACTGCCTTGGAATTTTAACTTTCGATGTCCCCTTTTCGGAGCTGACACGTGGAGGCTGTTTCCATTTTCGGCCAAAGAGACACATTGAGGCTCAGGTCGGCCTCTCCTAAGCTTGGGATTTTTCCACTTTGAGCTTGGCACTTTTCAACTATTTCTGACCTGTCCCTTTTGGACTGAGGACATGTGGAAGCTTGGCGCTTGTTTGGGACCTACCTTTGGATTTTAACTTTGAATTTTCACCGATGAGACACGTGGAGGCTTCCACTAACTCCTTTATACTTATCGATTTGGGCCTCCTTCCATTTTGATCCCTTTTTGGGACCTAGACATGTGGAGAGCTTCCTGTGCACTCATTTGAGACCCTGATTTGTTTCAACCTTTAAAATTGCACCGAGAGACATGTGGAGCTTCCTTATTTCCTTTATACTTAGCTAATTTCAATGGGCGATGACCCCCATTTCCCTTTTTGGACTCTGACCACGTGGAGAGCTGGCACTTGTTTGGGGACCTTATTTTTGCCTTTGAGCCTTTTGCGTAAAGAGACAAACATGGGGCTCTTCTCAGTACTTAGACCTGATTTGGCAAAACCTTTGCGGCCTCTCCCTTTTGTTAGAATTTGACACATGTGGAAGGACGGGCCCACACATACTTGAAAACTTGCTCATTTGGCCATTTTGGCACCTTTCGGCCTGAAACATTTGCAAAAGTTTGGAATTGACTCTCTTCCGCATTGACCATGGCTTCTGACCTTTCACCTTTGGGCTAATTGCCCGAGTCGCATTATGCACTTCAAAAAAATCTTTGAGGCTCGTGGGCCTTCAATTTTAACTTGTGCCTTTGTGAAAAGTGCAAAAATGTCAAAATGGCCTCCCTTGCCCCACCCTTCCACAATCTTCCATTTGGAGAAAATCCTTCCCCAAGGATTGGCCTGCATTTGGCAAAAATCCTTCCCAGGCTCGCGGAACCTTCCATTTGCAAAATATGAGGAGTTAGAAGGACTTGTTTATATTTTTGGAAAGGGGAAGAAATTTCCTATCTGATGGAAACTCACGGGGACCTTAAGTGCTTAAAATATAGAAAATTCAGATTGAAGCACCAAAAGGGGAAAATGGTGTTAGTTGACCAAAAATAAGTGTGAGCTTATTTTGGTCAACAATTTGGTGACTCGTGGGGATCACCTGCCTACTAGGTGAAATGATCACTTTCCTTGAAGCATCCATTGGGCATGGAGTCATGATTTTAGTCTAATAAACACAAATCTGGTAATAATCTCTAAAATATTATCCTTGAGCCACTTGGAACACCACTCAAACTGGATTTGATATCACCAAATGCTACTTCCAATTTACTATGCATGAGAAATAAAACACCACAACACACTATTTAAAAAACTAGAAATCATACACACCCCAAGTGGGATATGCAGAGTGTGCAAAAGCACTTGTTCTACTGAAAGCAAATCTACTCCTACTCCTACACTAACCCTAACAAAGAAAAACTAAACAAATCCTGCTATAGGAAGGGAGAAATAGCTTCCCTTTCTCAAAAAATGTGGCCATGTATATGATTTGGCACTGAACATGGCTCTTATAATGAGTGAAAAATCGACAAGAGGATGATCTTCCACCCAAATCATCAAGGTATCAACATCAATCAAAAATACCTCCTCAAGTTGATTGGCATTGGACTCCTAGAGGTGTTGATGGTGACCCTTGGTGCTTTGATACTCATCCTCATGCCCTGAAGTGGGCATGACTAGTTTTGGCTTCTCCCTTGGCTCCAATGAAGCCAAGTACCTGATTGGGCATGGTCTGATCCTGATGGATGTGCCCATGGTTCTGAATTTCAACTCCAAGAATGGAGTCTTCTGCGGACCTTCCTGGGTGATGGTGTGGGAGAGATGGGATCCTCGTGCTCTTTTCCTTCCTCCTCCTGAGAAGAACATGGAAGATTATGATCCTCCAACCTTGGTTCCAGAGGGCTGTTGTGAGATGCAGGTTGTTGTCCTTGGATGCTCTCCTCCATGGCAGCGGACTCATGTGCTTGGAAGGTGGATGATGGAGGAGAAAATGATGTGATCTCCTTGGGATCCTCTCCATCAAAGAAATCCTCCAAGTCAGACAGATAATCTACCTCCTCGTTGTCCTGCTTGTGTGCTCGACCTCCTCCATGGTGTCCTTTGGATCTGTAATTTTCTCACCATGGTTTCCCTCATCTTCAAACATGAAGTTTGAAAGCTCAAACTCTTCTTCGACATTAGAGCTTGAAGGGGATGAAGTGGGAGGAAGAACTGAAGGTTCTTCTGTGGCCTGCTCCACACTTGGAGCCTCTGGAACTGTATGGTTCTCCTCCACAGCTGGAATTTACTCCTCTGAAAGAAAAAAATTTTGGATTTGGAGTAGCTCCTTCTTCCCATGCTTGTGTTATAGCTGAAGCTTCCACCACTTGTGGCTTGACCTCAGCCTCCTCCATAGGCTTAACCAACAAGGGAATATTTGTAATTCCAAATCTAAGAGCCAAGCTTACCAAGTTTTTGATCATCTCTTCTTTGGCTGGCTCTTCTTCTTGTTGCTCTCCTTGACTGGTTTTTGGAGTCTCTCCCTGACATGGACTTGGGAGAGTAGGAGGAGTGGTGGGTGGGGTCTCCACTAGTTGTTTCCTTATTTTTGGTGGAGGGGAAGGCATTGCTTTTGGCTCTTGTGGAGGGGACTTGGATTTGGAAGGGAAAAGGGAAGAGGAAATGAGATGAGATGGAAGACTAGGGGATGGAGAAGGGAAATCAACACTTGGGGTAGAAGATGGGAAGCTAGGAAATTGAAGCTCCTAGGTTGAGATGGTGTTGATTGGGGAAGAGGAAAAGAAAATCTACTAGATGATGGTGGACCTACCCATTGACAAGGTTGTCTGACACCAAGTTCATAGGCCTCTATCTCCTCATCCCACTGCGCAAGTTGGGGCAGCATCTCAATCATGAAGTCAAGCTTCTCCTGTGGGCTGTAGTGTCTTGGAAAAGGGCTGACCCATGGACAAGGTGCCCTGCAACCAATCCTGAATGCTTTCATTTATGTTGTAGCCCTTGAATGCACCATGTGTGCCTCTAATTTTTGAATCTTCTCCAGCGAACCAACATTCTCACATAGTTGTTATCATCATATGTGTACCCTTGCTCTTGATAAGCTCCATGGCCAAACTGGTTTTGACACTGCTCATATGGGTAAGCATAATGGTTCTGGATCTGATCATAATGTTGATCTGGAGGAGTCATGAAATACATTGGAGGTGGACTGCACTGTTGTTGCTGCAAGTGTGAGTTCCAAGAGGGAAATGAAGTCATGATTGCACAACTTCATGGAATGGAAGAAGATGAAATATGTGGAAAGGAAAATGGATGAAAATGGATGGGAGAAGGTCTGCAACTCAGAAGATGGGTTTTTGACAGATGGAGTCACCAGATGTGCTTTGAATGTGCCTCAAAAGGTCGAATCTCACCAAGAACACATCAACTTGATGAAATGAAGTGGTAAGGTGCTTCAGACCTGTCCCACTGGGTGTGCCAAAACTATTGAGTGTGGTTGCACAGTGGCTTAAGATTTGTTTTTTGATAATGAGACACCTTGGAAAGATGAGAAAAATCTAACTCTAGGGTCCCATAAGGCATGCCAAAACTATTGATGTGGTCACATGGTGGCTTAAGATTTGTTGTTTGATAATGAGACACCTTGGAAAGATGAGAAAAATCTAACCTCAGTGTCCCACAAGGCATGCCAAAACTATTGATGCAAAATCACAGCACCCCTGAATGGCCTCAGATTTGAGTGGGGCATTTGGTGTGATTGCATAACATGGGACCATCTCTCAAGTTGTGGGACTTGTGGACTTGAGATGGCCCTCAGAGGAAAGCTGACTTCTTCTTCCTAAACTACCTGCCACAAGCTACTCTAGTGCAAGGAAAACTATCTAATCCTAATCTAACCTTCCAAGGAGATAGGGAGAGAGAGAAATACATAAAAATAGAGCCTACACTAAGTGGTGATACACCAGAAAAGGAAGTGGCTGATCAAAAATCCAACTACCTGAAATGGAGAGAGGTGAGAAATGGAGAGGATGGACAGAAGCATCACAAACTAGAGATAAAATTCACACAGAACACCACTTCAAAACCCATTAAACATAGCTCCAAAACCTGCAATAGACATCAGAGTATGCACAGTATACCCTGTAATGATGAGAGGCAAGAAGAGACAATAAAATAAGAAAAGGATGGACAAAATGCATCACAAAACAAATTTTATTGCTCCAAGAGTTCACACAGTACATCATCAGTGGGAAAGAGGCAAGAAAATTCCATTACAGAGCCATGAGAGGAGGCTTAGACTCCACATTCTACCCTAAGGAAGAAAGAGAGAGGGGGGCAGGAGAGAAACAATGACCAACCTTTTGAAAAATGCCCCTCCTTTACAATATATAGAAGAATGAGAGAAGGAGAGAGGGAAGAATTTGAATCCTACTTCAACCGCCCCTGGAAGAGCATTGAATCCACCTACTAATGATTGAAATTTCCTGTAACAATGAACCCATGCCATGCCCATGTGTTGTTCCTTGCTGGGAAAGAAAGGAGGCCCATTCTTCATCATGGCGGTAGGTGGGAGACTTGACAGCCTAAAAAATGGTGGACTGAAACATTAATCGAGGTGGGTGAGAAGCAGGTGCCGAGATTTCCAAAAATGTCCTTTCCCACTCAATTCTGAGCTCCCGGTTGAAAGATATGGCTGTCTGAAGGTGCAGGGTCATTCCGTTTAATGCATGGTCTCACAATATTTAAAAGATTTCAGCCCCCTCCCATATGCAGGAACCACGTGGCAGCCTTATGCGATGTTTGAAGATTCAACCCCTTCCTCTCACTGTTTGAAATTTGCCTGACCTGAGACATGTGGTGGCGCATCTTTGGGCTTGCTCTATTTCCTTTTGTTCTACCTAAGTCCCTCTTATTGGCGGAGACACTATGCCTGACCCGAGACATGTGGAGGCTTCACACTCATTTGGAAACTGCCCCCAGATTTTACCTTTGAAGTTACATGGATGAGGCACGTGGTGAGTTGGCTCATGTTTGGGGACCGCCTCAAGATTTTACCTTTGAAGTTGCACTGAGCTGACACATGGAGGCTTCCTTGGCCTGTTTTGGAGCTTGGACTTTTCAAGGCTGACCTTGACTTGTTTTTGGACTCTAGGACATGTGGAAGTTTGCGCTCATTTGGGGACCCTTTCAAATTTTGCACCTTTGAAGTTGTTGATGAGACACGTGGAGGCTTCCAACCTTTTATACTTACATTTTAGCCTAGTTCAAATTTTAGGCCTGCTGCCCATTGGAACTTCTGTTGGACCCTAGACACGTGGAGATTAATGGCGCTCATTTGGAGACTTTGTGACCTTAGACATTTGGGAGCACCTTTGGAATTACCTTGAAGTTGCATCAATGAGACACGTGGAGCCTTTCCACTGGCCTTTAGCTTAGCTTTTCAATGGCTGCTCTACCCTTTTTGGACTCCTGGCCACATGGCGAGGGATGGCACTCATTTGAGTCTGACCCGAAACTTGAATTTTACTCGTTGAGACACGTGGACCTTCCCTAGGCTCTACTTAGTCGATTAAATTTTCAACTTTGGTAGAAATACCTTTTGAGGCCCTGACAGTGGAAGAATTTGCACTTTGGAAAAAAAAAATCCATGGACTTTGGAGCCCCACTTGAAAATTTTACATTTTGTGCCTTCAAAAAATGATCTTGTGCAAACCTTCTCCATGGCCCACGTGACTTGCCGACCCAACTTTACATTTGGGAAAAATTTCATCCCACGTGGCCTATGCTTGCCTACATTTTCACTTAGCAAAAGAAATCCTTCCCGGGCTCGCGGGCCCACAATTATAACTTTTGCCTTTTGTGAAAAGTGAAAAAATGCCAAAATATCTCCCGCCACCCCGCCAGTCCACAATCTTCCCATTTGGCAAAAAGTCTTCCCCAGGCCCGTCGGCCCGCATTTGGCAAAATATCCTTCCCAGGCCTGTCGGCCCGCCATTTGCAAAATATGAGGAGTTAGAAGGACTTCTTTATATTTCTGGAAAGGGGAAGAAATTTCCTATCTGATGGAAATGCTTTTAGGGGACCTTAAGTGCTTAAAATATATAAAAATTCAGATTAAAGCACCAAAAGGGGGAAAATGGTGTTAGTTGACCAAAAATAAGTCCTAATTACTAAAAAGGAAATTCTTTGATTTAGTTGAAAAAAAATTGTATCATCTTCATTTTCTCCCCTAATCTTTATTATTTAATCATGAAGTTCAATTTGTTTTGTCTAGATCTTGTTTCAACATTGGTATCAAAATACCTAGGGGTGGGCGAGAAATATGTTTCTCATATGGACTTGAAAGATTTGGAGAACTGAATGCTTGGTGGTCCAAGGAAACCAATGGAAGATAAGGTATTCATGAGTGGGTTCTATTCTTTAGGTTGTCATCTCATGTTGATCTAAAATAGGTAGTTGGTACTAGCATGTACTCATCACTTTGAACCAAAGACAATAATCATAAGGGTCGGTGACAACTCAATACTGACAGTGCTCACTTCTAAGGGAATTTATTATTATATGTAAATACTGACATGGAACAAAACGTTTTTTATTATAAAGGATTTTGCATGAAAATGGTTGAAAATGAAATCCTATCTCCAAGTACTTACATTGGGGTTATGGTTTAAATATAGAAGAATTCAATCACGCATGTTGAAAGATATATTCAGGAGCGAGTTTCAAATATGATTTTTAGATGCAATCATCCTACTCAATAGGGTGATGGGAGAAAATGTGATCAAGGATATCCAATATTGGATGACACAATTCATCCTTATTGTCATTGAGGGTAAGCAAATGATTTATTGTGGATAGATAATCAATGATAACATCTATCAAAAATTGCTTCAGTTGCAGTCTACCAAGAAGTTATCAATGACATCCTACTTTGTTAACAATTTTGTGAGAAAAAGTTTGTTCAGATGCTTAAACCTCACTTAGAACATTGATAATAAATATCCTCCTTTGAAAAGTATATGCAAATGAATATGAAGGAGAAAAACCACCATTTTTTAAGAGTGGGTGATGCATTCACTATGTTTTTCATAAGATTCCTACAAGGAAATCCTAAATTGAGACCATCTTCAAAAGAAACTACTTTGATCAAGAGATATGGATCCTTATTCATGTAGTTCTCAACTTTCTCATATATCAAATTATATGGATTTTATCTAGGTCCACAAAAAATTCCAATGTACCTCATCCATAAGATCGTGATGTTCGAGCTATATAAAAAGCTCTCTCATGTCAACATAAAGCTCAAGAATCACAAGTAGATAAGTATTTCATTCTCTACATTTATTGCAATATTATTTTGTAAGAATCTCAATGATTCCCAAAATTTGAATTAAGAGGTGTCCATACTCTCAAAAGTTAAATATATCAATTTTCCACTTCAAAGGATATTGAGAAAACTTTGAGCTCTTCTCAATCAAGAGCGCTCTCAAAAAATAAATTTAATGGAATCTGAGGTCCCAAATTCTAGGAGGTTACACAAAAAGGTAAGAGTGATACAAGATTCTATAGAATGTTTAGAATAGGGAAAAATTGATCTATGTCATCCATCAATCCCTCAGTGGTCACCAATAATTTCCTCCTCTATAACTGCGCCAACTAAACCAGTGCAAGATGTGCCCTCTCACTCAGATACGAAAACAACACTCATGTATAAAATGACTAAAATATTACCATGGGTGTAAGTGATGATTAGAGGAGAGACCCGCATGGTTCAAAAATTAGTGGTTCCATATTTTTAATCCATATCCGCGATGGTGAAAATAAAAAGGGTAAGAAATCTCAAGTTGCTTCCCACTTCTTTAGTGGTGCTTTGGGAAATATGTACATGGAAGTAGTTTAGTTAAAGGTAATAAATCCTATTGATTAGATGACCCTATCCAATTGTAAAATTATCACCATTATTATAGGGATGATAACATACAAGGGATATTCCCATGTGTTCAAATAATCTTTTACCCATCTTCTTGCAAGAAATGAATATTATAAGGATAAACTTTAACAATGAGAAGATGATGTAAGAACCATCTCTTTGTATGTGAAAACCTTCATGGATGAAAATTTCATCCCATCTCTTCCATCTAAATAAGTTACTCCCATTAGTATCTTTAATCTGGAATCTATCAAAAGAACATAAGGATTTGTAATACAAGTTAAGGAAAATGAAAAGTGGGTGAGCAAGATTATTGAAAGAGGTAGGACCTTGCTTCCTGAAATTATCTCATTATTTAAATACATGATTGTAACTGCCAAAAATGTAAGGATGAAAAAATATGAAATAGAAAACAAGAAAGATAATTGGTACCAGGTGTTTCCACTGGTAACCAAAATGGGAAAAATCAACTCTTCTATATTGGTGGGAAGAAATGTGTGTTACTATGCATCTAAATACTTGTATAGAGTTTGGGATAGAACTGTTGTTTCTTAAAAAAAGATTCTAAATAATAATCTTGATGAATTATATTTTTTTGAGGATTATACTTAAAAGATGTAGAAATAAATCAATGTGGAAGTATAGAAACTTGTGGTACATATGGTGGTGAAAAAATTTCAGTGAATGATCTTTGTAAACCATTTTAATAGCTGGTTAAAAAGGAGGCTGGAGATCCATATTCTTTTAATGAAGATAGATCAGAATATCTTACAGAGATAAGATTTGTTATCTCCAACATTACAAAGGAGTAAAAAGCATGGTGCACAAAATGGAAAAATATCAATTCCACTTGTGATAATTGGCTCTAAGCCCTAAGCTTTGTACACATTCCCCAAGAAGAGAAGGTTGTTCCCATAATGTCATGGTTTAGTAAGAAGTTCAAAAGGATTGTGATAGTTTTATAAGCACTCTCCAATATTTTGTAACCAAGTGAATCTCCATTGACAGGTGCATCATCCTATGTTGAGTAGCTATCTCCTCTCTTCTTTCATGTTCTATTTCTTCATTGGTGAATTTACTTTTCACTTTTGTCTTATTCATTATAATTTGATCTATAGTCATACGTTGTAATGTGTTTCCCCCAATTAATAAAAAATGGAATCAATTTCTTTCCTAGAAATATGAAAGGTCACATGTTGTAAAGGTTACTGAAAAGTCACATGGGGGTAGGAAAAGAGTCATTTGAAAAACTATATATTGTAATGACTTCCTCATTTCAAGGTGTTTTAAATTTTTTGATTTCATGAGTAAATATCTAGTGTCCTAAAATGAATAATAAAAGAAAACATTTTTTCTCTCTCTCTAGCTTTGTGAGCATGTCAAGGTTGCATAACCAAGAATGGTGTAAAATAATTTGGTGAATGCATGAATGAGATTTTATGTTCATGGTTCATTTTATCTTTCCAAAACTATTTTTTTCCTTCTAATTGTGTGTTAATAAAATTTGGTTGATACTTTTCATAATATGTTTGAGACAACTTGCAATATTAACCCCTCTTTGTATATTATCACCCCTAATATCTTAAATTCCTTGAAAATTCTTCCCTTGCATGAAATGCAAGAATTTTCCATAGGTTCAATAGAGTTCGTCTTTGCGATCCTCAACCTATTAGCTAACCAATTTTTTTTGTTTATATATAATAAAGTAAGCCTCCCCTTTTCTAAGAATGAGGGTCGTAGCCCAGAGCATTAGTGAAAATATACTAATATGTCCTCGTGACATATTATTTCACCAACATTTTTTAGCACCCATCGTGGGGCAAAATTTGATGTTTCTAAATAACATCAAAACCAAAAATATCAAATATTGAAATTCATAAAAGTATTCATGTAATCTCAATAATTTTCTCTCCATGGATATTCCTTGAAACTCTCTCGTGTTGCAACATAATCTCTTATTCTTTGAAGATACACAAGAATACTTTTCAACAAATCTAAGAAATTATATTTTGCATAATAGAGATATATTTCATCATTATCATGATACTTCAATTATCTTAGACCTTGAAGAATAATTTTATCTAACCTTGTAGTTTTTGATAAAAGATCAAAATCAATAGATAAGAGATTAGAAGATAGTTGATGAAATTGTGCATCTAAGATAGCAGAAATAAGGTATAGAAGATATTTAAGACTAGTGGTGTGACCAACCTGATCTTTGAAGAATAATTGCAATTCAATTTCATAATTTCTATTAATTAAGTTTCAAGAATAATAGGTCAACATTACTTCCCCTAATTCAATCCTACCTTTTGTGTTGAGTAATCTATTGACAAAGCAACAATTAAAATGTTGTGGCATATTCCTTAAAAATAAGAAGTTGTAGAAGAAGATGTAGAAATAGTTGAATAACAAGAATTAGATGAAGATGAGGAACTGGATATGGCTTAACAAGATCCTTTACCTTGGGGAAAAAACGATGTTCCTTTAGCTCTTAATCCTCCTTTACATGAATTTCATAAAGGGTCCCGAAAAAACCTTCCAAATTTATGTCGTGACAGAAAGAAACACATGGATGGCTACATTACAAATCTAATCACTTCTTGTTGTAACATTCCAATTTTAAAGCTTTATAAAAAAGGGAATTTTTTTTTCGAATAACATTCTCTGTTATAAATTATCATAATTTAGAACACACATTTCAAGTTCTTAAATAAAGTTCTCTATTCTAAATGATCATGATTTAGAGCACACATATCCATGCAAATGTATCTAATCTCATAATCCTATAACCATATGTAGTTGTAATGATCTTGATGAACTTCTGATCTCTCACCAATCACACACTTGGGGGAATCTCACTGACCTCTCATGTAAAATTAATGTATCGTATACCCAGTATACTTGAATCTCTTACCCTTTTCAGGATATTGAAGTGCTCTGTTTAAGAGGCCTATCTAAATATTTTTATCCAATATCCATCTGAAATCATGCTTCTTAAACTAGGTGACTTAGGATAATGCAACTAACAACTGGCAATACTTTGGCAAAATATTTTCACATGATGTGCATGTTCATATTACTACATAGCATACTCTTCAAATGGAATACATCCTTCACCCCCACTTAATCTATTATCTAGAATGGTCTTCACTGACTCTTGTTAGTCCACTAATATGAGGTTTAACCTTAACTTGAGTTAGCAACATGTAAAGGAATAGAGAATATCTCGTGGTGACTAAAGGAACATAGACATACTAAATCAAACTAAGTCAGTTACGTGTGTCTAGTCACCTTTATTCATCATGAGTTACCTCTTATACAAAGGCATGTCCCTAACCTGATCTAAAGTAAAACTAAGGTCAAGTCTGATTTTATGTAGATCTAGATGATCCAATTCGAAAGGGTGTATAAGACGTGTTAGCTGCAACACTGTGAATCCTATATGAATACCGCAGTCTTCATGATGTCACGAGTACTCACAGTTGCCATGTACCAACATCCTATGGAATCACCTCATCTTGAGGATACATATCCAATATAATAAGTTAAAGCACTTACTGGTATCTTATTAATTAAGATTTAATTTAAGCAACCCTGCTGCACTTAGGAAGGTTTCTAAGAGCCATTAAGGTTGCTAGACAATTCAAAAAATGTGAGATAGTTAGCCACCAGTAGGATAGAATTAAAATAAGTGCCTTTTGGAAGTTTTGTATTTTTCATATTCCATTGTAATCTTATCATTGTATATGGGGGCATCACACAATAGAGATCAGAGAGATTCCACATGGAAGATATCTTACTTAAGGGATAACCAATTTTAAGCATGATTAACATTTATGTAATATTGAGTTCCTTATGTAATGAATTCATGAAGTATGAAGTCTAATATTTATATTTTGTTTCAAAATATTGGATGTACCTTATTCTGATTCTTTATTTAATAAGTTAGGAAGTAGTTTTCTTTTCCA
This sequence comes from Taxus chinensis, assembly GCA_019776745.2. Lineage (NCBI taxonomy): Eukaryota > Viridiplantae > Streptophyta > Pinopsida > Cupressales > Taxaceae > Taxus > Taxus chinensis. The sequence continues at coordinate 167,288,039 of CM034157.1, forward strand.
AACGCTACATTTGAGTATGATTCTCAAAGGTCATTAATTCCAAATGATTATCACACTTAGAATGTGAGGCTTAGCTGTCAACTTATATTCGTGTAGTGAGTTCATAGGTTCCATTTACTGTTAGTAAAATGCATAAGGAAAAATATCACCACCTTAATGTCATTAATAAACCATAACTAACCTAGTTGAAGATCTCATGGTAACATGCAAACTTAAAAAATTGTTAAAGGAATAAAGTATCAAATCCCTTGCTATCAACATCATATAAGTTCAAGTAGAAGATGAAATTCAAAATAGATAGCCTTTCTTAAATTACAAGAGAAGAATAATGGTCAAGTTTACAACTATTTCCTTTATAGTAAACCCAAAGTGAATGATACATCAAATGCAAATAACACTCAATCCTTTTTCCATTCCTTAAAGTAAAATATAAATTTTACAAGTCTAAACATATTCAGAATTCTCTTACAGCCAATCAGCTATTGATTACTAGAACAATAATACAACTATATTCATACATAATTACATTAGGCCATAGAAGGTTGGACAATTTTCATTGCAAGATGCAGGTTAAGTCAACTAAGAAGCATCATAAGACAACTTGATTCCTTGATCATTAGAAATCCATTTTTAATTAAAGTTTTAACATGGGTCAGTTTGTCAAACTGAGCATGAAATTACGAAGCGTAGAAATGATGTGCTTTCAACTTTCTAGGGGAAAGGAACCCTAATTTTATCAAACATTAAAGCAATTTTGGGATAAATATCTCATAAAGAAATAAGGATCAATTAAAGTGTCTAAAGAACTGGAAGAAAGAGCAGCACATAATAGATTTCAAAGAAAAGAATCATGATAAAGAAATCAGTAACTCTAATTTATTAATTTCACAAGAAACTATTACAAAGAGGAGGAAGAATAGATCTCAATTACTTATCAAACTCATACTATAGAGGTATATAATTCATTATTGATTCAAAAAAATGTTCAAGAAGGATACTAACCCTACAATTTTCAAAACAAAATTAGCTTAAAGAAGCAATGAATCACAAGTCACCCGAAGGTAGTCAAACATCAAATTCATTACCTCCTTAGCAGGAATTTGTAAAGGAGAAGAAAAGAAAGGAAGTATTTCATTCAACTATCTACTCTGCAATATCCTTCAGCTAACATAACCAAACTGGTTGATCTCATGCAAGGAGGAATAATAGAAGAGAATAAACAGGTAGAGGGAGAACAAAGTAAACATTTCCTCATATTTCAAAGATAATAGTGATGAGTAATTTAACTCAGAAAGGAGATACTGAAATAGGAGTCAATAATCAAGATGAGAGAGAGGTTCTCATTACTTCTTCCTCATACCGAATCAAATATATATATATATATATATATATATTGTATCATGTAAGTAAGTTATCAGAGATGTATTTATCTCAATGCAAAACAGGGGCATCCTCAGTAGCTTACCATCTATTACTAAGTAAAATGTTCAATACATTCAATTTACAACTATACCAGAAGTATCAAGCAACAACTAAACCTCCAATTTAATCCAATCGTTAATAGCTTAATACACTACTAAAAAAGATTATTCATTTTGAGTAGAAAATGATTATGAGATTACAGTCAAGTAAACACGTTCTTCATTCCAAAGGGATAAAATAAATAATTTTTAGATACGATGGAAAGGAGTCCAACCAAATTTAAATATGACTAAGAAAGTCAAATTCCACAACAATCCTCCATGGGTACCAACAGTAAGAGTAATAACACTTTTTTTCATAACGTGCAGGTGTGAAAACATCATGGTCTTCAAAAAGTCATAGAAGGAGCTAAATAACTTTTATCATGCTCCGTGCAAGGAATAATGGCTCAAACAAAACCCTTACTTAGTAAGGACATTTACCTACTTCCTCAAAACAACTCACAGAAGCTCACAAAATCGAGTTATTTCAAACTCAAAAAGAGTATACCACTTTCACTGTCATTTCGAGATGAAAACTAAATCCACAAAGTGTTAAATCCAACACCCGAATCATTATAATCATGGAAGGATGAACAACAATATTTAAAACTAACACTTGTTTCAGAAAAAAGACTTCTCATTTCCTACTTTCCTTCAACCCAAGGGAGAAAACCCATATCAAATATTTATCAACAATGTTTTTCCCTTAATCTATTTTTCACAAGAATTGGAAGTTCACACAATTTTAGCAACATTCTAGTTTTAAACAAGATAAGACACGATTTACTCAAACATGCATAACGAAAATACCCATATAAACTATTTTCCAAACAACAAATACAAGTAGAATAATACAAAAAAATACACCATAATAATTTCCACAAGACCATTTGTTTCTAAGAGAATAATTTTTTTAATGAAGACATTTAGAAAGAAGAAGAACTATTTAATAGGAAGAGCCTATCATGTCTGATAGTGTTTTCTTTTGGAAAACACTTTTAACATCTCTAGCTGGATGCCACATAGAGATGACCTGATTAAATTGGGGTCCTAACCATGGTTGTAGATCAAGAATTTCGTGCTTGTTACCTGTCCAAGTTAATGCACCAAACTAAACACAAAAACCCTGAAAAACTCCAATGAAATCGATACCTGATGAAGATGTAGATGGATGAGGAAGCTGATGTAGACAAGACGGGCGCACACGAGCAATTTGCACAATAGATCCGAAGTAACCTGCAAAACACCGATGCTTGACAGAAAAAGATGGCGTTAAAAGATATTTGGGTGGACTGCCCGAGAAGCGGGTCCGGGAAGCGATAAGCTTCCTTGGCGGATGTCAGTCCACGTTTTCAATTAAGAAAAGAAGCATACATGATAAAAGATGTAAATAAAGACTAGATTTTCTGATTGCAGTAATAAAACAGAAACTGAACAGCAGACAGAAAGTACAGAAAACAGGGAACTGGGAAATAATGCTGGATTTGTGTTACCTGTGACCTTTTACCTGTCTGCAGTGAAATCGGCGTCGACTGGGTAGAATCGGCGGCGACTGATGTGATCGGCGGCGACTGATGCAGATCGGCGGCGACTGATGTGATCGGCGTCGATCCAAGATCGGCGTCGACTGGATAAGATCAGTGTCCACTGAAGGCAGACTGACCAATCAGGGACTGTGCGATGAGATTCGGGGATTGGAAGGTGAATGTAGTCTGCAGGATGTGCCGAAGATGGAGAGACGCTGGAACAGAGTCACCAGATGATAGATGGTGGTGTGGGAGGTTGATATGATACGGGCAGAGTAACGGTGCTCCTCTCAGGGATTGATTAGGACAGGATCTGCCCTAACTGATACAATTGATGCTAAAAAGATCTCTCCTTCTCTGCAACCTGTATCTTTCTCGCTCTCTGTTCGTGCGATCTAAGTGCTTTCTTTCGTCTCTTTTTCGGTCTTTCGCTCGTTAGTCTCTTCGGTCCTTAGAACTGAGTTCTGGACCTGCTTTTATAATCGGCGCCGCTCCTAGAAAATCGGCGTCGACCATATGGGTCGGCGCCGATCGCGGAGAAGACTCCCGAGATGGCCAAAATGATTGATTCGAGAAAGATAAGACTTATCCCGACCACGGGAAATATCCCGCTTAGGGAAGATTAAAAATAGATGTGATGCACAGATAGAATAAATTTGGGGTAGATAAGTGATTAAGATGCATGGGAAGAAGCGTAATTAAATATTTAATATTTAATTACTCATGGGTAAGATGTGATGGGATGAATTAAATTTAGAGTAAGTGATTAAATCACAAATTGGATAACTATCCCAAGGGGATAGTTGGTGACGTAAACGTGCCCCAGGTTACCTAGGCAAGTAAACGGATGAGAGGGACACTAAATTGGGTAACCAATTTTAGGTGTCTACATTTTGCCCCTTTTTGTCAAGTAACTTGCGATAAGCAAGGTTATGAGACAAAAACAAGGAGATGGAAGAAGGGAAGAATGAGTGATGATGTGATCCCCCTCAAACTAGGGATGGGATGGATGATAGAACAAACGATCCCAAGTTTGAAAGAGGTAGATAAAAAATGCAGGATGCCCCAGTCGGATGTCTGGAGTAGATCTGATCATTGATGACGCATAAAAATAAACACAAGGGCAGCAACCTAAGGAACTCACATTGGTAGGGAAAACTAGCCGGTCTCCTCATGAGACGACGTTAGTGCCTACAGACCCATGAGTGTAAGGAGAACTGCAAAATAACCAACATCTAAAGAGAGACACATTGGTAGGGACAACTAGACGGTCTCCTCATGAGACGACGTTAGTGCCTACAGACCCGTTTAACTCTAAGCTGCCAAAAAAGATACGAGTGTCCCACGCAAAGGGAACAAACTCGAAATAGACGATGATATCTAAAAGATGTGCCAAAAGGCAAGATTCAGCACACAACAATGATCAGATAGATAAGTAAGCCAAGTATCAACACTATGGCAAACAGACATGGAAAATCGGCGGCGATTAAACTAATCGGCGCCGACTAAATAAACGGCGTCGACCCAAAAAATCGGCGCCGACCGTTTTCCAGACACATATAAATATGCGAACGGAAAACGTGAACGATTTATTTACAACGTGACGATTGATTCAGAGAGAGTCATAAATTTGTGATTTGAACACAATGGAAGCCTCTGGGAGCGGACAGAAGCGCAGGAGGACACGACCTGGGGTACGTGGTTCACTTCTTGAACCCATTTACTTATTGATTATTATATTATATATATTTTTTTTTTGGTTTTTCCTGGTATGGGAGGCCAGGGTGTTGGTTTACATCCTGGCCTGGCAGTCGGCGCCGATTGGTATAATCGGCGTCGATTGCTTTGGATCGGCGTCGATTGGTATCAATCGGCGCCGACTATAAATGAACGACGCCGATTTTACCAAATCGATGCCGATTGAAAGACTCGTGAATAGCATTGAATTTTTGGATGTTATTGTTTTGGAAGATGTGATTTGGGTAAATATGAGAGACTGATTATGCTTTTGATGTCGTGGATGCAGGCACGAGAGGCTCTTCATATGAGGGATGCCATCCCTGAGTTATTGGAGACGATCCTTCCTGATGTGACCGATGCAGACTGGCAGCATTTAGAGCTAGCCGGGCTCGGGGGTTTTAGATATTACAGACGAGTGCCACGGGATGTGGAGCTCATGCGGGCATTAGTGCGACGGTGGGACAGCCACACGTGCACATTTTGGTTTAGGACGGGTGAGATGACTATCACCCATGAGGATGTATACAGGATCCTCCGATTACCGATTACGGGGGACCCGATTGAGATCACACCCCGAGAGCAGCAGCAGAGGGCCCTGGTGCGATTGTACAGAGACAGAGCAGATGACTCGGAGATAGTATCTGGGGCAGTGAAGATAGCCTCACAGTATAGACAGGATAGCCCTCGGAGCAGGCGGATAGCCTTGATTCAGATGGCTATATCCTATTTTGCCTTGCCAGACTCAGGAGGTGGGAGATTCCCATTGCTACTATTAGACTGCGTGTGCGACATCTTGCAGTACAGACAGGTTTTTGCCTTTGCCGATGCCCTGATAGCTCAGATATATTATGAGCTATGGATGTACACCACTGGTCGGAGGACAGGGATTGATGTCAGCTTTGTGCTCCATTGCTGGGCATATGAGCACATAGCAGTGATCAGGCCATCCGGGCTTCCTTGGATGCCAGCAGCAGTGGGGGGTGTTGACTATGGATTTCGGAGATGGCGGGCTGACATGGCCACAGGAGATACAGGTAGATCAGCCGAGTGGTACTCGGAGCGTTTCAGGACGCTTACACCAGATCAGGTTATCTGGAGACCATATCGGGCATTTCCGATATGGGTTGGTCAGGATGCCCACTTGGTAGCATTGAGACGGAGCCGAGTGGTCAGAGGTCGCAGACCAGATATGTGGGAGTGAGTCCCATTCATGCGGATACTGAGGCAGTTTGGCCTAGTACAGACAGTGCCAGCCACATACACGCCATATAGGCGGGATAGCAGAGAGACAGATTTGCCGATTTTGATCCCGGCAGACCCATTGAGAGAGGCTCCACCCTCCACGGACAGTGATGATGACGCGGGGGTGGATGAGGGCTACGCAGCATGGTATGATACAGAGTTGCCACGACATCTCCCGCCCTCTATAGATGCTGATGAGGAGGACATAGCTGCTACGCTGGACAGGCTAGAGGGAGAGCATGCCACACTGATACAGACACATCAGGTAGCTCTGGAGGAGATCAGGGCCTTGACAGAGGAGAGAGATTCCCTGATTGTGGAGAGAGACACCGCTCGCCAGGAGCGAGATACAACGATCCAGCAGAGGGACCGCTACCTTCGGCACAGGGAGGCCCTTAGGGCCAAATACGGAGAGACTGGTGCCACATCAGAGTCTGGGACACAGGGCACGGCTCTAGGAGGGGGCACCACCAGCAGCGCCAGCAGCACCAGCAGCACCTTTACGAGCACCGGGTATGGTGAGCCTGAGCACATACCAGTCTCTCCTTGCTGAGGTGAGATATTATGAGGATGCCCTAGCGCAGCATGCCCCAGATGTGCCTCGGTATGGGGCGAGGAGGAGAGCAGGGACGGCTACAGCGAGCGGAGCCTCAGGCGGAGGGAGCACTGGGAGAGATCGAGGTGGGCCGAGACCTCCAGCAGCAGGTGCATCGAGCTCGGTAGGCGGCGGCCAGGAGAGACAGCCGGGTGCAGAGGAGGGTGGAGGAGATAGTGTCCTCCACGCTTCCGATTTTACCATATAGAGATTGGATAGATTGTGTATTTGTATAGTGATGTAGCCTCGATTGGAAGGCATTGTATAGATGGCTTGATTGGAAGCCACCCATTTTTTTTGTAAAAAAAAACACACATGTATATATAGATTGATCACGTTATTTGTCGTATAATTGTACTCATGCTTTCAATTTTGATATACATGGGTAGATGGATATAGATAGAGGATAAAATAGATGTGATTGGAGAGATATAGACTGATGATAGATGATAGAAATAGATGTGATTAGATAGATTGAAATGTGGATAAAATAGATGTGATTGGATAGATATAGACTGATAGATGTGATGATTGATAGATATAGATGTGATGATTAGATAGATGATAGAAATAGATGTGATGGATAGATATAGATGTAGATGGTTGGATGATTGATAGATATAGACTGATACATGGTAGAAATAGATGTGATTAGATAGATGATAGAAATAGATGTGATTGGATAGATATAGACATAGATGGTACTTGTGATGTAGATATGACTGATACATTAAATATGTGATTAGATAGATGATAGAAATAGATGTGATTGGATGTAGACTTAGATGTATGTGATTAGATTGATTTAATTTTGATAGATAGATGTGATGTATGGATGGACATAGCTTTTTATTTTGATGGATAGATATACAGATGTACTTGCTGTATGGATAAAGATAGATGTAATGTACCTGAGATTATTTTTCGATATGATGGATAGATGTAATTGTTGGAATGAGAAATGAATATACAGATAGGTGTTTTGATAGATAAGATGAATTTTTGATAGAAGATAAATTTTGATTGAATTAACATGTGAAATGCCAATTTAACAGGGTTGCAAGACAAAGAAATGGAGAATACTCCTTGCAAGAGTCAAAGATGAAAGCGGAAACAACCGTGACTTAGAAGAGAAGATACTCGGAGAAGAAGAAAAATGATAAGTTGGACTTCCAACCGAACATAGATAAAATCCAGAAAGGGAACCAAAAGACCAAGCATACAAGGCCCTATATAAGATTAAAATAAATCTGACACTAACTAGTCGTAAACCAGATCTAGGATAGAAACGGAAAGAAAAGTAAGTAAGTATCTTGTCGGAACTTACAAGGGACATAGAATACATGTCCATAGTGGGGAAATAGGATTCTCCATATGATCGACAAAAGGTCCTAAATCTCAGCTTCATGACTTTGACAGATAAGCAAACTGATCAATGCGGGAAGTTTGCTTGATATGGAAAGACTGATCGATGCGGGAAGTCTTTCAGTGATGCTAAAAAGTGTATAAACTGACTGGAAGGCTGATTGATTACAAGAAGCCTTGAATTTTTCTTTGAGAAACAGCCGTCCTTCAAGGGAGCGGTCTGTATTTTGAATTTTAATGATAGCCATCCTTTGAGGGTATGGTCTATTTTCTTTTTTGATTCACTTGATAATGTATGGATAGCTGTCCTTCAAGGGATCAGTCTATCTTTTGGATAGCATCTTTTTTTTTTTTTTTTTTTGAAACTTTTTGGAAGAAGCTGAGTTTAGACCTAGATAGATCAGATGGAGGGGAAGAGAACATAGAAGAACATGCACTCATGACCCGAGTAGATCCGATTAAGATAAGTACTTGGGACAGATGAAGTGGTGATTAAGGTATTCCTACCATGAGGAGGAACATATCCAAAAGAAACGTGCAATGAGTAGAGCCGCGATACTCATATTTAAGGTAAGCGAGGCAATAGGCGGAGAACCACACAATTTCAAATCACCACGAAAGTAGATGACTGGTTATTAGGACGGATGGAAGATCTGAGTTGCGACTAGATTTGTATAAGATAGATTTTAACAATAGAAGGGCCGTAAATGCAAAGCATTAAGAGGTTCCGCTTCAGGGATACCATCCATGGAAGATAAACGATAAGCCCCAGACCCATATTTATGAGTGATAATGTAGGGGCCCATCCAGTTGGGAGCAAACTTACCACGTTGACTCCTTTCGAGTGTAGTGACATTTTGATTTTCCTTAAGAACAAGATCACCAATTTTGAAGTCACGATGTTGCAAGTGCTTGTTATAAGCACGTTTGACACGCTCGAGATAGACCTGATGATGCTCAAGAGCGTTAAGACGTCGCTCATCTAATAATTCAAGTTGTGCCAGACGATTTTGACGATAATCCTCATCGGAGACAAATTCTCTGAGAGAAACACGGAGAGATGGGATTTGGACCTCCAAAGGAAGGACAGCCTCAGACCCATAGACGAGAGAGAAGGGAGTAGCACCAGTAGGAGTACGAATGCTAGTCCGATAAGCCCAGAGAGCAAAAGGGATATGTAGATGCCAATCCCTACCAGCTCGACTAGTTACCTTTGCGAGGATATTACGCAAAGTTTTATTGGAAGCTTCGGCTTGACCATTAGCTTGAGGATAGTATGGAGAAGAAAAACTGAGCTTGATATTGAAAGCATTGCAGAGATTCTGCAAATCAGCGTTCTTGAAAGACTTACCATTATCTGTGATTAGCTTGTGTGGAACGCCAAAGCGACAAATGATGTGTTGATAGACGAAATCAACTATGGGCTTAGCCTTTGTTGAAGAAAGGGGGATAGCTTCTACCCACTTAGTAAAGTACTCAGTGGCGGTAATGATAGAATGATGACGTTGTGAAGAACGAGGATTGATGAGACCAATAAGATCGAGACCCCACTGCGAAAAAGGCCACAAATCCGCCGCAGGTTGCAAAGCCTGACTAGGGATGTGCGTGAGATTGGAATGTTGCTGACACTTGACGCACTTCTTGGTGTATTCACAACAATCTTGATTAAGAGAAGGCCAATAATATCCCAAACGTAAGATGCGCTTGGCTACAGCTAAGCCACTAAAATGTCCACCACAAATACCGTCATGGACCTCCTGAATAGCTTTAGATGATTCATGGGTTTTGAGGCATCGAAGCAAAATACCATCAAAGCCGCGTTTGTAAAGAAGGCCGCCTAGAATAGTATAGCGGTTGGCGCGTTGGACAAAAGACCTTCTACCATTGGGAGTCAGATCTGGAGGAAGGACCGAATGAGATAGATAATCAACTATCTGTTGATACCACTCATCCTGAGTATGGGTTGTGACAACATTGATTGGCGTTAGTTGCCCAAGATGAGATGGTTGATCTAATCGTTGCACAGCCACATAAAGACGCGAGTCTTCGGTAAAAGGTGGGATAAGGGAGGCTAAAGAGGCCATGGTATCTGCGAATCGATTTGCAGTACGAGGAATGGCTTGGATAGTGAAGTTATCGAAAGATTGGAGTTGGGCAAGAACGATGTCGCGATATTTTTGAAGGATATCATTCTTGCATTGATAGACACCCGTGACCTGGTTAACGATGAGTTCAGAATCACCAAAGATGTCAATATGACGAGCGCCGAGATTAATGGCATTTTGAAGACCTAAGACAAGAGCTTCGTACTCAGCCATATTATTGGTGCATTCAAAGTTTAATTTGTGTGCGACTGGGATAGGCGTACCCCAAGGAGGAATCATCACGAAACCCGCACCTCCCCCTTGCTGGCATTTGGATCCGTCAAAGAAGAGCTTTACTTTAAATGGAGATAGACCAAAATCGATTTGTTGGATAAATTCATCGGGGAATTGAGCAAGGGGGTCTTGAGTGTCTGGAAGAGGAGCATCAGCTAATTGATCTGCAATAACCTGACCCTTGATAGCCTTTTGCGGGATAAACTCGAGGTCAAATTCTGTCATGAGCATGAGCCAACGAGTGATACGATCATTGTGATAAGGTTTTGCATGGATTGTCTTAAGTGGATTGACACTTGTGACAATGTAAGTTTTATGATTAAGGAGATAATGACGAAGCTTAGAAGTTGCAAAGAAGAGAGCGCAACATAGTTTTTCAGCTTCGGAGTAACGTGTCTCATACTCATGGAGGGTGCGACTGATGTAATAGACAGCTTGTTCTTTACCACAAGTGTCCCGATGCGAGATCATGGCTCCCAGAGCATGGTCAGTCACAGAGATATAAAGATAGAAAGGCTCCCCCTCGCGTGGAGGTGTAAGCACAGGTGGAGAAAGAAGATAAGCTTTGAGATCATCAAAGGCCTTTTGGCAATGCTCATCCCATTCAAAATGAACATTCTTACGGAGAAGATGGTGAAAAGGTTGACAACGGTCCGACAATTGGGAGATAAAACGACGCACCGATTGAAGACGTCCTTGGAGACTGCGGAGTTGCTTCAAGTTAGAAGGGGGAGGCATCTCAAGGATGGCTTTTATTTTTGCGGGGTCGACTTCAATACCCCTGATGGAAATGATAAAACCTAAAAGTTTACCAGTGAGAACGCCAAACACGCACTTAGCTGGATTTAGACGAAGACAAAAGCGGATAAGCCTCTCAAAGAGAGGTGCAAGGATGAAAAGATGATCCTGACGGCGTTTGGACTTGCCAAGAAGATCGTCAACATAATCCTCTACAGTTTTGTGTAAGAGGTCATGGAAGATGTATGTCATTGCTCGTTGATAGGTTGCCCCTGCGTTCTTAAGGCCAAAAGGCATGACACGATAGCAAAAGGTCCCCCAAGGAGTTATGAAGGAGGTCTTATGTTGGTCTTCTGGTGCGATGAGGATTTGATTATATCCAGAGAAACCATCCATAAGAGAAAGCATCTCATGACCCGCAGTTAAATCTACGAGTTGGTCGATATTAGGAAGAGGAAAATCATCCTTTGGACAGGCAAGATTAAGATCCCGGAAGTCGGTACAAATTCGAATCTTCCCAGTAGCCTTAGTTACTGGTACTACATTAGACACCCATTGCGGATAATCGATGGGTTGGATGAAGCTAGCCGAGAGCAAGCGTTGTAATTCTTCTTTAACAAGAAGGGCTACTCTAGGGTGCATTTTACGCAATTTTTGCTTGACCGGCTTGATGTTGGGAAGGGTAACGATATTGTGGACCACAATATCGGGATCGAGCCCTGGCATATCCTCATATGACCAAGCAAAGGCTTGACGATGTTTGGAAAGAAAAGTGGTAAAGTCCCCTAATTCCTGTGGATTAAGGGATTGGCCGACCTTAATGATGCGAGGGTCTTCAGAAGTCCCTATATTAAGGTCGATAGTGGCTTCGTTGAGAAGGGTAGACGTGTCAGAAGGAATAGTCTTGGGAAGATATGAATCCTCTGCCCCTAGATAGGTGAGGACAGAATCATCATCCGCACAGTGGATAGTATTGATAGTAGGAGAGTCGTCTCCAACTATTTCAGGGAAGATTAATGGTATAGAAGCGGACCGATTGTTAGTCTCATAGACCAACGGCCCTAAGGAAATGGTATTGATAAAAAAAAAAAAAGTTAGGTGGGATGGAAATGTCGTCATCCACATCAAGTGATGCTTCTGATTTAGTGGGAGAAGATGGTTCCTTAGTAGGAAGAGGTTCATCAAGAATAGTGACGGTGGCCTCTGAAAGGGGTTTAAATCCTAACCCAAATTTTTGATGTGGCATGAGAGTCGGAATGGATTTGAGGTCATGTATACCTTGTTCATATTTTCCCAGGCCAAAACCTTTCCACGCGCATCGATGTAGATAAGTCTTTGCAAACGTGGGATTCTGTAGATGATCAAACCCTGTTAGGTAAGGTTTGGCTCTAGGAGGAGAATCCGGGCGATAATGAGGCGTATCAAGACCACCGTAGATGAAATTGGTCTGTTGATTGGGCAGACCAATGGTGACGATGCGACCGAGACCTGGTTGATATTCAGGTTGTTTGTCTGGTCTACCATACTCATTAGGTTTGAGATGGGCATCGAAAGAAAAGAGAGGAAGCTCTCCTAGTGAGAAACGCTGCAATGTCTCTTCCAGATTTTGTAAATCCGGTAGTTTGGTTGCAGGTATGGAAGAAGATGAGGCCCCATCTGGAGAAGATGTATTTTCTTTTAAAGGGGCAGACCTAGTGGTCATGTCGCATTGTGCGGAAGGAAAAGGATCTCCTGGATGAGTATATATTTTGCCCTCATATTGATATTTTAGGCATCGATGGAGGGTGGATGGGACACAATGCATTGCGCGAATCCAGGAGCGTCCGAGGATCATGTTATAGTGGAATTTTCCTTCGACAATATAGAAGAGTTCATGGAGCAGCTTCTTACCTACTCGGATGGGTAAGACCACAGTTCCCAGAGTGACTGCTAGCTGATCGTTAAATGATCGAAGGGCGAAGGGTGGGGGTGACACCACATTCTTTGGTAACTTAAGTTGTTCGAATGTGTGGGAGGAGATGACGTTGAGAGCAGCTCCACTATCGATCATAACACGTTTTAAGGTAGTGTTATTGATTTGGACTGTGATGAAGAGGGGAGCCTCCAAATCCTCTGAAGAAAGAGGAGGAATTTCCGAATCCTCGAAAGAAATGGCGGTTGATGGTCCATTCAGTCCAACAACCAACTCGAAGGGCTGGGGCTCATCGGAATTTACTGCGATGCGACGCAGATTATCGATTAGAGCCTGGCGATGTTGTGGGGAGGATTGGATGAGGTCAAAAAGAGACATTTTGACCGGAGCCTGGGTGAGTTGTTTCATAACACTCTCCTCAACGGATACGGGAACTTGAGCCCGAGGTGCAGCACGAATAGAGACCCTGGGTCGTGGTGCTGATGAGGAAGGAGAAACGCCTTTAGGGGCTGCAGAAATGACAACCCGTGGTCGAGATGCTGAAGATGAAGATGGGTTATCATAGTGTTGGGTTCTAGTGGCGATATGGATCGTGTCAATTTGAGAAGGTGGAAGATCAGGCGGCGTGGAACCACTAGAGGTCTGAGTGGATGGTTGAGGTTTGGATGGGGCTAAGGTGACAGGAGGTACTTGTTCCTCCTCCTCCAGCAAAAGGTCACTTTCTTCCAGAAGGTTCTTGATAACGGCTTGAAGAGCTTTACATCCCTCAGTATCATGACCCGGAGTACGGTGGTAAGCACAAATCAGATCAGAGTTAAACCAAGTAGGTTTAACTCCTTTAGGGTTATAAGGTTTAATCGGAGGAAGGGTTATGGATGAAGATTGGATAAGTTGATGAAGGATTTCGGTGTAGAATCCGGTAGACGAAGATGAGGATGGAGATGATGAAGATGGTTCTTTTACATTAACCGACTGCCGAGGTAAAAGAACTTGCATGTTAGGTTTAACAGTTTTATTAGGGATCCTCTTATTTGTTTGGACATTTGGAGGAGCAGTCTTGGGTGCTTGGGATGGGAGTAAATGAGACATGATTGACTTTGGTGGAGGGGGAGCCCCTAAGATAGATTTTGAGGAGGATGGAGATGTGACAGATTTTGCGGTCTTTGGAGACAAAGGGGATTGCTTAGTCGGATTTACGGATGATTTAGATAATGTTGATTTAGATGAGGAAGAAGTCCTCAAGGTAGGTGTAATAGGAGGAATATAGGGTGCTTTGGTTTTTGGTAACGAAGATGAGGATCTTGATAGAAGAGGTGCCGTCTGTTTAGTAGGTAAGTCTACTTTTAGGGGTATTGATGAAGAATGTGTTGTGGAAGAAGATGATGGCTTTGATGGATGTGTAGAAGAAGACGCCTTCTCAGCGGGCAAATCCAATCGTTTATGAGGCGTAGAGAGAGATTTTTGTGGAAGAGCACCAAGGGTCTTGATGGTTCGAAATATGGGTTTTCCCTTTTCAGGGATGGTGACAACTTCCACGGCATAAGGTGACTGTAACCTTTTCGGAGGAAGCAAGTGGGGAGGTACTGATGGTGTAGTGTTAGATTTTGGTTGTCGCGGTTTAGGTTGAGGAATCGAGTGTGCAGGTGTTGGTGTTACTTCTTTTGATTTTTCCTTAATAGGTGAAGTAACACTATTGATGGGAGAAGGGAGTGATGAAGAAGGAGTGCCTTGCGGAGGGAGAACTTCTGATGTAGTAGGAAAAGAGATAGGAAGGGTCAAGATCGAAGACACTTCCGTCGAAGTCGGCACAATTATGGGTACATTCACCAAAGGCATAGTTGCGGCGGGAATGGGAGCAACGGAAGTAGATGTGTCCGTAGTGGAAACTCGGAGGGATGTGATTGCCTCGAGCATTGAAAGAATGTCTGATGATGAGACAGATGAGGATGACACTGTCTCGGGTATAGATGGAAGGTCAGACAAAGGAGCGGAGAGAGATGACTCCGTGCTTGGTAATGTAGGGATATTCAAAGATGGACTATCTGAAGATATTGGAACTCCCGTGATTGATGAAGAGGAAGGAGGATCTGATTCGATTGATGTGTTTGCAGATGGATTGGTTTCAGAAGAAGATTCTTCGGTAGAGATGAAATTGATAGTGTGGGTGTTTGGTTTTTGAGATTCCGAAGAATTATGATTTGGGGCATGATTGGGGAAAGGTTGTTTAAAAACGTCTAGTGCTTGATTTGGGGGAGCATTTGGGTTATCCAGAATGAGCTCGCCTTTATCAATGAATTTTTGGACAAGATTTTTGAAAGTCTGACATCGTTCGATGTCATGACCTTTGGTTCTGTGATAATGACAGAAATCGTTTTCCCTATACCAGAATGGGCGTTCTCGGCCTTCGTCAATATTCTTAATGGGGGGAAGTTCGATCATGCGAACTTCCAACATTTTTTCTAAGATGGAGGCATATGATTCCCCCAATGGAGCGAAGGATCGAGAAGATGAAGGCCCTTTTCGAGAAGATGAGGGATCTCTTCGTGGTGTTTGATTAGGAGTATTGTCAGCTCGTGATGTTCTTAATACGATGGCATTGGTGGATCCTTGATTTTTGTCTTTAGAGGGGGAAGAATTTGGTTTGGTGAATCGAGAAAAATCGGGTTTCGATTTAGAGCGAAGTTTTAACTTCCCTTGTTCAATGGCGCGAGATTCAAGTTTGCGTGCCATCGTAAAGGCCTCTTCAAAGGTATGAAAAGTTTGGATCCTTAGAGTGGAAGAAATGTGATTAGCACAAGATCGGGTGAACAACTCGATTTGTTGGGATTGGGGAAGGGAGAAAGACAATTGGTTGATTATCCCTCTCCAACGAGCGACAAAGTCTGCTATAGACTCATCGTCGAATTGGCGAATGTTATAAAGATCTGTGATTGAGATCTTATGCGCGATATTTATTGAGAAGTTTTCAACAAACATCTGGGCCAATTGAGAGAAAGAAAACAAAGAATGTTGAGGGATGTTATTGTACCAGTCCAAAGCGGGACCCGCTAGAGACATAGGAAAGGTACGGAGCATGAGTTCCTGATCCTGGACGATAAGGTAGCAAGCATGTTTGAATGCTCGCAGATGTTGTTGGGGGTCTTCCCGGCTATGAAATTTTGAGAATTTGGGAAGTTCCCATTGGGGAGGATAAGGCTTAAAAGCCACCGAAGGATGAATGGGTTCATTGCACACTTCTTCAAAGGAGTATGAAGGACGGGTTCCTTTTGTGGAGGCTTCCAAGTCTGCAATTTTCTTGAAGAGAATTTGAACTACGTCGGATTGGGGAGGAGGTACATTGGTATGTCCTACATAAGAAGCAAGTGGTGGATGTTGTTGAGATGTCAATGGGGGATTCATCTGTTGTTGGATAGGATGATAAGAGGAATAACCAGGTGTTCTGGGTGACACCGGGTGGGGTATTTGCTGTGAGGCAGCTTGCGTATAGGCAGGCTGTGAGATAATAAGTGGTTGAGAAAATATAGGTTGGGTGACGGATGGAACCTGTGATTGGTGGACTCCTATGTTTGTTGATTGAATAGGGACAGATTGAGGAACATGGGTGTTGGTTAGATTGGACATGTTGGGGAACAAGACCTGAAAGGGACCTTCTACCGCCGGATTTGGTACCAAGGGTGCCGATACTAGGGGATGGGCGAAGGTCGCAGTTGCTGGAATATTGGAAGAAAGATTCACTGGAGGACGAGAAGTAGGAACCAACTGACTAGCCGGAGGGGGTTGGCTCATGAAGAGGTACTGACCTTGAGACACAATGGAGGGCATAGACGAATTGACGGCAATGTGCGGGTGTGCAGACGCATTCATTATAGCCAGGGCAGAAGACCTCTCAGAGATGGGTTGTGGAATATTCGAGGTAACTGCAGTGTTAGGGATAGGTAAGACTAATTGAGAACTAGTCGACATGGTAGGTGGAAGAGAAAAGGGAGGCATAGGGGCTTCGCCCTTCTCCGTGGCTCGAGGCAAGAGAGATGGTGCAAACTGCTCTACAAGGGCCTGGGATGATCCACGAGGATAATTGTACACTTGTCGGATTGGTGGGTCTTGGTCAGATATTTGGATCGACTTGTGTACTAGGTAGTCCATGAGGGCTATTGGATTGCGATCGAGGAAAGCCTGAAATTCAGGATCCCCGCGAGGAACATACTCCGAGCCAGATGATATCTCGGAGGGACTAGGAGAAGCTGGACGTGATGGAGGCGCTTTGGTTTGATAGAAGGGATTATACGACCATGAGGGGGAACCAACTAACAGCGGTCCCGAGGAAGATTGGAGGGGTGCCGAAACATCCACGCTGGTGGTGATTTCGGAGGAAGAAGGAACCTGTTGGGCCATTTTCCTAGATTGTGACCGGGTGATAACCGTCATAAGCAAGCAAGAAAGAAGATTGTCCTAGCTAATGCACAAACAATTCAAGCAGCGCAAGTGATTATCTCCTTTAAATTTTGATGCTCTTAAGAAAAGAAAAAATGTTAGGGAAGGCTTTTTAGAACAGGAACTACTCAGATAGCCAAACTAAGGATGGTTTGGGTAATGTGTGGTGAGGAGTCCCGAAGGCACTTCAGTAAAAGACCGGTACGTGGCTTGATATAGGGGCCTACCCCCGCACTTCACACACCGCTGCGATAAGGGAGTCGGGTGCTTTGCCAATATATACCAAAATCTTCCGTGAATTTATAGCGCGGCCCGAGTACCGCGTAGGCTCTTCCTCTTGGATATCACTTCCAAGTAGGCGAGGCCAGGGAAGGAGTTTTGTTTAGATGCTTTATACCTAGTGATTTTGGCTTTGTGTGCAAGGGTGAAAAATAAAAATCAAATAGTGTCACTACCGATTTTGATCAATTCTCCAACCTAATTAAAACTAGATGAAAAAGCATGCAGCAATGACAAAGAAAAGGTTCTTTTTAAGCACTTAAAACGAAATGTTTGATTTCGATGAAGACAAGTCAAACAAGTTCTTTCCCAAATGCGATTAAGTTCCTTTTAAGCACCAAAAATTGAAGTGTTTGGATGTGATAGACAACCAACAAAGAAATCCTAAAAAAGGAGAAAACACCGTAAAAGAGGAATACCTGTAGATTTAGCTCTCCAAGGTGTGTGGACTTCAAAAAGCGCGTTGTTGAGCTCTTCCCCTCGAACAATCCCACGAACAAGCAAAGTGCTCCGCAAGAAAAGATCAAGCAAACAACAAACAAGATCCGGAAAGATATATCCAGATAATGGTGAAACGAAAAATTTCTATTTTAAGAAAATAGAAAAATTTCAAGATAATGATTTCGCCTAAAAAGCAAGATTGAAATGATGAACAGAAATGCTCAAATAGGACTGATAGAAATCAGTGAAGAAAAGGAACAAAGTTCAAAACTAGAAAAGAAATGAACTTACCAATAAGGGACTTTGGTTGGGTCCCACCGGGCGTGCCAGAATGTAGATCAAGAATTTCGTGCTTGTTACCTGTCCAAGTTAATGTACCAAACTAAACACAAAAACCCTGAAAAACTCCAATGAAATCGATACCTGATGAAGATGTAGACGGATGAGGAAGCCGATGTAGACAAGACGGGCGCACACGAGCAATTTGCACAATAGATCCGAGTAACCTGCAAAACACCGGTGCTTGACAGAAAAAGATGGCGTTAGAAGATATTTGGGTGGACTGCCCGAGAAGCGGGTCCGGGAAGCGATAAGCTTCCTTGGCGGATGTCAGTCCACGTTTTCAATAAAGAAAAGAAGCATACATGATAAAAGATGTAAATAAAGACTAGATTTTCTGATTGCAGTAATAAAACAGAAACTGAACAGCAGACAGAAAGTACAGAAAACAGGGAACTGGGAAATAATGCTGGATTTGTGTTACCTGTGACCTTTTACCTGTCTGCAGGGAAATCGGCGTCGACTGGGTAGAATCGGCGGCGACTGATGTGATCGGCGTCGACTGGGTAAGATCGGCGTCGACTGAAGGTAGACTGACCAATCAGGGACTGTGCGATGAGATTCGGGGATTGGAATATGAATGTGGTCTGCTGGATGTGCCGAAGATGGAGAGACACTGGAACAGAGTCACCAGATGATAGACGGTGGTGTGTGATGTTGATATGATACGGGCAGAGTAACGGTGCTCCTCTCAGGGATTGATTAGGACAGGATCTGCCCTAACTGAGACAATTGATGCTAAAAAGATCTCTCCTTCTTGCAACCTGAATCTTTCTCGCTCTCTGTTCGTGCGTAAGTGCTTTCTTTCGTCTCATTTTCGGTCTCTTCACTCTCTTCGGTCCTTAGAACTGAGTTCTGGGCTTGCTTTTATAATCGGCGCCGCTCCTAGAAAATCGGCGCCGACCATATGGGTCGGCGCCGATCGCGGAAAAGACTCCCGAGGTGGCTAAAAATGATCGATTTCGAGAAAGATAAGACTTATCCCGACTATGGGAAAATATCCCGCTTAGGGAAGATTAAAGATAGATGTGATACATGGATAGAATAAATTTGGGGTGGATAAGTGATTAAGATGCATGGGAAGAAGCGTAATTAAATATTTAATATTTAATCACTCATGGGTAAGATGTGATGGGATGAATTAAATTTGGAATAAGTGATTAAATCACAAATTGGATAATATCCCAAGGGGATAGTTGGTGACGTAAACGTGCCCCAGGTTACCTAGGCAAGTAAACGGATGAGAAGGGACACTAAATTGGGTAACCAATTGAATCTTACGATGGTCACAAGGTGAAATCTGAATGCTTCATGTTTTTACGATCGTCAAAGGACCAATGACTGGATGTTTCTCCAAAAATGGACTTGAGGCCGAGAATTCAAGTGATAGGGTAACCAAAACATGTCCTATAGATGTATGACTTAATAAAAATGAAAATGAATGGTTTGAAAAGGTAACCTCAGGTTCCCAAATTTGATGTCATCAAAAAGTGTTGCACTTACAAGATTTGGAAGTCATGTGATCTCTGGTGTGTGGTGTGTTGTGTCATATGGCCCTATGTTCTCTTAAAGACGTCACATATGATGGTTTGATGAGGTCAAGCACCATAGTAATTTGATAGCCAATGTAAATAGAATTGTGCATGGAATAGAATGGGAATCCCTAACAATGGGCAAGTGTGTGTAGATTGAGGAGGCATTAAGCCTTGATGCAAATGTCACTATTACTAAGTAGATGCAATGGATGCAACACAATGGACGTAATAGTTGAGATGTGACATTAGGGGCCTTAATATTCTTATAACTTTGGATATTACATAGGGTTCTCAAGATAATTTCATAGATTAATTGATAAGTGCCGACTGTGGAAAAGGTTGAGGATGAAAATTAAGTTAAAGGCCCCATGTGATATGTTATAGGAGAAGCATAGATCGAGGTGATAGGGTGGGAAAGATGCCTCAATCTTAATGCTGGGGCACCCTGATCCATGGTCAGGAATGAAACGTGGGGCAGTTGCGAATTGGTTTGTATTGTGATAGAAAATACATATGTGAATGAAATAAAATACAGATTAAAGGATATTTCATGAAGGTGGCATTACATTAGTATGTTATTCAGATGAGAACCCTCTAAGAAATAGTCATAACACTAGGATACATTGTCTAATAGTGCATGAATTGAAATGTCTACAACACCCAATAGAACATGTCACTTGTGACTATATGTGTAGGTTTGTTGGAAACAAATAGACTTCTCATTTTCAACAGTTTCAAATGAGAAATATCCCCATTTACATTATATGTTTTATAATGCAAACAATTTAATCGATGTGAAAAAGTTTGAAGCCAAATTTATAACAAAGTTGATCTAAATGCATCAATATGAAAAAGAAGTCTCTAAGGGGTAGGCAAAAAATGAACTGGTTTGATTTTTTTGAACTTCCAATCGTGCCTTGTCCATTAGGCCAATCATGCACTAAGATGGTATCCATCCTTCAAATAGAACAAGGTCTCATTTCAGTTAATTTTAACTTTGATTCCCAATGATTTCAAATAGTTAAGAATCAAAGATTCATCTAATATTTTCCAATTGTAGACCTTTTCAACTTTGAATCCAAAATATCATCAATTAAGATTTTTGAGTAAGATTAAACTATAATTTGACAATGATATCATATAAGTGCTTTACTTTACACATGACCTTTACACCTAATTAGACCCAAATGACATTTCTGAAGGATCTAAGTGAGAAATACTCCCGACACAAACTGATGTGCTTCAAGACAAATATGTTATTGATTTAAGCCTCAAAAAAAACATAATGATTGCAAGGTTACTCTCTAGGGAGGATCTTATACAATATATGTGAAAGATGTGATGAACATCTCATAAGCCGTGGGTGTTCATCTTTAAGGTTTTTTAGGACTATTGGTGGAAAGAACCACTCATAGACCACCAAAAGGGATTTGAGATCATTACGATGAAAAGAATGGACTGGTTAATGATCAAATTAAGATGTTAGGATGTGACTATATTATCATACAATTAAGTGTTAACATTCCAAAAGGTCATGAATTGGGGGGGATTTAGAGTTATGACCCAAACCATGGACCGATCCAGTTAAGGAGAAAACATGCACATATTGATTACCCGCTTTCCAATCAGTAGTGACATTTTGATTAGACCGATAGGATAAATTTGGTGAAGATCTTAAGTCCTAGGGGACATTTACATTTTTTTAACACAATACGTCTCAAGTAGCACAACGGAGGTCCTCATAGCATGATCAATTATAGATAAAGTGGATTGAAACATGAGTGGTAAAGGAATGAAAACTTTCAGATTAGGATGATGGAATTTTCCACAAATCTTGATTGATTACAAGTATATGGTAAACCAACGGGAGTCCTTGATAAAGGATCAGTTGAAAATGTGTGGATCCCTCATATTAAGAAGATACAAGTTTATGGGGATTTTTTCTAGGACAAAAGTTAGGGCTACCTTTGAAACTACTTCATGTTATTGAATACATATGATTAGTGTATGATGTCATGAACTGTAACCTTAAATATAATTCACCATGGGTCTTATTCTACTTGGTTGAGAAGACTATATGAAAAGGTTTCTTCATAATTTGATTGAGGATCCACATCCTAATTGTAGATTTTATAAGGATTTTGTCGGTGACTTAGGTTTACGATGTTGACCTTTACCTTTTGAAATCACTTTCTGGGAAGGTGTGGACATAAAATGATTACCTGAGTGACATTGACCAATGGAAATTGATAGACTTTGGAGATCAATGTTTGCTTTCCTTAAGGTTTTGAAGATCTCTTTTATTTCAATGGTTTCATCGATATGAGGATTAGACCAAATGACTATAACACAAAGGCCTAGTCAATGTCCAGTGAGGTAGATAAATGAAAGGGAACTCAGGTATTGATGATTTAATAAAGGAATTTAGGATTGTTCATTCAAATTCAATTAATATGAATAATAATTAACTAGGAATGATTACACATCATTATGGATAGGATCTCATTTTTAACTTTTCGTGCCATTGCATTCTGAATTATTTAAGTTGATTTCAGGATCGTATTCCCAAGGTCCCCAATACTGATTTCCAAGGATGAGACTAGAGTGTTTTGCATTACAACCCATGTGATAAGAGAATTTTTTGGGGATTTGTCAAATGAAGTGCCAAAAATTTGAACATTTATTGAAGAAGTGTGTACAAGAACATTGGAAGAAAATTTGATTTCCCCTTTAAGGTTTCTATTCAAAAAATGTCCTATAGTGCGTAGATAGCTCATGGGTACCATTGTACCTTCTATAATGTGGAAGGACCACATCCATGTGGGATTGATAATACTTGATCAAAGTGGATTTTTTCTCAAATTGGACAATTTTAAATATTAATGGATGCAAAATGAGGTGTACGATTGTATTCAGCTAAATATATCTACGAAAAGATGTTGTCATATTTGATAACACAGGGTGGAACTATGAACATACAAGTGAGTAAACGATGGTTTCATTAGAGAAATAGGAAAAGAGTTTCATTTCCATGTACATGTTAGTGAACCGAATCAATGTCTGACGATTTTTTTATGAAAACTTCCTTTGAAATATTGTGAAAACCTGTTGTCAAAATGTTTGGATAGAGTGAGTGTGGTCTTTACGAAATTGCTAAAAATCAATAGTCAGGTCCTCATGACAGAGTGATGGTATTTCATTGTATGGTTTTTAAAGGATAATCATACTAGATGGTGTTGAGTGCACTATGACATGTTGTTTCTATGAACTTATTTGGTTGGTTATTTTAGATTTCTTCCAACTTTTATCTAGTTGATATAGTGTCATGCAATTGGAACCAAAGATTCAATTTATCTGATATGTTTTTTGTAGAGGTGAGAAAATGTTCTCCAACCTGTATATCATTTAGGGTTGTAACACCCTGTAATGGATTATTAATGGACATGAAAACTATGAAGTGTGTTTTGATCACCCATGAACAGCGCTATGTGCTCAGTAGGGCATTGCCAAGTTCAAGGGGATGCAGTTTGTGATGAATGCAGTCATCTTCATAGGTAATGCTAATCAAATGAAGGACATATTGATGTACGTGCATTCTAATATTTTTGAACATTTATCATCTCATTGCATCTATCAATCAGTTAAAAAATTAGGAATCATGGAAAAGTCAATGGCATCAGGTGTGTAGTTATTCTGATCGAGTTTAGAAGACCGTGTTAATAGAGACTTCACATGAGATTCATTCCAATAGAGGATCATTAGATGGCTTTCTTCATAGGCATTGGATTAGGGTTATAATCATTCTAACAACCAAGTCATGCATTAAAAACATTCATCTTCATCACATCCAAAAATGTGTGCAGACCTAAGGGTTATGAAAAGGTGCGATCACTCTCGAGAGTAACAACAATTTAATTAAATGTCATTATATATGAATTGCGGATAGCTTTGTGAGAAGGTCATATTATTATTTTAATGCTTGGGCACTGAATATTTCATAACCTTGACCATGTCCTATCCAGATCCTTTGAAGTTAGAAATCAGATGCCAAGTGGAAGAAGATTTAAGGAGAAGTCCTCCATGGGAGCATGAGAAATAAATAGATGCTGAATAAAACTCCACCCTTTGCAATGATGTCTTCTGGAATGATTCCATTTAAGGTATATATTTCCCTAATTATTCTATTTTTGAAAGGTTCTAATGAAGGAGTTGATTGGAGATGTAGATAGCATCCTATCCACAAGGTTGTAATATGTTTTCTTGAGGATTCCTGGGTTGCTCCATGAATATTCTAACTGTCAAGGAATTCCTAATCTTAGGGATTCCTTATGGCCCTCAATCTCTGGATGTGGGTTCAATACAAACCTGACATAAGTGAGGATGTTTCTTCCCTTAGTAACATGAATTCAACCTCGTAACCTTCTTGTTAAGGGATAGGTCCTGTCGACACTAAAATTTTCCTCCGTAATTTCTATTTCATTAATGTATGTATTAGGAATAGGATGTTGTTAAGTATAATTAGTAGTGGCATCGATAGAAGATAATGGCATTGTCAGTATGGTGCCGCCAATAAAGTAGAGTACGGTAACAGTCAAAGTACAATAGGAATGTTGTGGTAAAAAGTAAATATTTGTTGTAAGTGGTCCGGTAATGTTAAAATGTCAAAGTTGGGGTAAGTAGAGAAGTAGGGTCTACATGATTAGGAATTAGAAATATTATATTTGTAATAAGGACAAGGAGTGATGTCATAAATATTTTGTGTATTTTATTTGTAAAAAGTCTAAAAAGGTGGAACCCATGTGAAATGATAAGGTTTATCTTATCTTAGAAGATAAGCCTACATGTAAAGATAAGAGTTTAGGTATGGAATATGATTGGTCACAAGAGATTTCTTATCCTATCTTAGAGATAGGGTGGCTAAGCCTGAATTCCTATAAATAAAGAGTCCACCCCCCTCATTTAGCATAGAGGGAAGTAATGAGAAATATTGTATGAGTAAGTGTGTAAAGGAAGCCATCATTTTGAAGGTGTGTTAAAGAAGCCATTAAGAGGTGTAATTGTGAAGTTTCTCCCATAGTTATTATTTGAAGGCAAGTGAAGTCAGTAACACTTGAAGTACCTCATGGGTGATATTGTAACAATTTCATGTTGATATTATAATTTACTTTGATATTTCAGATTTATCATCATTCCTTCTTATCATAGTCTATGGTATTCTTGTGTTATGTTTGTTGTTGTGTTTCCAGATTACATCCACCAAACTAAAGGTTGTGCATTAGTAAATAATCATAGCACGAGGAGTTCCCGGTGAAGAATTATCATAGTGCTGGATTGGTGATGACATTTTGGTTCCGTTGCCAGGACCATTCCTCGTTGGTGGATTTTCTGGAGAGATATTCCCACTTAGTCAAAAATCATTTGGAGGGTAACCTTGTTTTTACTGTGTATAGTAGTTACCATGGTAAAGTCACTTTTTACCATGCATAGTATTTACCACAGTAAAGTTACTTTTTACCATGAATAGTATTTACCACAGTAACTTCAATTTTTACCATGAATAGTATTTACCGCAGTAAAGTCACTTTTTACCATGAATAATATTTACCACAGTAAAGTCACTTTTTACCGTAGTAAGTCAAGTTTTACCATAGTAAATGTCATACCTATTTTACTGTAGAAAGGTGTAAAGTCACTTTCTATTGTAGTAGTGTCCAATTATTTGTGCACATAAGTCTTGTTGATTGTACTTGTGGGTTGGTATTTCACTGTGGTTACTTTTGAAAATGGGGAAGATTCCTATTTTTTCAGCCCAATCTAATGAAGATGCTTCCTCTTTCATTCAAGAGTTTAAATGATCTTGCATTTGTAATGGCCTCATAAGAAGGGAACAATGGACTGAATTTTTTCCTACCTTTTTGGATGGTTCAGCACTTAGGTGGTTTGAAACACTAGGTGATAATGTGAAAAACTCATGGGATTTATTAACTAAAAGTTTTCTTGAAGAATTTGGTGAACAACAGAAATATGCAGATCTCATGATCGAGATCACAAAGCTATCCCAAGGAGAGAAGGAGAAGATAAGGGATTATCATGCTCGTGTTCTAGAGCTAAGGAGGAAGCTCGATGCCCAGATCTGGAAGGAAGGATTAGTGGATGGGTTGATGAATGGCGTGGATAATCTCCTTTGTAAGCACTTCATTCTTGGGATGAAGCCAGAGATCAGACAACGAGTGAAGTATGACCACCCAACTACCATTGAACAAGCAAAGGAGATTGCAAGAAGGCAAGAAGAAAGCATGGAAGAGGAGCCCAAAGAAATTGTTGCTAAAGTAGAGCCTACACCAGCACCTTTGGTCCAGAATCCACAACCACTCCCGGTGAGCACAAATATTTCTCCTAGTACATCTACTGAGTATGAAGATCTTCTCAAGAAGATGGGTCAGTTAACTATTAATCTTCTTCAAGGAAAGGAATTTAGTTCTCAGGGAGGAGATAGAGGTCCAAAAAGAAATATTTCTGAAGTTGTATGTTATGGTTGTTATAAAAAGGGTCATTATAAGTATAATTGTCCAGATAGAGCTTCTACATCTGGTACAAGAGATAATGATAAAGGAAAAGCACCTGTGAATTCTTTTGATGTAGTAGATAAGAGCATAAATAATGAAGTAGATGTGTTTGTAACAAAAAGAAAGAAAGAAAAAGATAACCAAGATGGAAATGATCCTAAGAAGATGAAAGGAGAAACTAGTAAGAAACATAGGAGAAGAAAGTTGGGTGTGCAGGATTTTCTGATTTCACAGGGACAAGGACCATACTCCATCTTAGAAGATCTATCCAAAAGGCCTACAAATATTACATATGGTCAACTCTTGGCTATGTCTTCTGAGAAGAGGCGGGAGCTGCGAAGTGGACTCAATGCTCGATGAAGGAAGGAGGTTGAGGTCCCTGTTTTGGAGGTAGAGGCGGATCCCTATGCTCCACAAGCTGAGGTATTATGTAATGGTATTTCAATTCATGATGTCTTAGTTGATGGAGGTGCTACAGTTAATGTAATGACTGAGTCTGTAATGAATATGTTGGGTTTAAAAATTGATCGCCCCTCAACACTTATGTTAAGGTCATTAAATAAGGGAAAAACTAAACCAGAAGGTGTTAGTTTCAAATGTGGCAATATCTGTTATGGGTGTTGTATGTGTGGTAGACTTTCAGGTGATGAAAAATGGTACTGTTGCGTACCCAATGTTGTTGGGAAGACCATGGCTAAGGAGAGTTCATGCAAGAAACTACTGGAATGAAGGCTTCATGACACTTGGACGTGGTAGAGAGAGGGTGAAGATAAATGTGATCCCTTGACATCATAAGGCAGAACCTGTGGATTCAAGTGATGAAACTGATGATTGGACATCCTCTGATTACTCTAGTACCAGTGAAGTGGACACAGAAGATGAAGAAAGTGAGGTTGATGTTTCAGTCATGGATATCCTTCCAGTCACACCGACTCATGACCCCATAAAATTATCTGAAGAAGAAATTGATGATCATCTCCAACAAATAAAGATTGGTGATGTTGTGATGGAGAGTGAGAAGGAATCCTACCTCCAGCTCTTTCGAAGGTACATACACCTATTCACTTTTGATTACAAGGAACTCCATCAAGTAAGTTGGGTAGAACATTCTATTGAGCTGGTAGATGGTGCTAAGCCCATAAAGCAAATGCCATATAGAATGAATCCTAATTTTTCCAAGACTGTAAAAGAAGAAATAGATAAGTTGCTTGATGCAGGATTCATATTTGCTGTGGAGAATTCAGAATGGGTTTCTCCCATTGTGATCTCAATAAAAAAGAATGGGAAGCTATGCATTTGTGTTGATTACAGGAAGCTCAACAAGGCAACAAAGAAGGATCATTACCCTCTTCCATTCTTAGGTCAGATCTTGGATGAAGTAGCTGGCCAGGAGTGCTATAGTTTTGCTGATGGATATAGTGGCTACAACCAAGTTCGTATAGCAGAGAAAGATCAACTAAAGACCACGTTCACCACTCCTTGGGGAACGTTTGCTTATAGAGTTATGCCTTTTGGGTTGTGTAATGCTCCAGCAACATTCCAGCATTTGATGAATAGGGTGTTTGAACCCTACATTGGGAACTTCATCAGAGTATTTCTGGATGATTTTTGCATCTATGGGAGCAAGATGGACCACCTGCACCAGATGGAGACAACATTTCAAAGGTTAGATGAAGCACAAGCCTCACTAAACCCTACAAAGTGTGTCTTTGGATGTTCTAAAGGTGTTTTGTTAGGGCATGTTGTATCCAGAGATGGTATTGGTACTGATCCTGATAAAGTTTCAAAAATCAAAGAGTTACCATTTCCTATGAATAGAAGTAAGTTGAGATCATTTTTAGGCCATGTGGGTTACTATAGAAGGTTCATCAAGAATTTCTCAAAGATTACACAGCCACTAACCCAGTTCTTGAAGAAGGATGTTACTTATGAACCAGGAAATAAGGCGCATGAAGCTTTTGAACAACTGAAGGAAGCTGGTGTCTTCACCTGTTTTAAAGAATCCAGATTGGAGCAAGCCATTCATTGTGTATACTGATGCCTCAGATGCAGCACTAGGGAGTACTTTGAGCCAAAAGGATGAAAATGGGAATGATCATCCAATTTACTTTGGGAGCAGACAAATGAGCAGTGCTGAGGTAAATTATACTGTAACTGAAAAAGAGGCTCTAGCTATCATTTTTGTTGTAAAGAAGTTTAGAAATTACTTGCTAGGGAAAAAATTTATAGTTGTAACAGATCATCAGGCTCTAAAATATATTGTAAATAAGCCTAACCCATCAGGGAGGATAACAAGATGGATAATTTTGCTACAAGAATTTGAATTTGATATTATAGATAGGCCAGGAAAGAAGCATGTCAATGCAGATGCACTCTCTCGAGCCTATGATGGTTTAGGTTCATCTTGTGATGATGATGATTTCCCAGATGCAGCATTGTTATCCCTTGACACAATCCCTAGTGAATACATAGATATTTGGAATTATCTGAATGAATTCAAGTTTCCTGATGGTGCCAATGCAAAGACTAAGAGAAAGATTACTCAAGCCAGTCGTCCATATTCTATTCTGCATGGAGTATTATTTCGAATAGGACCTGATGGACAGTACAAGAGGAGTAGTTGGACGTGATCAAGGGAAGGAACTGATAGAAGAATTCCACAATGGTACATGTGGAGAACACTTCTCTGTACATCTTATAGCAAGAAGGATCTTGGACGCAGGTTATCACTGGCCCACTTTTTTTAGAGATTGTTATAATTATTGTAAGACGTGATATTTTTCAAACACATGGTAACCGTAAGACTTCATCAGCTCCATTATGCCCTATTCTTCCACTTGGTCCCTTTGAAAAGTGGGGAATAGACATTGTAGGTCCACTTCCAACTACCCCACGCCAAAATAAGTATATTGTAGTTGCCACAGATTATTTAACCAAGTGGGTTGAAGCTAGGCCATTGAAAACATAGCTTCCATGGATGAAGTGCCAAGGTTCATATATGAACGCATTGTCACTAGATTTGGTTGCCCGTTAGAAATTCTAACAGATCAAGGAAGCCACTTCATTAATGAGGTGGTAGAAGCCCTACTCAACAAGTTTTCTATTAAGCACAGGAAGGCAACAACATACAAGCCAAGCACAAATGGACAGGTGGAACAACAAATTTTTTGTTATGTCAAATTCTAGCAAAAGATGCAGCCTTGCAGGTACATAAGTGGGATAAAAGGATTCATGCAACATTGTGGGCATATAGGGAAACATCAAAGTCAGCAACAGGATACTCCCCATTTTAGTTGGCTTATGGCATTGATCCAGTTCTTCCTATTGAGTTTGATATTCCCACTGTGAGAGTTATGAAAAATGAAAGGATGGATGAAAGTGATTCAGTAAAAGAAAGGTTGGTACATCTTCATTTGTTAGAGGAAATGAGGGAAATAGCAAAGGATACAAGCTATAAGAAGAAAATGAAGCAGAAGGAATACTTTGATCAAAAGATCCATTGGTCTCCATTTCATGTGAATGACTTGGTTCTAGTATATGATTCCAGCTACAAAAAAAGAAGACAGAGAAAATTTTTTCCAAAATGGATGGGGCCCTACAAAATAGCAGTTGTGCATGAAAATGGTACATATCGACTGGAGGAATTGGATGGCACTCCCATTACGAAATGGGTCAACCATGACAAGTTAAAGATTTTCCAGGCACCAGCTTCAGAAATAAGAGTCTACTCCGAGGACGGAGTAGAAGCTAGGAAGGGGGAAGATGTCGACATTAAAATTTACCTCTGTAATTTCTATTTCATTAATGTATGTATTAGGAATAGGATGTTGTTAAGTATAATTAGTAGTGGCGTCTGATAGAAGATAACGACGCCATCAGTACGGTGCCACCAATAAAGTAGAGTACGGTAACAGTCAAAGTACAATAGGAATGTTGTGGTTAAAAGTAAATATTTGTCGTAAGTGGTCCGGTAATGTTAAAATGTCAAAGTTGGGGTAAGTAGAGAAGTAGGGTCTACATGATTAGGAATTAGAAATATTATATTTGTAATAAGGACAAGGAGTGATGTCATAAATATTTTGTGTATTTTATTTGTAAAAAGTCTAAAAAGGTGGAACCCATGTGAAATGATAAGGTTTATCTTATCTTAGAAGATAAGCCTACATGTAAAGGCAAGAGTTTAGGCATGGAATATGATTCGTCGGAAGATATTTCCTATCCTATCTTAGACATTTCGATAACTTACCACAACTTTCTCTTTCTTAAGATTTCCAAAACTATCTTCAGATGCTTATGATGTTCTTCAATACTTTTAGAGTATATAAGAATATCATCCAAGAATACAAGCACAAATTTGTCCAAGTATTCTTGAAAAATATTATTCATCAAATTCATAAAAGTGGCAGGTGCATTCGTCAACCCAAAAGGAAAAACTGTGAATTCATAATGCCCATACCTTGTTCTAAAAGTTGTTTTATGAATGTCTTCCTCTTTTATTATCAATTGATGATACCTATAACGAAGGTCTATTTTAGAGTATACTGATACTCCATGCATCTGATCAAACAGATCATCAATTCTAGGAAGTGGATATCGGTTCTTAATAGTTTCTTTGTTCAACATTTTGTAATCAATGCACAATCTAAGTGTGCCATCCTTCTTTTTCACGAAAATTACCTGTGCTCCCCAAGGTGAGACACTCGGTCTTATCAAACCCTTTGACAAATTTTTCTACAACTGGGCCTTAAGCTCTACCAGTTCAAGGGTAGTCATTCTATAAGGTGCCTTGGATATAGGCTTGGTTCCTGGTTTGATCTCGATCATGAAGTCAAACTCTCATTTGGGTGGAAGACCCGGTAACTCTTCCGGAAACACATCACTGAAATTTCTCAACAATGGATATCTTTCCATGAAGTTATTACCTTCTTCAGTAGTTTCTGACATTTTTACTACATACAAGGTACAACCTCTATTTTTGGCCTTTTTAAGTTGCATAGCTGCCAGTTTCCTAACTGAAATCTCACATTTTACACCCTGAATGACTGTTGTTTTCTATAGGTCATCAAAACAACTAATCTATTTTTCATAACAGTCAACCTTTTCCTTATGCTCAGCTAGCCAATTAACACCTATGATTACATCATATGACCCCAAAGGAGCAACATAAAGGTCAACTTCTGTGGAAAAACTAGGCAAGTCAAGGACTGCCCCAAAAAGGCACATACTAACTATATGAACAACATTATTTCCATAATGTACAACCCACGATTTATCCATTCTTTCAGCTTTTATTTTTAATTTTGAAGCTAACTTAGTAGAAATAAAACATTCAGTAGCTCCAGTATCAAAAATTATAGTCACAGGTATACCAAATAACTTACCTGGAACTTCTATGGGTGTGACTTGCTTTTCAGCTTGTTTATCAGCTACCGCAACATGTATCCTATGTTGCTGATTATGGTCATCCTTCTTCAAAGGAAAATGACTCACATAATGATCCTTGCCATAATTAAAATAGCCTCCAATAGGCCCCTTCCTAGGCTCAAATTTATTTCCAACCTTGAAGTTATCATTCTGGCTTCCATAGGACTTCTGTCCATTATTATTGTTCTTGACAAAGCTATTTCGTATACTAGCAACAAGTATTTTTGTTTTTTTATTATTATTATCAGTGGATTTTTTTTTTCATACCAAACCTCTTCCATGGTCCCTTTTTAGGTGCAAGAGATGAAGAAGAGTTTGGAACTTTCTTCCTAATTTCCTCCCTATGAGCAGAGATTGCTCTTAATTTTTGTTCTTGCCTTATGGATTTTTCAACAACCCCTTCCATAGTGGTTGGGCTGTGAATGTCCACCTCACCACCTATAATGGGATTTAATCCCATGATAAATTTTTGTATCCTGAACTTCTCGTCAGTTTGATACTGAGGCACGTACTTAAGGAGTTTAGTAAACCTTTCCCAGTACTCTGTCACAGTTAAATTTCCTTGAGATAAGTTCTAAAATTCAGTCATTTTCTGATCATAATAAAGTTGAGGCAGCCACCGTTTCCTAAAGTAACTTTTAAATTGATCCCAAGTTATGTCTATTTCGACAATGTTCAACTCAGCCTTATGGTTGTCCCACCATGAAGATGCCTCATGGGAAAGTTGATAAGCTCCCCAAATTGCCTTTGTTTCCTTAGAGAAGTTTCTTATTGCAAAGTACTTCTCCATTTCAGTAAGCCAGTTCTCAGCCCTGTCCCAAGTGTAGTTCCCTCAAAAAAAGGACTTATTCTTTTTATATCATTGGTGAGTTCAGTTGCTAATCTTTCCCTTTTATTTACAAGCTGATTAGATATGTTTACATTACTATTATCAACACCTGGATTTCCCCCATTGGTGTTGTCCACAGGAGGTGGCTGATTTTCATTATCAGCATCTTCTTCCTCCTCCTCATTTCCCATAACTTGTTGTTCAAGTACAGCCAAATGATCTCTTGTGTCCATCAGGGCAGCAAGGATCTCGTCGAGTTTTTGAGTAGTAGTTACTTCTCCACCAGGTGGTGGGTTGTTTGCAACATTTCCCTTTGTTCTA
This sequence comes from Taxus chinensis, assembly GCA_019776745.2. Lineage (NCBI taxonomy): Eukaryota > Viridiplantae > Streptophyta > Pinopsida > Cupressales > Taxaceae > Taxus > Taxus chinensis. Next base: position 167,321,163 of record CM034157.1, read on the forward strand.
ACCATTTTCTGTTAACAAGAAAATTTAAGTTTTATCAGATTATGGACACAATAGGTCCAAGAGCTACAACCTTCAGCTCTGATACCAAGATGTAACATTCCCATTTTAAAGCTTTAGAAACAAGGGAATTTTTTTTTTTGAATAGCGTTCTGTGTTCTAAATTATCATAATTTAGAACACACATTTCAAGTTTTTAAATAATGTTCTCTATTCTAAATGATCATGATTTAGAACACACATTCCATGCCAATCAATCTCATAACAGATAACCATATGCAGCTGTAATGACTCGGTGAACTACCGATCTCTCATTTCATGACTCAGAGTTTCATCGATCTCTCATTTCATGACTCAGTTTCTCACCGATCTCTCATGTTAATTCAATGTATCGTATACCTAGTATACTTGGTTCTCTTACCCTTTTTAGGGTATTGAAGTGTTCCATTTAAGAGGCCTATCTGAATATTTGTTACCAATATCCATCTGAAATCCTGCTTCTTAAACTAGGTGACTTAGGACAATGCAACCAGCAGCTTGCGATACTTTGGCCAAATATTTTCACATGTTGTGCATGTTCATATTCCTAGATGACATACTCATCAAATGGAATATGTCCTTCACCCCCACTTCATCTGTTATCTAGAATGGTCTTCACTGACTCCTGTCAGTCCACTTGTCCGAGGTTTAACCTTAACCCAGGTTAGCAACATGGAAAGGTATAGAGAATCACTCGCGGTGACTAAGGGTACATAGACATACTCAATCAACCCAAGTTGATTGCGTGTGTCTAGTTACCTTTAGTCATCATGAGATACCCCCTATTAAAAGGCATGTCTGTAACTGACCTAAAGTAAAACTAAGGTCAAGTCTGAGTTTATGTAGATCTAGATGATCCAATTCAGAAGGGTGTTGTGACATGTCAGCTGTAACACTGTGCCATTATGAAGACCCCAATATTCATGATGTCACAATACCATAGTTGGCATGAACCAACATCCTATGGAATCACCTCATCTAGAGGTACATATCCTAGTTAAGAAGTTAAACACTTACTTATCTTCTTAATTAAGATTTAATTTCAGCAACCCTGTTGAATCCTTAATTTCTATGTTCATTAAGGTTTCTAACCATAATGATTGATAGTTACCATGCAGATAAATCTGCAATCAATCCCTCTTCTGAAGGTTTGTGTTTCATCCCTTGGTATCTTATCATAAGATTCAGGCTCATAAACAGAATCAGTATACCACAGTAAGATTATCTTACTTTTCTTAACCAAGTTTAAGCATGATTAAATTTAGATTTTGGTTCCTTATTAATAGACTTCATTAAGATGAAGTCTATTTATTATGTATGTATTTATTTCATTTTGGTTACCTTATTCTGATTTTGATTTAACAAGAGGAAGTATGTTTTCTTCCTTCCGAACCTCATTTGAGTATGATTCTCAAAGGTATTAACTGAATGCTTATCCCCTTAGAATGTTTATCCTTCCTTTAAATTATATTCATTAGGGTTCATTGCTGCCATTTACTTTACACAAGAATCATAAGTAAATTATTATTTTATTTAATGTCATCTAATAAACCATAATGACCTTGTTGTATTCTCATCTATACATGCCAACTTAGAAGTTGCAAAAGGAATAAAGTATCAATTCCCTTCCTATCAATTTCATTTGAGTTCAACTAAAATGATTCCAAACATATAGGTTTATGAGAGAATAATGACAAGTTTACAAAATTTCCTTTACAGTAAACCCAAAGTGAATGATACATCAAATACAAATAACACTCAATCCTTTTTCCATTCCTCAAAGTAAAATATACATTTTACAAGTCTAAACATTTCAGACTTCACTCATGCCAATCAACATTGATAAACTCAAACAAGAATACAACTTTTCCCTTTTTCAATTACATTTCAATAAGAATAATAATTCCTCATAAAAGATGCAGCCTTTAGGTAAACACAAGAAGCATCATAAAAGAACTTGTCTTCTTTTATCACTTACGGAATCCATCTGCAAAAATTGCTAGCACGGGTCAGTTCGTCGAACTGAGCATGATAAGCACTAAACATTAAAATGATGTGCTTTCAACTAACTGTCTCATAAAAAGAACTCTACTTTTATGAAACATTAAAGCAATTCAGATAGATATCTCATAAAGGAATAAGGATCATAAAAGAAAGAACAAAGCACAGCCACATTACATCAAGTAAGAATCATGATCAAATCAACACTCTTCATTCAATAATTTCACAAGAAATATTACAACAGATAAGTAATAATACATCTCAATTACTTATCGGACTCATACTATAGAGGTATATAATTCATTCTTGATTCAAACAAATGTTCAAGAAGGATACTAACCCTACAGTTCTCAAAATAGAATTATTTTAAAGAAGCAATGAATCACAAGTCACAACACTAACATAATTCTTCATACAATATCAAGACCAATTTCATTCAATCTTTAAGAATGGTATTTAGGATGAACCATCAACATCCTAAAACAATATTCCCTTTTTAATACCCATTCAGTTTCAACAGGTTTAATGCAGAAGAGAGAAAGTAAACAGATGGCAAGAGAGACAACTTTAGTCATCCTTCAAGGTTCAATGAGTACAACAACGTATTCAATAACTCAGAGAGAGAAAACAGAATGTAAATTCCATTTACATACACCTGAAGGTAGTCACACATCAAATTCATTACCTCCTTAACAAGTATTTGTAAAGGAGAAGAAAAGAAAGGAAGTATTTCATTCAACTATCTACTCTACAATCTCCTTCAGCTAACACAACCAAACTGGTTGATCTCATGCAAGGAGGAATAATAGAAGAGAATAAACAGGTAGAGGGAGAACAAAGTACAACTTTCTTAATATTTTGAAGATAAACAGTGATGAGTACTTTAACTCATAAAGGAGAGAGTGAAATAGGAGTCAATAATCAAGATGAGAGAGAGGTTCTCATTACTTCTTCCTCATATTGAATCAAATATATGTATATATATAATATATATATATAACTGTGTCATGCAAGTCAGTTATCAGAGATGTATTTCTCTCAATGCAAAACAGGGACAACCTTAGTAGCTTACCAGCTATTACTAATAGAAATATTCAATAGATTCAGTTTACAACTATACCAGAAGTATCAAGCAACAACTGAACCTCCAATTTCATCCAATCGTTAATAGCTTAATACACTACAAACAAAGCTTATTCATCCTGAGTAGAAAATGATTATGAGATTACATTCAAGTAAACATGTTCTTCATTCCAGAGGAATAAAAGAAATCATTTTTAGATAGATGGAAAGGAGTCCAACTCAGATTTAAATACAAATAAGAAAGTCAAATTCCACAACAATCATCTGTGGGTACCAACAGTAAGAGTAATAAAACTTCATTTCATAATGTGCAGGTGTGAAAATATCATGGTCATCACGAAGTCATAGAAGAATCTAAATCACTTTTATCACACTTCGTGCAAGGAAGAATGGCTCAAACAAAACCCTTACTTAGTAAGGACATTTACCTACTTCCTCAAAACAACCCACAGAAGCTCACAAAAAAGTTATTTCAAACTCAGAAAGAGTATACCACTTTCACTGTCATTTTCAAATGAAAACTAAATCCACAAAGTGTTAAATCCAACACCTGAATTAGTATAATCACAACAAGAACAACAATATTTGAAACAACTCGTTTCAGCAAAAAGACATCTCATTTCCTACTTTCCTTCAACAGAGGGAGAAAACCCATATCAAATCTTTATTAACAATGTTTTCCTCTCAATCTATTTTGCACAGGAATCAGAAGTTTAGATGATTTTAGCAACATTCTAGTTTTAAACAAGATAAGACACGATTTACTCAAACATGCATCAAGAAAATACCCATATCAAATCTTTTCCAAACAACAAATCCAAGCAGAAGAATACAGAAAAATAAACCATAATCATTTCCACAAAACCATTTGTTTCTAAGAGCAGAGTTATTTTAATGAAGATGTTTAGAAAGAAGCAGAACTATTTAATAAGAAGAGCCTATCATGCCTGATAGTGTTTTCTTTTGTTTTGCAGAAGATCTCCAGCCGAGCCTCCCAAAAACCTCTTCTTTCCAAAATTACGTCAACAACCAAATCTTCCAGCTTCCTCTATGTTTCCACAAGTTCAAAAATAGTTCAAAGATACCCAAGATCACAATGGATCAAAAAATAGACTTGCTGGTTTGAAGAACCTAAACTTTCATGCAGAGCAAAAACCAGAAAGATCAAATGACCAACAACTTTCCACAAAACCCGTTTCTCATCTTTCCTAGGCAGTTTCTTTGCCATAATCGATGTCATTGAATGCATTGAATTCCCATTCCCTCCTCTTTTCTTATGCCATTGCCCTTCCAAATTTGGTGAAGTTAATTTCAAAAATTCCCATTCATTTTAAATTTAGCAATGATGTCAGCTAGGCATCCCATCATCTTTTTATGCCTCCGCCAATCTTGGTGAATTTAGGATGTAAGGACAAAATTTAATCCAAATTAATACCTTTGAAACCATCGCCACCAACTTCCCATTTTCCACACAACCCTTAGGTCCCCTTTAGGCTTAGTAATAGTTTAGGTCACCTTAACATTAGTTAGGTTTCCATCTTAGTTCTTAGGTCTTTAGAATTTGCCTTAGGTTATTTCCAAAACCCCATATCCACTAACCATATTACCTTAGGTTAGGTTATTAACCTTAGATTAGAATCCATATAGGGTAGGACATTACAACATAGGTTAAGACGTAACCCATAATATTTTAGTAATAGGTCCTAGGTAATTATTGTTACCTTAGTTTAGAAATCCAAATAGGGTAAACATTACAATTTAGGTCAGATCTGAATAGCACTAACCATTCCGACCAAGGCTAAGGTATTTTCCTTAATAACCCAATAACAGATTCTCAATCTCCTCATGTTGCTCAGTGTTTACAAAACACATATAAAGGAGGTCCAAACTTACCATTTGCAATATGATGCCAAGTAAGAATACCTATAGCTAGGTCCTTTACAATTTACAACAAAACACAACTCAGTTCCATAATACATTTCATTCAGAATGTCAATTAACAAGATGAAATTAAAGAAGAACTGAAGCATACCTTGGATCAATGGAATTGATTCATGGTGTGTTGTTATCATATGGTAAATATGAAAATAACTGTACAGATTTACAACTTACAGTTCACAGCACATAATGGCTTCATTTCCAAGTAAACAAAATTACAGCAAGCATGAATTCTGAACGGTAATAACTCATCCATTGCAAACATGATTTTCAACATCAAAATAATACAAATTCCTAAGAAAAATCACGATGATAATAGCACACCACATTAGATTTGCAAAATAGAAGAGCTAAAATACCATATATGGAAATCCATCATAATCCATAATGCTCAATACATTACAATAAAAATGACTTGAATTACTCAATAAGAAAGATGTACATATAGGAGGAGGGAAGTGCAACTACTACCTAAATCAGTGGTGAAGAACTCCCACTAACTGATACTAGTAGTTAAGTTAACTCCAAAAGACTAGTAAGCTAACTCCACATAGCTGAGAAGCTAACTCAACACAACTACTAAGATAACTCCACACAACTAGTACACCTAAGCAAGCTAACCCAACAAGTGTAGGGTTCTAACACAAGTGTAAGAATTATCCTAATAAATAAATAAAATTATAAATAATAACCTACACTAACACCCTCCTCGTAAGCATAGCTTAGGTGGGTGGAAAAGAAGGTGGGTCCCGGCAACAAGGCCTGATGATATACCCACGTACAACAACTAGGAAAAATGGACACTGTGCAAGGTACCCAAAACTAGTAATAACAAAGTAGAGAGAAAAATCCCGTTGTAATATATCCCAAGAAGTTCGGCTCCAAAAACTCATACAATGTTGAAGAATTTTGGTGCGCATTGTGGTCTGAATCCATTACTCGATCATAGAACTCAAAAAAAACTGACATTGGGCTTCACCAGAATAGCTCCATGTAAGGAGACTATCAATGGAGTGATGTCGAAAGTGTAAAAAAAACACCAAACATAATTTGATCAACTGCTACAAATAGGTGTGCCACGATCCAAGAACAACCAAGGCAACAAGGCAAGGACACGAGATCCAAATAAATAGGAGTGCCACGATCCAAGAAAATCCAAGGTAACAAGGAAAGGAATTGAAACCTGAATAAGAAGTATCACACCACACCCTAACATAGGCAGAATGGGTACAAACCCAAAGAACAGTACAACCCAAATCTGTACAATTGTCAATACAAACTTTGACTACAAATATCTCTTTTTCTAGCACCTGTAATAAAAAACAGAGAGAAACCCAAAATTTCAAAAAAAAAAGTGTCAAAAATACAGATAAAATTTTTGAGTCAAAAAATAGATATATACATAATTGTATGATTTTTTGAGAAATGTGCCAAAAAACCCAAAATGCCCAGATTTGACTGTCTCAAAACATGGTCAAGTTTACAGTCGATTCTAAAGTTTTTTCAATCCAAATCCAATGCACACTCCATTTTGCATAAAAATGCATGCTTCAGAAAAGTGCTAACAAATACCTGAATACATGAAAATAATAAACCCTTGATTGCAAAGAAAAACATAATGGATATCTACATCATCTATATCTTTGGTACCATGAAAGGAACGTTAGAAGATTATTCCAAGCCGTGATATTAGATGATAATATTTTACACCACATTAAAAGGTACACGTGACACCTAAATTTCCAAAATAAAAGAGTGCTAAAATACCATATATGGAAATCCATCATAATCCATAATGCTCAATACATTACAATAAAAATGACTTGAATTACTCAATAAGAAAGATGTACATATAGGAGGAGGGAAGTGCAACTACTACCTAAATGGTGAAGAACACCCAGTAACTAATAATGGTAGTTAAGTTAATAAAAGACTAGTAAGCTAACTCCACATAACTGAGAAGCTAACTCAACACAACTAGTAATCTAACTCCACACAACTAGTACACCTAAGCAAGCTAACCTAGAAAGTGTAGGGCTAACACAAGTGTAAGAATTATTCCAATAAATAAATAAAAGGAAAAATAATAAACTACACTAACAATCTGATCTTATTCCCCTATTCAATTAGGTGTTAGGTACAAAGTTTAAGGGTTCACTTCTTCCTAATACTCCTTCCCCTGTCAAGGTCTTGTCTTATCGCCTTGATAATATTGTATGCTATAATCTAATAATAGACTCAATCATGGAAAAGTTAGAATTTGGTCTAGTTAAAATTCAAAGCTTCATGAAAAATAGGAGGTTTTATGGAGATGCATGATAAGATACTCTTAAACTTCATACAGAGGGTAATGGAATTCCTACATCTATGAAGGCCTTTAAACTAGACTCTTGCTTAAACCCTATACCTCTTCATATTTCCCTTGAACCTGCAGGTGGTATGGCATAAATATATTACCAAGGAAAGGTTGTTAAGACTTGATATTTTGGGAACACCTTTGTATTTCCATCCTAATGTTTTATTTCAAAAAATTTCAGCTCTTCATTCTCTGTAGAAGTTAAGAAATAACTAAATTCTTCTTCAAACCCTAATGAAGGTTTCCTCTAAACCTGATAGGATAAATCTTAATGCCAAATAAAAATGACTTGGTTTCAAACCTTTTCACTCGACCCACAACTTTATGGTAACCTCCTACAGCTAAATAACTTACCAATATATATGATGCCAAACCCATGAATGGTTTAAAAGGTTCATCCATGTTCCATAGAGGAAATCACATAATGCATAAAAAAATAAAAATCACTTACCAAAGACCTCAAATTCTATGAATTAAGTATTGAATTATTCAATAAGAAAGATGTACATATAGGAGGAGGGAATGCAACTACTACCTAAATAGTGGTGAAGAACTCCCACTAACTGATATGGTAGTTAATCTCCAAAAGACTAGTAACTACTGAGAAGCTTCATACACCTATTAAAAAATATTCTTGTATCAATGTAAGCTTCTTGATCTTAGTAATCTCCATTAGGACCTGCCACCAATTATAACTATCTACCAAGCATGCATAAATAAAAGGAAAATAATCACACAAATGTCAATAAAAATACACATTTAGATCTTCTTTTCAATTTTAGACTCCCTATCTATTGCATTCAAAGAATCTTGTTGATCACACAAATGTGCAAAACACCATTAAATACCAACATCAAACTGTGTGCACAAAAAATTCCTCTTCTAAATCTTCTTGGAGCTCACTTCCATTAATGACCATTCAAATGATGATTTGAAATCAGTTACATGGATGTTTAAATAGAATCTCTCCCTTGTTATTTAACTGATTCTTGGTCTTTAGGACCCTTCAAAAAACATATTTTATCTTTATTACAACACGTGTTCATGACCTAAACACTTGTTCATCATCATGACCTAAGTTAGAGCTCAATAAGAAACATAACATACATAGGTTTGAACTTTTCTCCAAGACCAGAATTTTCACTCCATAACCTTTTTACAAACTCTCCAAGACCAATTTAAACTTACAAACCAATCAATGGTTCAAATTTGCATTTTGGAGGGAGATGCAATAATTTGAATTTTTGAAGTTCTTATTCAAACCCAACATACCTAGACATATCTAAAAGACTTCTAAAACCTATCAACATACCTAGGAAGAAAAAAATGATGTAAACAACCTATATAAAGACTATGGGCGTGATGCTCCTGCATCATAGTCTCGAAAACTAAAGGCTGAATAAGGTACTTATGTACAAACTGCAATATTTCTACAAGAAGAAGATAAGGAGAAGAAGAGAACTATATAGATCCTCCGAAAGATGATTCTTGATGAAATCCTTTAAAATATGAAGGACGTGAAAGTCAGTAATGAGTGGTGGAGGGAGGAGGAATATGAAGTAAATTTAGTTGGAAGATAATCCTGAAGAGGATAGGCTTCCAAGAAGGCCCAAAGTAAATGTGCGGAAACAATAGTTGACCTCAAGCCAAGAAGAGAGAAGAAGTAAGATAATTTTCTTTAGTAAAGAATTTTGCAACCGGATCTAGATTTTGTAACTCTATGAAGTCTCCAAGAAGAGTGTCGATGATGTGGTTTTCCATATGTAGATTGAAGAAGTGTCATCCACATCGAACAATGTTCTTGCCCTTAGGAAGGACATAAATGGAATAGTGGAAGTTTGCCCACTTCACTATAGACACAAAATCATGCAATTTGGGTAACTATCTAGTCCTGATTACACACTACTATTGATATGATTCCCAAAGTAAGAAAAGTACTAATTAACCCATGCCTTTGGTCACCTTTCTTTTCTTTCTGTTGCTTCTTTTGGTCTTACACCCTTACTTGCTTATTCTATCTTTTTACTCTTCATCTTTTGTCATCCTAGACATCAGTGCTCAGCAAGGATAGAAGCTTTAAGCGCCCTCATCCCTTCTGGGCCCCTGTCCCCTTTGTACTTTATTCACACTATTTTTGTCCTTTCTATCCATTTGAACATCTTATCTTTTTGGTAGTCATTCTTTTCCAAATTAATTACTAAATTCAAGAAAAGGAATCATATAAATATAAAGTTATGTGATCATAATAAAGTACCAAGCACTAAGTACTATCTATCACCACCTAAGGTTGCATCCATCAAGGCATCTAAAAGCTCCATTTCATCTATCTAGCTCCATCACAAGGGACATAAGGGATGGTTCATGTGCATCACACTTCATAGGAGGGTATTTAGTTTTTATGGTTTTATGCTTTGGTTTGGATTTTGTAGGTGATTCAATAATTCCATATTTTCAATTACTTCAATGACCTTACAACGACCTCGAGGTGATCAAAAGATAAAAAGTGCGAACATCTTGTAAAACCTCAGAGGAGGTTTTCTAAACATATATGAAGACCAAGGTTCCTAGAATCCAAACTAGGGTGCCCATGGGGACCCATATCCCTTTCTAGGAACACCAGTCTAATAAAAATTTCTAGATTTTAAGTTTCATGGATTTTGTGTGACAATAATCCATTTCTATTCAGTCGGTCTCCACTCTGACATAGTCCAACAACCTCTACAAATCAGTTAAGGATATTCTAAATATCTTTGTACATTAGGGATTCATATTTTGTAGCTTATTTTACTTAGGTTTTGTTTCAAATTTGTATTATTCATTTATTTATTGTAAAATTTCATTAGATTAGGCTATTATATTACATTTTTTGTTTAATCATTTTGGTGATTGTTCTAAAAATTTACCAATCTTTCTAGTTCATCGTATTTTCTATCTCCCCGAATGGATGTGTACAAGTTTTATCTTTACCAGGGTGTTATTGTAAATCCTTCTCTATGGTCGTGGATTGCTGTCGAGCCATGAATTATTTGCAAATTATTTTTCCTTGAAGAAAGATTCAATTCTAAGCACAAATGGTGAAGTTCCCCTGCATCTTACTATTCGACGGGCGTGTTTTCCCTGTCAAATTATATCTCAGCATCTTCAGCTATGTGGTCTCTTTTGATTGGATGAGGCACGTCGGGTCTATTTTATAACTTGTAACTTTTTGCTATGTTTGCAAAAAGATCAATTTGGCCCCGTGGCCCCATTGAGTTTTGATTGGCCGGTCAAATTTATAAAGGTGGAGTGAATTTCTCTTTTTTTCCCCGAAGGTGTATACGTGTTCATTTTTAATTGGATGTGGCCTAACGGGTCTTTTTGGTGAAATTTTCCACTTTTGTCACATTTGTAAAAAATATCAAATTGGCCCTGTGCCCTGATAGCATCTAATTGGTTATTCAACAGATATGAAGTGGCAGGGAAAAAGTCTTACTTTGACCCCAAAGAAGGACACGTGGCAGTTTTTCAAGTTACAAGTGGGGAAACAGGTTGGTGGAACATTTTGAAGTTTTTTGCCTTTTTGTGAAAAAGGAGAAAAGTTATGAAATAACCCACAACTTTGCTGGGGCCCACATCAAAAGTTACAAGCGGGAAGGCGGGTCGGTGGAGGAAAATTGGAAATTTTGCCTTTTTGTTAAAAAGGGTAAAATTGCATAAATGAGCCGTGACTCCATCAAAGGCCCAGATTAAGCCACGTGTCGAGCCTGTATTTCAAAGGTGGAGGGGAGGGGAAAAAGTGAAAATTGATGATTTTCTCCAAAATTCATAAAATGTAAAAGGCAACCCCAATTCCATTTCGAATAAGATTTTTCCACGTGGATGACTCTAATCTAAAGTTGAGAAAGGGAAGAATCAATGGTTGTTGTGCATTGCATCTGATTTTACCACCATTTTTGCTCCAAGACTCCTGGAGATGTGAATACACATTGTTTTTCATCATTTTTTGATGAAATTCCTTGTCATTTTTGTTTGCAAAGTGCAATTGAATGGATTTAGAGCTTAATTTGTGAGTCCAAGGAATGTAAAGGTTGATATTTTGAAGTTGGAATTTCTCGGGCACTTGCAAAAATGTGAATTACTAGAGAAGCTGGATGCAGAGCAAAGTTGTAGAGGAAAGAATGAGGAGAAGGAAGCTATAGGTGCAAAGGATGAAAAATGTGTTGCCAGAGGAGATGACTGGATGCCCCAGTTAAAACAATGATGGAAATATCTAAAATGATTCACCTTTTGAACACCTGGCAACTTTTTGTTGTAAATCTGTTAAACATCACTTTCTGGAAATCATGATCAAACATGTAACAAACAAAGGTTCCTCGAATATTCTTTTCTTGGGGGGAAAGCTTGGATGTAAATTGAGTGTTATAAAAAGCATGCTTTAGTCATGCAAAAGGTCGGGGGTTGAATTCTTACGAGAAAATTTGAGAAAGCCCATCTTCCTGAGAGACCATCTGAGAAACCTGTTAATCTCTTATGTTTTAGATTTGATCATGTCAAGTTGGTTGCAAGTGTACAACCATTGACAAGCTCTGAGATTGTTCAAGAAACCTTCCCCTGCTGATGAATCTAATCAACTTCGAATTAATCTGTGTTAATCTTGGGAAAATTTGTGTCTGCTTTATTTCAGAATGTTTTCAAATGGTTTTGATGTTTCTGTTGCAATCTTGTGTTAAAATCCCTCTGAATCACACAGGATCTCTGTCCTTGTGATAGTTTAGTGGCATTTACAATTTCATTATGAGAAGAGCCTTCATCCTGTAATGAGATAAACAATTTAAAATCACTTTACTGTCATTTTGTTGATAAAGATTGTCTGTAAGCCTTTGAGTGTATCTTAGGCATGAGGAACCAGGGTCTTTAATGTTTAATTGAGTCTTTAGCTCAAGCCTTCGTGTTAAATTCTTGGAGATTGTGTGAAACCGTGAAAATCTGGGCCTCCATTGATGCACACCTTCTGGTTGAAGGAATATTTTAGCTATTCTGAAGCATTTTGTCATTTAGTTTTCCAATTGTTGTGAAGGTTCTCAAAGATCTGGAAAAATCAAGTTTATCCTGCTTAATCTCCCACCAAAAATTATTCAAAAACAATGAATCCTACCTGAACTACCCTTGTTTTCCCTGTATGTCCACAAATGAATAAATTCTACTGCCAAAATATGTAGAAGCAATCAGGATTCCATAATGTCTTTAGTAACCTTAACCTTGTTTAGAAAATATCACCATTCTTTAGAAGTGACAACTCGTGAGAGTTAAATTGTGGTGCATTGATCATATTTTCTCAAGGTTTCCTTTCAAATTTGTGCAAAGAAGGATATCTTCATTCTCCTTCACCAACAGAGGTTACAAAATGGGTCCTCTCACCCTGGTTGAAAGGCACAACCTAAAGTAGTGAGGATAGATCAAATCCTTTTGAAGGTGTTATCCATTTCTCCAACATCTGAGTGACAAAGAGCCAGCTGAATCACCTCCCTGGCTACAAAATGACATACATGATGATTTATTTGTCTCTAGGATTCTTGTTAAATCTGTGATGTTGCTCAGCTTGCAAAGGAGAATCAATTTGGATACCAACACCAGATTGGCATAGTAACTGGGGATCTTCAAAGGTATTCTTATATTTGGCCTTGGTAATGTTTCTTACATTCTCTAAGTGCAAATACGTTGTTTAAATGTCATCCTGTGTTGAGATTTGTAAGAATTGTGTGAAGTTATAAGTTTTGTGTGCAATATTTCAAGTTTCTAGTGGTTATTACACTAAATTTATATCATCAGTGTTAAATATGGTAAAGGAAGGTCAGATCTGTGAAGCTTTGCATGAATTTAGTGTTGACAGACATTTGACAGATCAATTTTAGTGCATTTGCACAACTAAGGTGAAAATCCTTAGTGGTGACTCCGTGTTGAATTAATTTTTGATAAATGTCAGTGTCTTAACCTCTGTCAATTGAAATTTATCACTAATCTTTGCAAAGCTGGAAGGAAGAAGATATTTCTTCACTAGAGACCCTACCAGAAAGTTGTTTCTAGAACTGGGAAAGACAAATTCTGAAGGAAGAAGAATTTAGAAAGTTATTGGAGATCAGAAATCAAGAAAAGAGTTATCAATTGTGGAAACTGATCAGCCTGTCATTGAAGATTGCCATACTTCCTCAAGTGCTTCTGAATCAGGTAGTATTTTTGTAGATTGGAATTCTCCATCTAGAGAGGGGCCTTCATTTGTATTTGAAAATTTTATGTCTCATTTTGTCCCTGTGTTTTCCAAAGCTGATAGGATCTTCCAAGAAACAAAGTTTTTAGAGAACATTCATTCTGAGAATTACATTCATGTGCCCCACAGACCCCTCACTCCTCATCATTTTGTATCTCCTGCAAATTCACCACCTTAAAACAACATGGCCCAACCCCCACCCAGACCTCCATTTGTTGTTAATACCTTCGGTCCTATAAATTTTAGAGGTATGGATGGATATCCAAATGTTGTGCCCCAAGATGTTAGAAATAGACTGCCTAAATTTCAAGGAAATAATGCTATTACTGGTGATCAACACTTAAAGCTTTTTGTCAATATGATGGAAGAATTTGAGATCGAATTTGAGGATGTGTACATAAAATTGTTTATTCATACTCTAGAGGAGGATGCACGTGACTGGTATAAATATTTACCAGATAACTCAATAGACTCATGGATAGAAATGAAAAAATGATTTTAGATTGTAGTATGGGGATAAAACAGATCCCAGGTTTCTTTTGTCAGAATTTGAGAATATTAAGAAGAATCCTAATGAATCTATTCATGACTTCAATACTCGGTTCAATAAGACCCTGAATAGGCTACCTGTAATCCTGAGGCCAAGTGATGTTTCCTGTCTGATAAAATATTCTGATGCTTTTGATAAGAAGGTTGCCTATTATTTGAGGGATAAGAACCCAGGAACATTGAGGTAGGCCTTCACCATGGCTTTGCAGATTGAAAACAATATCAAAGCAGTTGGTAAGCCTCCTAAGAGGGAAGGTATCAAGCTGATCAATTCAGAGAAGCCTCAGTCAAGTAAGTTTGTGGATCTAGAAGAGGTTGTAAAAACTCTGGCTAGAGTTGTTAAAGAAATATCTTACAAGTTAGCCAGAGTAGAGAAAGGAATTGGACAAGGTTCCCAAGGTCAGCACAAGCCACAAGGTCAAGAAATATTTACAAATCATCCCAGAGGTGATCTTAGATCAGATGACAGGGCTAAAGGGCCAGTGAGATCAGGAAATAAATAGCCCCAACCTGGGAAAATAGATTGGTGCCTGATCCTTTAGCTTTTAGAGTTGCTTGTTGTTGAAGAAGCTCATGAAATTGAGTGGTGTGATAGTTGTTTCTTGCCACATTCTCCATGTGTTGTTGAAAAGGGAGTTGAGGAAGAAGATGATGATGATGAGATAGATGATGATGCATGCATGATGGATTGCTCTACAAGTTCACAGTAGGGAGCAACCTCAACTGAGCTGATGAGTGCCAGAACTATTGAAAAATTCTGGGATTGCATTCACTGGGTATTGCCTCTTCCTCCCATTAATGCTTTTGAGATTGATATGGTACAATATTTTGAGTTTCCTAATAATGATTTTGAGTACTTAAGGACATTAATGATTAAGAAGTATGATGGAGGAATTCCTTCAGAAGAGGACAGATAATTGTTAATGAATGCAGTAGTTGGCCACGAAAAAGAGTATAATGCCAGGAGCAAAGTTGTCAAAGGGGCAGGGCCTCAGGCCAAACCAAAAACTCCAGTTCTCACCAGTATCCCTAAAGAAGCCCCTAATAAAGATGCATCTGGAAAAGGCTTTGTCACCCCAAATAAAACTTGTGTTCCTCCCCATGCTCAGACTGTGAAAAATCTCGTGCCATCAGATAAACTTGTAAACCTTCCTCCCAATACTACCTTACCCAAATATGTTCCTTGTGACATAGCCCAAATCTTGAGTCAGATCAAGATTATTGTTCCTATTGTTGAATTGCTTAGAATCCCTGAGCATAAGAAGAGGGTGTTTGAGTATTTGGGGCTTAAGGAAGAAAAGGTCACCCAGGGTAAAAAGGTAAACAATGTAGAGGTTCCTCCTGCCATTGCAGAATTAGAAAAACCACAAGCATTGGAGGAATTGGGTGAACCACCTGAGGTTTATTTGGGAACTTCTCTGGTTGAGTCTCAGCTGAAGGTGGATCCATTTTTCACTACTCTGATTATTAAGGATAAGTTGTTACATAACTGTATGTTTGATTCAGGAGCCTCATGTAATGTAATGCCTCTTGAGGTCATGAATGAGTTGGATCTCAAAGAAACAGTAGCTTATGGGAAATGTATTGCCATGGATTCAAGAGAGGTGTCAGTAGTTGGATGTGTCAAAGGCTTAGTAGTGCAATTGGCAACATATCCAGGCAAGTACTTAACCTTGAATGTAGTAATTGTGGATTGTCCCGCTAAGTGGGGAATGTTATTATCCAGAAAGTGGGTAGCTAGTGTGGGTGGAAGTGTGCAAATGGACATGTCTTATGCCACCATACCAATTGAGGGAAGCCTTGTGAAGTTACCTGGTGAAAATAAAATGTTATATCTCATTGAGGACCCCAACAATGCTTCTTATGAAGTATTGCACACAGACACTGATGTTGATAACTCTGTGAGCTATGTTGTTTTCAAGGAGTATGAAATTGATCAATGCAGCTATCCTAAGCAGGTTGATTTTCCTGAGACTTTGATGTTTGATGCAGCCTCGAGAGATGTTGAAAAACTTGACATAGGCACAAAGGATAAGCCTAAAAAAATGTGGTCAGATAGCAACTTGGATGGAAAAGAGAAACAATCATATGACCAGTTGTTAAAGATGTATCAGAACTGCTTAGCATGGTCATATCTAGAATCGAAGGCACTTGAAAATTTTCCTTGATTGTTTTCTCTGAATCAGGGTGCACACCATTGTACAGTGTATAGTCTTTTGGTTTCATTTCTAGCTTTCATGTTTTTCTGTTTTGGTTTGTCCTGGTCCCTGGTGACTAGTTTTTGTTGGTTTCTCTATTTTTTCTTGGAGGGTTGTCTCTTGACTCCATTGCCCAATGGTTTTTTGGCACATGGTCTGCTCTATTGTTCTTGTGGCACTCACAGGGAGTGCCCATCCCTGAGTCAGAGCTGATGTTGGTGCTTGATTTGATCTCACCCCGTTTATTCTAAAAATTTCCCAATCTGCCTAGTTTGTCGTATTTTCTATCTCCCCGAATGGATGCGTACAAGTTTTATCTTTACCAGGGTGTTATTGTAAATCCTTCTCTATGGTCGTGGATTGCTGTCGAGCCATGAATTATTTGCAAATTCTTTTTCCTTGAAGAAAGATTCAATTCTGGGTGTAAATGGTGAAGTTCCCCTGCATCTTACTGTTCAACGGGCGTGTTTTCCCCATCAAATTATATCTCAGCATCTTCAGCTACGTGGTCTCTTTTGATTGGATGAGGCACGTCAGGTCTATTTTATAACTTGTAACTTTTTGCTATGTTTGCAAAAAGATCAATTTGGCCCCGTGGCCCCATTGAGTTCTGATTGGCTGGTCAAATTTATAAAGGCGGAGTGAATTTCTCTTTTTTGCCCCGAAGGTGTATACGTGTTCATTTTTTATTGGATGTGGCCCGACGGGTCTTTTTGGTGAAATTTTCCACTTTTGTCACATTTGTAAAAAATATCAAATTGGCCCCGTGGCCCCGATAGCATCTAATTGGTTATTCAACAGATATGAAGCGGCAGGGAAAAAGTCTTACTTTGACCCCGAAGAAGGACACGTGGCAGTTTTTCAAGTTACAAGTGGGGAAGCGGGTCGGCAGAACATTTTGAATTTTTTTCATTTTTGTGAAAAAGGAGCAAAGTTATGAAATAACCTGCAACTCTGTTGGGGCCCACATCAAAAGTTACAAGCGGGAAGGCGGGTCGGCGGAGGAAAATTGGAAATTTTTCCTTTTTGTTAAAAAGGGTAAAATTGCATAAATGAGCCACAACTCCATCAAAGGCCCAGATTAAGCCACGTGTTGAGCCTATATTTCAAAGGTGGAGGGGTGGGGTAAAATGTGAAAATTGCACATTTTCTCCAAAAGTCATAAAATGCAAAAGGCAACCCCAGGCCCGCTTCGAATCATATTTTTTCATGTGGATGGACTCTAATCTAAAGTTGAGAAAGGGAAGAATCGATGGTTGTTGTGCATTTCATCTAATTTTACCACCATTTTTGCTCCAAGACTCCTGGAGATGTGAATATGCATTATTTTCATCTTTTTTTGATGAAATTCCTTGTCATTTTTGTCTGCAAAGTGCAATTGAATGGATTTAGAGCTTAATTTGTGAGTCCAAGGAATGTAAAGGTTGATATTTTGAAGTTGGAATTACTCAGGCACTTGCAAAAATGTGAATTACTAGAGAAGCTGGATGCAGAGAAAAGTTGCAGAGGAAAGAATGAGGAGAAGGAAGCTATAGGCACAAAGGATGAAAAACGTGTTGCCAGAGGAGATGACTGGATACCCTAGTTAAAACAATGATGGAAATATCTGAAATGATTCACCTTTTGAACACCTGGAACTTTTTGTTGTAAATCTGTTAAACATCACTTTCTGGAAATCATGATCAAACATGTAACAAACAAAGGTTCCTCGAATATTCTTTTCTTGGGGGGAAAGCTTGGATGTAAATTGAGTGTTATAAAAAGCATGCTTTAGTCATGCAAAAGGTCGGGGGTTGAATTCTTACGAGAAAATTTGAGAAATCCCATCTTCCTGAGAGACCATCTGAGAAACCTGTTAATCTCTTATGTTTTAGATTTGATCATGTCAAGTTGGTTGCAAGTGTACAGCCATTGACAAGCTCTGAGATTGTTCAAGAAACCTTCCCCTGCTGATGAATCTAATCAACTTTGAATTAATCTGTGTTAATCTTGGGAAAATTTGTGTCTACTTTATTTCAGAATGTTTTCAAATGGATTTGATGTTTCTATTGCAATCTTGTGTTAAAATCCCTCTGAATCACACAGGATCTCATCCCTGTGATAGTTTAGTGGAATTTGCAATTTCATTACGAGAAGAGCCTTCATCCTGTAATGAGATAAACAATTTAAAATCACTTTACTGTCATTTTGTTGATAAATATTGTCTGTAAGCCTTTGAGTGTATCTTAGGCATGAGGAACCAGGGGTCTTTAATGTTTAATTGAGTCTTTAGCTTGAGCCTTCGTGTTAAATTCTTGGAGATTGTGTGAAACCGTGCAAATCTGGGCCTCCATTGATGCACACCTTCTGGTTGAAGGAATATTTTAGCTATTCTGAAGCATTCTATCATTTAGTTTTCCAATTGTTGTGAAGGTTCTCAAAGATCTGGAAAAATCAAGTTTATCCTACTTAATCTCCCACCAAAAATTATTCAAAAACAATGAATCCTACCTGAACTACCCCTATTTTCCCTATATGTCCACAAATGAATAAATTCTACTGCCAAAATATGCAAAAGCAATCAGGATTCCATAATGTCTTTAGTAACCTTAACCTTGTTTAGAAAATATCACCATTCTTTAGAAGTGACAACTCATGAGAGTTAAATTGTGGTGCATTGATCATATTTTCTCAAGGTTTCCTTTCAAATTTGTGCAAAGAAGGATATCTTCATTCTCCTTCACCAACAGAGGTTACAAAATGGGTCCTCTCACCCTAGTTGAAAGGCACAACCTAAAGTAGTGAGGATAGATCAAATCCTTTTAAAGGTGCTATCCATTTCTCCAACATCTGAGTGACAAAGAGCCAGCTGAATCACCTCCCGGACTACAAAACAACATACATGATGATTTATCTATCTCTAAGATTCTTTTTAAATGTTTGATGCTACTCATCTTGCAAAGGAAAATAAATTTGGATACCAACAGAATCCACCTTCCCTTTCAATCTCTTCTCCTCTTATTTCTATGGCTCAATCTTCTGAAGAATTAAATGAATCCCATATTAAAGCCCTTAATGATCATATTTTTGAGAATCCCCAACATCTAGACTTAATTTTATATTTTTTTCATAAAGAATCTATAAACCTTGTAGAGATTAATGCTTATGCCACTAGGCTCCACTGTATTACTGCATACTCCATTCGTGCCCTCTATATCCACTTAATCACTTCCATAATATTTTACACCCCCAAGATTCCCATATTTAATGGGCATGGTGACCCACAAGAACATCTTCGAGCCTTCTATGTGGATTTTGTAGATTTTGCAGATGATCATATCCTCTTGGCTAAAATATTCCCCTGTAGTATCCATGATTATGCAATGTTTTAGTTTTATGACTTATCTATTCATTTGGTACTATCCTTTATGCATCTTGTCGATGCCTTTCTTACTCAATTTTCTATCAACATTGGATCCAAAATATCATATGCATAGCTTGCACAGATTAAAAAATGACCTAATGAACATCTCACAGATTATGTCTTACGATAGAAAAACAACTTAGCTAAGATGTCTAATGTGCTCGATGACTCTGAGCTTCAATATTTATTCATCTAGAGTCTACTACCACCTCTTCAGGAAAGTGTTCTTTTTCAGACATATCCATCATTTGATAAACTATGTCATACCATCAAGTTTTGTGAAACCTATTTTTTATCCATTGACAAGATTTAATATCAAAAGTAAACTTCCTCTTATACACATTTTCAAAGAAACTCCACAATCAAACCTTCAATAACCAAACCTAATGACACCAAAATTAATTTCAATGATGTATCTAATACCAAGGAACTTCAATGGAAACCTCCTCAGCACACATTCACCACAATCTGTATTTCTCCAAACCTCATATTAAAACATCTTCTTGAGAAAAATATTATCATTCTTCCTCCACCTCATTACTTAGACCCATCGCGACCGAAAGGAAGAAATTACAACAATAACTATTGATGTAACTATCACTGATTTTTATGAAACTCTACAAATAGGTGTTTCAAAATCCACACAATTATCCAAGATCTTATTGATAACAACAATCTTGAATTCCCACAACCTATAGACCTTGCACCGGGCAAAGAAAATCAAAAAATAAAAAATATTTAATAACCCACTTCCAAAACACGATAAGAAAATCGTTGAT
This sequence comes from Taxus chinensis, assembly GCA_019776745.2. Classification (NCBI taxonomy): domain Eukaryota; kingdom Viridiplantae; phylum Streptophyta; class Pinopsida; order Cupressales; family Taxaceae; genus Taxus; species Taxus chinensis. The sequence continues at coordinate 167,341,750 of CM034157.1, forward strand.
TCATTAATTAATCATACATATCATGTCCAAAAAATAAAAAATATTTAATAATGCACTTCCAAAACATGATAAGAAAACCGTTGATTCATTAATTAATCATACATATCATGTCAGACCTCTTCCTACATCAGGTTCCCTTTATTTCTTTGTTGCTAAAACTGACATTTGTCCACCTCTCATCTCTTTTTTTTATCATGATTATCATGCCATGTTCTCTTCTAATCACTTACATATCACTTCTTCTATTCAATCTAACCCTATCAATAATACTAAGGTTGATCCATCCTGGCTCATCACTTCATGTTTTATCTCACTCATTATCATTATTGGTTATACACTATCACGAATTTCATATCCAATGAAAACATCCTATGATGTTGTAAATCTTTACATTTTAGTTGGCCCTCTCACTATGGTTGTGCCCTTATTAGTGGGTCAAATAGGAGATAGCTGTGACATGGTCCTAAGTCTCAATTGGATCCATAGTACTAAATATATCATCTCCATGAATAATTTTAAGCTGAAATTCATTCATAACAATCAAGTCATTTCTATCGATAGTGTACCTCCATCTATTCCATGGTCATAACCACCTCTCACAATATCCTGTGTATCATCTGCTTAATCTAGTACGCCACAACCCATAGAACCTAAAGCACCATCTGCTTCTAGTTCACCTACTTACATACAATATAAATGGTCTCATCACTTTGATAGTCCAAAAAAGAAATATAAGCTCATTCTTAGGAGAATTTCTACATCTAGACATAAATAACCACCTCGTTTTATCCCACGTAGGTGTCCATCACCACCGTGTTCTACTACACATAGGTCTCCATCCCCTACACATTTTGTTATAATGTGGTATACATTATATACTCATCCATGCCATGCACATAGGATTCACTCACCTGCACAACATTTAACTTTGATACCACAACTCCTAAATCATGATCACATGCTTTTGTCACCTCAATCACCGAGTAGAGGACCTTCATCCTTCCCTTTCATGCTTCATGCTTCCATCACACACTACACAATAGACACTACACATCACACATCTTCACACATATTACATACATACATACTACATACTACATCTTATGTCTTACTATGCATCTACACATATCATATTAGCCACGCATCTTACATTACATATTATACCTCATATATTATGATTTTTCATCAAAGATTTTTACTTATCTACTTATACGCACCGCACTCACTACCCGATGACACACTCTAGTATCATGGTCCATACTATAATGTTTAGGGTATACAAATCAAATGGACCGCATCAAATTCATACATCCAACCATTTAATAATTTTCTCTTGAGACATTCCTAGATTAGTGATATACGTTAAAGGCTACATCATCACTTCTTCTCGCATCCGTTAGTGGTATACGTTTTAGGCTACATCATCACTCCTTATACTCATTTTGTGATATAAGCGTTAATATAAATCATCACACACTCTTACACCTCATCTATATTTTACATATCATCACTACAAATTCATCACATCATGTTACAAACAACATATCGTTTGAACCATTTCCCAATGATGCACTCACGTTTAAGGTTAATTCTTGACTGTTGAGGGGGAATAAACAAATGAACCTCATTGCATACAATTCCATTCACTCATGGGGCACATGGATCTTATCATTCACTATGCATTCCATTCCATCCTTACACATCATACTACATATCACGGTGGCATTTAGTCATGTTTGCATTTACTTGTACATGTTCACATTATTACATATGCTAGATAGATATCTTCTATGTCATTATCTTCTCATACAAACATGCACATTAATTTTCCTTCTTGTTGTGATTGAAGCTTCTCCATCACATGCAACATGGATACTTGGTGCAGTACCTAGTACTAATCCCACAATGGCTCCTGGGGGCATAAAATTCTGTACACTACATGTGTTATTGTTTCATTTTGTTTCATAGCACACTATTTTATGAGATTATATATGATTTGGCATACATTTTATCATTTCTAACATGCTAACAAATGCTTAATGTGCAACATTTATTATGCACTGATATATGCTTCCATTAGTGTATATGTTACATTTTTTAATATTGCTTCTCTTTGTATGCCATTGTTTGTCATATTTTACATTTGTCTTATGTGCACACTTGTATGATTTAAGGCCATTTATCGGCCTTGAGTGTCTTGCGACATCATGAATGGTTTCATATGTTTGCAACCCTCTCTTGTAAAACCTAAATTGTCTTCCTGGGTATTTACAATATGTGCTTACACATATTCTTTGTAGCTTTCACATTGTTTTTTTTCTGCATGCATGTTTGTTCATACTAACACTTGTTTCCTAGCCACTTGTTTGAATGTGCCTTGGTCTTCTACCAAGCACATCCCCCTTACCCCTCCATAGGGAATAACTTCAATATATGTGGTTAGTCCTCTTTTAGGGCCGCATTCTCCTATTTAGTGATGTTGTACGTGCCCCCAAAGAGGGGGGCGTCATTTGGGTTTATACATTCACTACACACAGTACCAGTACGGTCTACAGTCTATGGTTTGTATCCATCACACAGTGGGTACTAGTACAACGAGTGGGTTCAGACTAATCTAAAAAGCCCATACATAGTTTCTTAGAATAGTGATAAATTATACCCGGAGTGCCTATAACTAGGGGAACAGTTACATAGCAATTGGGTTGAGAACAGTCTACAAAACTCCTCCCTACACTGGATCTTCATCCAATGTAGCGTCATCCTTAGCCCAAAAAACTAGGCACAAACCTTATGATAGTGGTGTCACCACCCTCAAGGAAGCAGTTATAGGTTGGAGAATAAGTCAAAAATTTCACCTTAAACTTCTTCGTCCACATTGGCGTCGCATCTCCCAAAAAACTCAAACTTCACCAATAGTTACATGATATCCTTTCTACACCCTTTGTCTCATCATGTGGTCAATTTTTGCAGGATAAATAAGAATTTCCTCATTTTCACTTCTTTGTACTATTTTTGTATGAGATCTTTACATAAATACATGTGTTTTTACACATATACATGTGTATTTGACTCCTTTGATACACTCTTTCCTCTTTATGGATCATGTTCATCCATATGAGAAGCAAGATAGTCAACAACAACAACACACACATTATGGGTACATCACACACACGATATTAACCATGTAGGTACAATAAAAAACATTGGCATCTACACACGCGCTTCTTCCCTAGGTTCATTCTCATCACTTTTTACACTTTTTCATCTTGAGTCTCCAAACTCCATATTTTTGTCACTCCATGTTTTTTCTAGTCCTTCGACACATTTTCTACATCACTCTATATGGATCATTAGCTACGCATCTCTATCTAATTAATGTTACCAGGATTTTCTACTCACCAAGATAAAGTGGGGGAAAATGTAGACACAAAATCACACACTTTGGGTCATTATCTAGTCTTGATCACATACTACTATTCATATGGTTCCTAAGTAAGAAAAGTATTAATTAACCCATGTCTTTGGCCACCTTTTTTACTTTTATGCTTCTACTTTCAGTCTTACACTCTTACTTTCTTAGTTTATATCTTTTCACCTTTTGGCATTTTATCATTCTAGACGTCAGCACCAGGCGCCCCCATCCCTTCTAGGTTCCCTTGTCCTCTTTGTACTTTGGTCACACTTTTTGGGTCCTTTATAGCCATTTTAGCATTTTACCTTTTTGGTAGTCAGCCTTTTCAAGGTTAATTATAAAATTTGAGCAAAGGAATCATATAAATATAAAGTTATGTGATCATAATAAGGGACCAAGCACTAAACATCTACTATCTCCACCTAAGGTTGCATCCATCAAAGGCATCTATAGCTCCATTTGCATCCATCTAGCTCCATCACAAGGGACACAATGATTGGTTCATCTGCATCACACTTCATAGGAGGGGAGTCTATTGTTTCCATGCACACATTATTTACATTCTACATCTAGTTACTTTCTCTGCTACTCACAAAGTGTGACTAGCACAAGAGCAACCTAGGGCACAATTCCGCACACACAAATAAATACATTAGATATGAGATGTAGTGCAACATGCTTATTTATAAGTCCATCATTTTGGCAGCTTAGGATTGTCTGACCCCTTCATATGCATATTTATTTTTTAGGGTTTTGATGCTTTGTTTGGTGTTTTACAGGTGATTCATTCATTCCAGATTTATAGGTACTTCGGCGACATTACAACAAATTCGAGGTGATCAAGAGTGAACAAGTGCGAACATCTTGTGACACCTCAGAGGAGTTTTTTTGAGCATCTACACTTTCGGTAGACCAGGGTGCCCAACTCAAGACTAAGGCACCCAGGGGAGCATCCCTATCCCTCTCAGGTGCCCCACTCCTAGTCATATCTTCTAGATCTGCAAGTTTCAGGGTTTTGTGTGAAGGTCCTTCCATCTTGTTTGAGTCAGTCTCCACTGCGACACAGTCTCAGGGAGTTACCTTTGCGAATTAGCTAAGGCTCTTCTCATAGACCCCTTGTCATTACATATGCATCATTTTTATTTACATTGCATTTTACTTTGGAATATTACACTATTGCATTATTCATTACATTTACTTTGCAAAATCTAATTACAAACAGGCTAATTATGTTAGATCAAATGTTATTAATCTAATGGTAAAGGACTATTTTTGATTTTGATTCATGGAATCAAATGATGTGTGTGGATTATTAAGGAGAGACATTTTATATTTATGTTCATATGAAATTTTTGACATGGTTATATATATATTATATGATATATTTCAGCAACCAACTGTACTTTATGATTATCATTTTCTTTTGAGACCTGTGATGATACAATTGAAAGTTAATATTATGACTTGGATTTTTATCTATTTGATGAAATTAAGGATCAAGATTTGTTAAAAAATCATAAATGATATCGTTACTTGCCTTGATGATGTTTTGATTTTATATGATGATTAATGGAGTTACATAGTAATTATTTTAAATTTTTTATGAACTTTATAGGTCATAAGAAGGTAAATTGAAAATGTTTTATCAGGTAAAATATAAAACATCCAACATCCCAATGGGGTATTAGGAAGTCATACCACACCGAAATACTAGATGAATTCAACAAGGGTCACATGGAAAAATCCAAGTCAGTAAATCTTCAAATTTAATTTGACTAGATGGTCCCCATCTCAACATTAAGGAGGTTTAAAACCTCAAAATCCCAAAGGGTGTTGTGTCCTATTATTTTGAATTTTAAATTAAAATAGACAAACTAACAATTTTAGTGATGTGATTATTCTAAATGGGTTTTACCCTTGTCATACATATAATTTGTGTCTATGGGAAGGATTAACCATATTGCTAAATAATCTTGGATGAAACAAAAGAATTCATAATAAATTTGAATCTACTACTGTTTTATGGGTTCTCCTCTTGAGTGCTTGAATCCTCTGACTCTCACTTGTTCTAACCCATCTCATTAGGAAACCTTCGGATTTTTCTTAGTTCCTCTAAAAGGTCAATTTTGGACCCTTGTCATACATCGTTGAATGTCCCAGGCATCCTCTAAATCCATATATCCTTAAATCCAATCCTATAATACCTATCCTGTTAAATCCTCATGTCTTATATCCTCAAAATTAGATCCCTAAATTTGTCAACCTCGTTAGATCCTCATAATTTAGAATTTTATTGAAGTCTTCATTATGTAAATCTCAACCATAATGCCACTTTAGTAAAGGAAATTCTTGTCTGTACAGTAAAATGTTGATTTCATTCAAATTAGGAAATGTTTTGCAGGGGGGTTAACTCTTGTGGAGTGTTTTACCTGATCATTCCATCCTATTAACCCCCTCCTCCCCATTATTTCTATCCATTCAAAATCCTGAGGAAATCCCAGAAATGGTTTACTTCTTTATTTTTAGTTGTTTCCTGAGAATGATAGTTTTCATTGTGGGAGTTAGAAAATTTCTTCTGAATGTCGACACAGTTTGTTAGAATTTTAATCAGATTCCAAGGATATCCCAAGCTTACCATATAAGATATTTAGGATTCATTACTATCCATTTGATTAATATTCTTAATTCTTGCATGTTATGTGATCATTTATCCTAAAGTTCTTATTTTTTGAATTGTGTCATCCCAATTTGAATCCCAAGGGTTTGAAATGGTTAATCACAATCTTGCATCCTTAATAATCTATTATCTTGGAAATGCTGACTCAAGACACCCTAGGATCATTTAGAAACACGATTCCTACATGAGAAAAAGGCCTACCACATACCCTACACAACCCTACACCTAGGCCTCAAATATGTTGGATGTCTAACCTAGAATCCCTAATGCGAATCATTTATTGCCTAATCTAAATCTAATCTCTTTAATCACATGGTATGGTGCACAACCTAAGCTTGCTTCTGGGAGTCTAGAATATTTCTCTGGACTTTATCCTTCTGAATTGGTTTTTTAATTCAGCTGGAAAGGAGGAACTGACCATAGAATTTAGGAGGACCTTCAAATCTTTGAGAATTATCCATTCTAGATTCTTGCATTTTATGTGATCACATGAAATATTTTTCTTGTTGTTTGAAGTCTTGGGTAGATTGGCATCTAGGATGTATTGAGATCCACCCACATGGGGATATGTTATCTCTCGAAAGTGCACCCTGTATGAGAGATGGTTGCAAGTGTTCTAAGCTTCCAACAATGGATCTCTATCTTTCATAGATACAATGGAAACACCTCAGGTATTATGGGTATACATATTTTGAGGTGAGTCTTCATGGTATCAAGGCTAGTTCCTTATTGATGTATCCTAAACTGATTTTCTGGGGGGTTTAAGGGTAAAAGATGACTGTAAAAAATGAAACATAAAAATGAGGTGATACACCAAACTTGTATGAGGTATTTGACTGAGTACATCACAATTGATATGGAATGAATTTTCTCAATGCACAGGCCAATTTTTCCTTTGAATTTTGTAAAGATAATTAAGGGTATCAATTTGATGTATTGAGGTATAACTTTTATCTAACAATACTACTAAGTTACACATACACATTAATATCATGCATAAATTACTAAATTTGTAACAGGGTAAGATGATTAATCAAGGAATTCATGTCATTCACAAGATTAATGGAAAACATACACAAGACTGCAAATAATTGGAAAGTGAAATTCCAAATACTTCACATTCAAAGGGAAAAACTAGTAGAAAATTGCTTCAGCACTCCTATATCTAAAATTCCTCCTCTTAGACTATCATTTTTGCTTTGCCAAATCACACAATGGGGTAGAAAAATTAATTCACCCACCCTTCCTAAAAATAGACTAAGGTTGTACCCTCATTTATGCATCCTATTTTTATCCTTTATTTAATATGTAAATAAAGGAATAAAATAAAGAAAACTAATACAAAGAGAATATTCTTAATAGCCTTTGATTTCATATAGTCAAACTGAAGTTGACTATTTCTATTTTTAAGAAAAGCATGGGTGAATAATTTTCTAATAATAAACCTTGCTTGATGAGACAAGTATCCTTCTTGTGCATGTCAAAATTTATCTTCTTATTTGTTCTGTCATTTTTTAAAGGCATGCAAAAAATACTCCCTGTTAGTGAACAAAATAATTACAGTACTTGCAATATTTGCAAAATAATCATCGACACATCCACTTGATGGGGACCACCCAGCTCAAGTCCATGATGCATATGAGTGAATTCCTTGTCTTCTAGTGGTCAAATGGGTGACATACTGATTAAATCATCTCCAACTCCTTAGTGAGGAACACCTTTGCACTTCACCATTAGTTCTCATTGGTTTGGGCACTCTTGTGGATTTACAAAAATTACCATGGTTTTTTGAAATAATACAAGGGAACTAGTTGTAAAAGGGGCATATATTACAACGGTACCATTTCTAACATATGGCAAATTTATATGGCTTGATGCAAATAATTAATATATTATAGGAACATTATAATACGTGACACCTTTCTATTATTTTGTGTTACTCACTAAATGAAATTTGAAGAGACTAAGGTTTAAATTTTACCTTTTTCGGGATCATTATTGTTGGAATTCCATCATGTTGTTGGATTATAATTTGGAATCCCTTATTGATAATTCAATGCAAATTATTTGATTTTTAACATATGGGGGTAGTCCCTTTCCACGATTAATCACCCCTTGGGATCATTTGGGCAATTGTTAGATGGCTCTAACCTGGGTTAAGTTTTACTTTGAAAAATCGGTGATCAATCTTGGACGTTCAATCTTTGTCCTTGATGAATTGCACTATTGATTTTTGACCCTCGGTTTGGGTTTAAATCTTTTCATTTATGGGGTAGGTGACATTTTAACCATGGTGGCCAAAAAAATTTCCTTGACAATGAACCCCTATGGAGAAAATCTAATCTAGTACTCAATCTAAAGGTGTACTCCTATCAATTTTCAGATTAACCAAAAATGTAGTGCAAAATTAAAGGTACAGTTAGGTTAACCATGGTTAAGGTGAGTTATTTGAAAAATACCTATAGTCTCTATCCTTTAGTCAGAATTTTCATTATAAAAGTGGTGAATTGCAAGTATGGGAAATATGAACTTGATGCCATTGTTGGTGCTTTAATAAGCTTGTCTTACAACTAGAGGACTCTCTATGTTGCCTAATAATTCAAAGATCTAGCTTCGTGGGATTGTGTTATTAAGCTCAATATTGGTAATGAACTGAGGTTCTAATATTTGACACTTCTTGATACCTCCATCCATGCAGTATGTTATTGACCTCTGCCCAAGCTAAGTCAGTGATATGAAATGTTCATGGGCATTAGTTTCCTCTCCATTAGCCTCAGATGAGCAAGACAAACTCATGGTTGATCAATGACCAATTCATTGAATCAGAGTTAAGCTTGGTTATCCTTACAATTTGCATCACTTTTTGATGAGCTCTTGGTAAATGTATGGATCCACGCAAGTGGATAGGTTGTGGAACCTATTTTCATCACTTGAAAGTGTTGAAGACGAGACACTAAGAGTAATACAGCTTCCTCCACATCTTCTCTTGTTGGGGTTCAAAGAATGGTCGGGCCCCGAGCGGGGGTCCAGGGGTGGTAGCCCTTGTTTAACAGGGGTTTGGTGGGCACATCCCCCGATTTTTTTTTCATGCCTCAAAAATCTTAAATCGTACCCAATATACTGGGAAGACTGCTTTTTCCATCATATGGGCAAATTTTTTTTGACCCATTTAGGTTTATGGGACGGTTTTGGCCCAATGATACCCATAATTTTGTAAAATTACTTAAGGAGTTGTCTACTCATGTTTTTTGCATATGGTAGGAATCAATGTAACAAAATGTTTTTGAATTCAATCGTGAATTCTGTAGAAACATGCTCCAAACAATTTGGGTATCATATTGAGAGATGATGGCTTATAATAAAATCTGAGGAAGTGATTCTTGGTGGAGGTAGCCCAAAGGGTGAACCACAGTTAACCCATGTGTTGTGTTATTATTATTCTGCACTTTTATTTGAGATCTGTAATATTTGTTGCATATTAGTTTCTACTGTTGCATTCTGTGAGGGATTATTCTTCATATTTTATCCCTTATTTCCTAACAAATATTAGAGCCATGGTTTACACAAGTGTTGAATCACAGGGAAATTTCATTAACCTAGTGGGAGCTATAATGATGGAAGATCAAGGGTTGATAAATTCAACGGGCAGAATTTCAGTCTTTGGAAGATGCAGATGGAAGATTACCTTTATCATAAGGATCTTTATACTTCCATTATCTGAGAAGGTGAACAAACCCTCAAGCATGACAGATGTGGAATGGGATTTGTTGGATGAAGGCACTTGGGACAATCTGATTGTGTCTTGCATCTTCGGTATTATTTAATGTTTCAAAGGAAAAGACTACAAAATGCTTCTGATGGATGCATTAGGGAAGTTATATGAAAAACCCTCTGTCTCTAATAAGTGAAGATATTTTTAATGAAAAATGTTTTTTTAATATGAAGATGTCTATAGCAGATCATTTAAATGATTTTAATATGGTTGTAAATATGCTAGTTTCGGTTACAATACAATTTGATGAAGAAGTTGGGCTTTATTAGTTCTGTGCTCTTTACCTGAGAGTTGGAATAGCCTGGTAATGACGGTAAACAACTTGGTTCCAGCTAAATCAAAGTTGAAGTTTGAGGATGTTGTAAGGGTGATTATAAGCGAGGAAATGTGAAGAAAAAGCTCTGGTGATCTTCTAATTTAGGGAATTCTTTGACAGTGGAAACTAGAGGGAGACATTAAAGAATAGAGGAAACCGTGGAAAATCGAAAGATCGGGCAAGGTCAAAATCCAAAAGCAAGACAATATGTTGGCACTGTGGAAATTCTGGGCATGCAAAGAAGGATTGTTGGGAGCTTTCGGGACAAGAAGAAACAACAAGAAGAAAACAAGGAGGCAAATGTGGCATCGGGTATTGTATGTTAGGATGCTTTGATTCTTTCTTTGCATAATATTATTGAATCTTAGGTTTTAGATTCAGGGGCTTCTTTTCATGCTACTCCACATAGGCAATATTTTGTTGATTATGTTCAAGGGGATTTTGGGCATATTTTTCTTGGTGATGATGATCCTTGCATTATAGTTGGAAAAGGATCTATTCAGGTTAAGATGCAGAATGGGAATACATGGCTATTGAAGGATGTCAGACACATGCCTACTTTAAAAGAAACTGATATCGGCGGGGCAATTGGGAAGTGATGGTTGTACTGTGATAGACTCTTAGAAGGTTACCAAGGGTGTTCTTGTGGTGGCAAGAGGTAAGAAGGTTGGAACCTTGTATTTAACCACTGATAGTACTAATGATTGTAATCTTGTGGCTTCAGAAGCAGATACAACATTGTGGCACTATAGGCTCGGTCATATGAGCCATAAGGGCATGGACATCATAAAGAAGGATTTTCCTGGATAAGAAACATGTTTGGAGTTTTGTGAACTGCATATATGGGTTAGAAGCGAGTAAGGTTTCTCAAGGTTGGACCTACAAAGAAAGAGAGTACGTTAGAGCTAGTACATTCTAATGTGTGGGGGCTGGACTCAGGTATCATCTCTTGGGGGTTCAAGTTATTATGTTACTTTTATTGATGATGCAATAAGGAAATTTTGGGTTTATTGTATTAGAAACAAATCTGATGTATTTGATACTTTTGTTAAATGGAAAGCCTTGGTAGAGAATGAAACAGGTCTTAAGTTAAAATGTCTCAGGTCAGATAATGGAGGGGAGTATTGCAGCAATGAATTTGATGATTATTGTTCTAAGAATGGAATCCGTAGGAAAAATACGGTTCCAGGAACTCCGTAGCAGAATGGGGTGTCAGAAAAGATGAACAAAACAATAATGGAACGTGCTAGGAGCATGAGGTTACATGCAGGATTTCCTTTTTCTTTTTGGGCAGAAGTGATGAGCACAACTGTGTACTTGATAAACAGAGGACCCTCAAGTGCCTTGGATGGAGGCATATCTGAGGAGACATGGTATGGTAAGAAAGTTGATTATTCATTTCTTAGAGTCTTTGGATGTGAGGTGTTTGTCCATATTGACAAGGATGATAGGACCAAGTTAGAGAATAAATCAGAAAAATGACTTTTATTGGTTATGGTGGTGATGACTTTGGATATAAATGTTGGAGTATTAAGGATAATAAAATCGTTCAATCTAGGGATGTGGTCTTTAATGAGAAAGTCATGTATAAGAAGTAATTGCAGGAAAATAGGGAAGAATCTAAGAAAGAATATACAGTGGTAGAGGATCTTCCAAATGGGAAAGTGACACATGAATCAGTTCAAGAACCTCCTCAACAAGGAACCCCAAACTCCTATATTGAGGAGGTCTTCTAGGGTAAGAAGAGAACCTGAATGTTTTTCTCCTTCTCTTTATTATTTATTACTCACTGATAGTGGAGAGCCAGAGAGCTTTGATGAAGCAATGCAGGTAGATGCCAAGAAGAAGTGGGAGTAAGCCATGGATGAGGAGCATCAAGCTCTCATGGAGAACCAGACATGGGATTTGGTGAAGCTACCCGAAGGTAAAAGAGCATTACAGAACAAGTGGGTGTTCAGAGTCAAAGAGGAAGAAGGAGGAAAGAAAAGATACAAGGCCCGGTTGGTGGTCAAGGGGTTTGCACAGAAAAAATGTATAGATTTTGATGAGATTTTTTCTCCTGTAATAAAAATGAATTCTATTAGAATTGTTCTTGGAATAGTTGCAACAGAAGACTTGCACTTAGAATAGCTTGATGTAAAGACTACATTTCTCCATGGTGATTTGGAGGAGGAACTATATATGCAGCAACCAGAGGGATATGAGGTCAAAGGTAAAGAGGAGATGGTGTGCAAACTGAAGAAGAGCTTGTATGGCTTGAAACAAGCTCCACGTCAATGGTATAAGAAATTTGATAGCTTCATGATGGAGTAAGGTTATATTAGATGTCATTCTGACCATTGCATGTATACAAAGAAATTTGAGGATGGAAGTTATATTATCCTGTGTCTGTATGTGGATGACATGTTGGTTGCAGGTAAAAACATGCAGGAAATAAAAGTACTCAAGAAGCAACTAAGTGAATCCTTTGATATGAAGGATTTGGGGGCAGCCAAACAAATCCTTGGTATGAGGATATCTCAAGATAGGAAGGAACGAAAGCTGACTTTATCTCAGGAAGAGTACATTAAGAAGGTCTTGGAGAGGTTTAATATGCAGGATGCTAAACCGGTTGGGACTCCTTTGGCAGGCCATTTCAAGTTATCAAAGGAGTAGTGTCCTAAGACAGAGCAGGAGAGAAACCAGATGTCCAAGGTACCTTACTCATCAGCGGTTGGCAGTTTGATGTATGCCATGGTGTGCACTAGGCCTGATATTTCCCATGCAGTGGGAGCTGTGAGTAGATTTATGAGTGATCCTAGTAGAGATCATAGGTAGGTAGTAAAGTGGATCCTTCGGTATTTGAGAGGGACCATGTGGACAGTTTTGTGCTACAATGGATCAGACACCACTTTGTGTGGTTATGTAGATTCAGATATGGCTGGAGATGTAGACATCAGGAGGAGCACGACAGGTTATGTTTACACTGTAGGTGGGACAACAGTGAGCTGGATTTCATGACTACAGAAGCTGGTGGCTTTGTCAACCACAGAGGCTGAGTATGTTGCTACCACAGAGGCAAGCAAAGAAATGATTTGGTTACAACAATTACTTGAGGATTTGGGGCATAAGCAGGAGGAAGGAAAGTTACATAGTGATAGTCAGAGTGCTATACACCTAGCTAAGAACTCTGCTTTCCACTCTAGGACAAAGCATATATAGTTAAGGTACCATTTCATCAGGATAACTTTGGAGGAAGATAAGTTGAAGCTAGAGAAGATTCATACCAGTCAGAATCCTACAGACATGATGACCAAGGTGGTCACAAGGGAAAAACTGAAGCTATGTTTAGCTTTGGTTGGTCTTCACAGAAACTAGTGAAGGGTTGAGAAGCTTGCTCAGAGGAAAACTAGTCTCCAAGTGGGAGATTGTTAGGTTGTGGAGCCTGTTTTCATGTGTGAAAGTGTTGAAGACTATACACTAAGATTACTATACAATTTCCATTTTTTCAGTCCCACTTGCCGGTGGGCACAACCGTCAAAACTTTTTTTGGCCTCAAAAAAATGCCCGATATATTGGGAAATGTGCTTTTCTCATATGGGTGGATATTTTTTACCCATAGGTTTTTGGGCTGGTTTTGGCCCATGGTTTTGATACCCATGGTTTTGTAAAACTGCTTAAGTATTGTCTACTTATATGGTTTTATGCATATGGTAGGTATAATGTAACATTGTAGATGTGTTTTTGAATTCGGGTGTGAATTCTGTAGAGTTTGTTGAGCATAGCTCCAAATAGATCTGGGTATTGTATTGAAGAGCAGTGGCTTGTAATAAAATCTGAGCAAGTGATTCTTGGTGGACGTAGCCCAAATTGGGTGAACCACGTTAAATACTGTCTCTTTGTGTTGTGTTATTTTATTATATTCATACTTCTTATTATTGAGATTCTGAGGAATAATTCTGCATTAGATATTAGTAATTCCTAACAAGTACGATTCTGTGAGGGATTATTCCTCATATTTTATCACTTATTTCCTAACAAGAGATTCTGAGTTGAATATCATTCTAGGTTCTCACTTTCTACTCTGAACTTGATGGTTTTTTGAGGACTTGAAAGCTCTATGTTAATTGGTGAGTTTTATTTCTTACTTTGATTTAGATATACCCATTAACAGGTTTGTGATCAAAACTAAGATATGTATTTTATTCTTCTATTATGTTACTTGAAAATGATTTTTCAATGGATAATTTGACTTTTGAAGAAAAAAAGTGAAGCTATTCTTAGTCTGGATGTGCACATAACTTTGATTCAAGGTTTCCTATCTTTCCTTGCTACTATTGCACTCTCTGTAGGGTCTTATGGCCACCATTTTCTAATTATTCGAGCCCTGTGTTGATTCTATGATGAATTTGTGGCCATAAGGAATCAAACATTTGTATCTATCTCAAAGTTCTGAGATCAAATTTTTTGAGTTTCTTCATGGATGTAGAATTGTCTCCTTTTCTTGATCATTCTCAAGCTTCTTTCTGTGAGATTTCTGATCTATTATTGAGTTTTCTAAGTGAATCATAGTTGGATACTTTGAGCCTTTTATTTCATGTTGAAACTCCTTGAAAATATCTGAATCTAGATTTTAACATTTAGCTTACAACTTTCTATTTTGTTCATTCATGCAATGCTTATCTCCTTTCAGTGGCTATTCTAGCTTTCCCTGGACTGCTATAACATTTGAGAATCTGTGTTTTCTCACAACAGTTGGTTGTTCTAGCTCAGTCCTTATCATTTGAATGGCACTATTTACTGCGAAAATCATTTTGTTGGCACTATTTGTGACCCTGGATTAAATTTGGTCTTATACCCTTCAACTATATTTACATCATGCTTTTGGAATGATACTCTACATTATCTCGTGAGAGGAGTTAATTTTGATGCATGAATCATATTTTAATTCTGTACTTTCTTAAATGAGATCATCATTTTCACAAAGATATACAAAAATTTACTTTCTTAGTAACTTGACTCTAGGTGTCTTCTATTTCTTCTGAAAAATAAACTTAGTTTAAGATACATTTAATTGTATTATATGTTGACCTGTGCTTTTCATAACTTGGGACTTCACTTGATGATGCAACTAAGTTCTTGGATGTTGCTACTCTACGAAGTCTTGACTGAGAGTTGTTTCTTTGTACATTTGATTCTTATTATTACTTACCTAATGGCGAAGTTTCTTAGATGGAGAAGTTATCTCTGAACATTCTAGCCACATGCTGACAAATTCGCAAGTTTCTTTCTATGGATACATGGAGTCCAACATTAGGTCGCAGGGGCATGTGAAGTGTATACTCTCTCTAGACAGAGGGACGAATGTCTGATAAACTATATTAAACTCAATCAATAAAATCAGGTATGAATAGAAATGGCTGCAATATTTATAGATATTAGCACAACCATATACATACAAAAAACTGATGTTACAACTAGGTGCAACAATAAACACACCCGTTACAAAAAATTCCAATATTAAATCCGGTTTGAAGCAAGTAATAACCATGATAACAACTCAAATAATAGCACAAAACATGCTAATGAATACTGAATCCCAAAAACAATAATATGGTTTTTAACTAAATATAACAATTTAAACAAAAATACACTAAGGTAATATACATATGCAAACTAATTAATATATAAGTAAATTATACAGTTTTACCTAACATTCCCCCCCCCTTAATTTTTCATTGTCTCAAGGGATGAGGAGAGGATTTTATTTGAACAACTCGAACTTTTCAAGTGCAAGTGACTTTGTGAAGATATCTGCTCATTGTTTAGAGTTGTTGGAAAAAATTAAAGTTGAATGTTGTGTCTTCAAAACATGCTCACATATGAAATGAACTTGTAACCTCGATGTGATTTGTTTCTCTCGTGAAAAAATGGATTGCGAAAAAGTTTGAGAACACCTTCATTGTCAACATACATACATGGTGGTAGGTTTGTCCTGTGGTATTCTAAGTCCTTCTAGTATGCGACGTAGCCATATCGTTTCCCAGACAACTCCACCTGCAACACAACATTCGGCTTCTGTGGAAGATTGAGAAACAAAGTTTTGTTTCTTGCTCCCCTATGATATCGGTCTAGATCCCAAAAACAATACAAATCCAGAAGTGAATTTCCTTTCATCAATGTTGCTTGCATGATCTAAATTGTGAATATCCAGTCAAGAAGAACTTTTTCATTCTCTTTACTCTAGGCCAAGATCCATGTACCCTTGAGATATCTAAAGATCCACCTTTTCTACTTTCCAATGAAAAACTCTGGGTTCCTGCATGAACAATGATAGATAGCTCACTACAAAGACTAATATCTAGTCTAGTGTAAGTTAGGTAAATGAGACTCCCAATCAACTTCTCAATAGAGAGTTACATCTACCTGTAGGAGATGGATCTGAATGAGATAACTAAAGTCTTATCTCCATAGGTGTAGCCAATAGGTGTGCAATTCATCATCCTAAATTTCTTGAGCATTGTCTTGGTATATTTCCTTTGAGAAACAAAGATGTGATTCTAATTTTTCCATACTTCCAAACCAAGACAATAGTGCATTAACCCGAGATCTGTCATGTCAAACTTGATCGATTAAGATATTTCTTCGTTACATTGATCATCTTCACTATGGAACTACAAGTGATGACTAGATCATTGACATAGACAAATGATCACAATCTCCCCCCTTGATTTTTGAGGTAAATTGGGATCATATGTGGTTTCTCTGAAATCCATGTTGAATGAGATGCTCATCAATTCTTGATGTACCATGCCTAGAGAGTGCTTGTTAGAGGCCATATAGAGATTTCATGAGTCTGCATACCTTTGCTTCTTGATCAAGTACAACATATTCCTTATGGTTGAGTCATGTAGACTTCTTTCATTGTAAGTATCCATTCAGAAAGGCACTTTTCACATCCATATGATGGACTTTCCAACCAAATTATGCAGCTAGAAAAATCATCCTGATCGTTTTGATCTTAGCTGGTGGGAGAAAATGATTCCTCATAGTCAATGTCTTTCCTTCTGTGCATACCCCTTTGCTACTAGTCATTTCACTTTGTACTTTTCTATGGTCCCATCTGCTTTGTAATTTGTTTTGAATATCCATCTACAACCAATGGGATTCTTCCCTGGTGGAAGATCGATAAGTTGCCAAGTCCTTATTTTTCATCACTGACTGATATTCAACATCCATGGCATCTTTCCAAGCTTTCAGACTATAGGGCTTCCTGGACTGTAGAGGGTTCAATGAGACTCAACAATTTTACTCATCAAAAAAATGTATAACTCTTCTCAAGATTTTTTATGATTCCTTGGTCCAGTGGTGGATGTATTTTGGAGGATCCATCAAATTTTGCATCTCGTATCATGTTAGTAACCACTTGGGCATACATTGACTACTCCTCATGGGTTGTGGTCTGATCTATCAATCATCACCATCATCCCCATCATAACTTTCATCATCTATGGGTAACATCAACTTCTTTCTTATAAATAGGTGAGAAATCTACATCATAGTGAGTCTAGTGGAGGAGTCCTTCAACTTCCTTCTTCTCAAAAAATTCAACATCCCTGCTGGTGTAGAATTTTTTGGTCTTAGATCCATCAATCTATACCCAAGAGTCTCTTCACTATATCCAATGAAGATGTCTTTCGGTGTGACTTTATAGTCCAATTACTTTTTGTTTTCTTCTTGGGATATGTGCATGGGCCTTTCTTTGCACCTAAATACTCTAAGGTGTGCAACTATAGATGGTTTCCTTTTCGACCATGCTTCTTGTGTAGTTACTCCATTAAGAGTAAAATGTTGGGCACTATGTTTAATAAATACACTATTGTTTTGAATTCTTCTACCCAAGAATGTCTTCACTCAAGCCTACATCATCGATCATGCACTCACACCATTTCCATGATAGTACAGTTTCATCATCTCATACAACACTATTTTTCTATGCGATGAGTAATGGAGGATTCAATCTGTCGATTATTTTCCGTGATTCTTTTAGGCAGGATTATGAATTGATTACTGGTGGATTACCCCCATTGATATGAGCAGAGGAGACTGTGATATGATGATGAATCTCGTTTTACTACCAGAACCTTGAACTTATTTGAAGTGCTCTGAAAATATTCATCTTTAGGCTTATGAAGACATGTACATGTAAATTTTCCTATGAAATGAGTAATCAACACATAAGCTTGAAATACGTGATCATTCCAGATGTGTCTAGGTAACATCATTACCGCAAAGATCTGATATGAACCAAGTCTAATTTGTTACCATGAGCACGATTAAATTATCTTATAAAAGGTGAAGCTCTAATTTTG
Organism: Taxus chinensis; assembly: GCA_019776745.2. Taxonomy (NCBI): domain Eukaryota; kingdom Viridiplantae; phylum Streptophyta; class Pinopsida; order Cupressales; family Taxaceae; genus Taxus; species Taxus chinensis. Next base: position 167,360,278 of record CM034157.1, read on the forward strand.
TTTTCCATGTTAGAAAACTAGAGGCAAACTTATTAATGTATCCTTATTGGAGAGACTATGGCAAGCCTTGAAACATGTTATATGGTTGAAGTTGTAATTGAGATATCCAAAAATTAAATTGTTTGATCATAGTCTCCGATGCCACAAACTGTGCTGATAGAATTGATGTCCTTATAAATGCCAGTACAGTGCTTGATCATCCAAGTGCAAAAAGTCTAAGCTGAAACATATTGTCCCATGTTGGATGATTTGTGTAAAAATATTTGAGACTGTTTGATTTTTATTCTCGAATGAAAAACACTATTCTTACCGGACTTTTGCAAATATCAAATTCTAAACCTTAATATTGTAAGATCGAACAATTGGTTGACTTGACTGATAGTAGATTATTTTTTAGTACCTTGGGATAAATATGTACATCTGAGTGGTCTACAATTTCAGTGCTTATTTCGACATAGGTAGATACCATATGTTCCCATTACCCTGTACTACCTGTACAGGAAGTATCATCCCCTAACGAAACATGAACTTTTTGGTTAGGAGTGTACAATAATTTTGGTAGAACTATTCTCTTGTCGCCCTATCATATGTCTAGTGGTTCTTGAATCTACATACCATACAAGAAATAGATGATGTGCAGATGGTTTTGTGAACTATTTGTGTACTGAACAAGAAGTACTCAATTTTCTGAAGTTTCTTCTTCATTGGTCAACTATATTGACATAATGTTTCTGGACTTCTTCTTATGATGCTACTTTATCCCTTATTATGCCCTTCATAAGATTGCTTAGTGTTGAATGTTTGTTATTTGAGATTGGACTAATTTTTTGATAAGTCCAGAATTACTTGTTTGAGCCTTATCTAGTCAAATGTATTATACCAATAGCCCTTAATATCGTGTCCTTTTGTGGAAGATATGAACACTTCTTTTTCTTATCTTCATGCTGATGCTATTTTGGGCACTTCTAATTTTGAATGGAAATTTTCCTTGATTCCTTTTCCTGAAAATTTATTTTTTCTCCTTCTAATTGAGAAGAAAGTACATGGTCCTCTTCATCATCTATATTGCTTCAAATTACATGGAATCCTCTATTGCAATATGTTTAGCCAACTTTTGGAGTGTCATTTTTTGTTTTCGTGACAATTGAGTGTTATCATCAATGTCCTAGAATTAGGGCACCACAATGTCTCAAGAACAATGGGGATACGAGAAATTCATTAGTGATCAGTTATTATTCCCATAATTAATAGAAGTGAGGCCCTCAAATTCTGTAACTCTTCTCAATATAATTTTCCACTTTATCATTCTGACTTCAAAGTCAAACTGTGTAACCATCTCTGCTATGAAAGTTTAGAATTGTGTATAATGAGTTTTGGCCTCATACAACGGTTGTCAACTTATCCCATGTTTCTTTGGATGATTTTGGCATCTCTAATGTGAGGGTTTGCACATCATCATGTGACTCTAAACAAGATGATGAACTTGGCCTTTTGATTGGCTTTGTCAAATTGAACTTGTTGATAAGCTTACATCATGAAATAAGTGATCTTGTTGTTGTTCCATTTACAACAGGCCATAGGTCTTCAAACTCAAGTAACAGTATTTGATCTTTAGTTTCCATGCAGCATAATTATCTCCTCTTAGGAGCCGTGAATCTGATAAAAAGAACTTTGGTGCTATTGGTGCACCCATTATGCAATCTAAATTTCTGAAACTCTGAATTTCTGACAAAGGATTAAGGCTCTTATCACTCCAGGTATATAGGTCTCCCTCTATATATATACCATCAACCTTTCGATATACGCCAAACCTTTATATAGACAAGGTCCCTTTTTATATACTAATCGATACATGGTATAAAGTATCATCCCATTGATATACATGGCCATCTGTTAGAGATACGTTACCACACTTGAGAAAAAAATGTGCAATTATATAAAATACATGAAAGGGATTCATCTGAACAATGAAAAATTATTATGTTTGGTAGATATCATTACATGGAAGATCAAGTTTGAATATGCTTATATTTTTTCCTATTTTATTATTTATGTATAATGATTGTAGGTGCCTCTGAGAAAAGAAGCGAATGAATATGAGTGCATGTCGTCACTTACTAATCCACTATGACTTAGACGCCTAACACATGCTACCTATGACGTTTTCTTGTTGCATCGAACCTATGTTAGGAATTGACGGGGAGTAAGTCATGCAAGACACACATGACTTGTACACATTAACTAGAGGTGTCATATCCATATGAATTGTTGTGCTTGAGATCAAATATCTCCCTCTCCGTACTATCTACGTACCTTTTTTTTTGCACTTTATACACCAAGATTAGTACAAAATGCTACAAAAGTACATCAAAATGAAGTTTTTGTGTCCCCCCTCTTTACAAAAAAGGGTCCAGAATCACAAAATACACAATTTAGGCCAAAAATATTTTTTACCCCAAATTCTTACCGCTAAATTTAGTGGTGGCTCTAAATGTGTTTGGTGAGCTTCTAAATTTGGAAATCTCCCAAAATTTATTAATTTCTCCAAATTTTCCAAAAAAAATAATTTAATAAAAAATACGGAGAGAGTGGGAATTAAACCATTGACCTGTTTGTTCCCAAGATCCAAACAAACAATCTGAATATTGTTTTCACCTTTTCTCACAAACTGTGATCTGAGTTCTTCTAAAACTTTTACAGCAGCATCATACAATATTTTTCTTGAAACTAAAAAATTTTCAAAAGAATCAGAATCTTAGTTTTTGAGATCTTACCAATTTACCAGCTAGATCTGATTTTTTTTCAAAAAAATTTATCTGACTTGTATAGACTTTTCGTCACATGTAGAGGCCAAATCTAAAGATGATGTAAACTAAAAATTTGTGCACCTCCTTCTTATCTTTCTAGTAAAAAAATAGCACATCAATCAAACATTGTATGAAAAATTTATGTCCTTCTTTATAAGAGCTATCTACTGGAATTTTGTTGACGGGACTGCTTCAACCTTTGCTCCCGAATTCTTCACACCTCCACTTTCAGATCTGATTTCTTTTTTTTTAGATCTGATCCTTTTTTTTTCTTTTTAGATCTATAAATTTTTTTCACAAATTTTTTTTTTTTTCAAGATCTTTTTTTTTTAAAGATCTCCAACTCTGAAATATTCCGCCAATATGTTGGATCAATTGGCTATGCCAATGACTAATCAAAAAAAAATTACCTTCCAAATAAGTGGATAGGTCAAATTTTAGTTGAGGGATGCTTGGAAGGAATGGAGGCTGCGAGATGCTTCAATGGCTCTCCTTTGATGCAGATCTTCTTCTCCAATGGATCCTCTCCAATAGTGCTCCTCTTCAACCTTGCTTGGATAGAACCTTCTCTAATACCAAATGATAATAATGGTATAGCTCTCATACCATTATTATAATTTGGTATCAGAGCTATACCATTATTATCAGCCTTCTGAAAGTTATAAATAGTTTCTCATTCTTTCTTCACTTTGAAAACTGTAATTTAAAAAATGGTTGAACTTTGTAATATTATCTTACAACTTCATGTTATTTAGCTATTAAGTAAGAAAGAAGGCTCTCAAGTTCTTAAATTTGATGAATGAAAGTTTAGTCCATTTATTTTCTTAAAATACTGCATTTAATCTTCATTACAACTTTAGTATGTATGCTGGAAAATTTAAAAATGTCCACTTTACATGGCGAAGCCCTATCAAAATTTTCCCAGAATTCTTTATTTTTTTTATGTTTAAGCTGTAATATTTGTACCTTCTGATTCAGAATATAGAATGTATCATTTTTCTATTGAAGTTTATTTCTTTTTGGAAAATAAAACATAATAATTGTTATCTTGATCATGGCATACTTATCTACTTTTCTGTATCAGTTATTTGATTTACATATAACTTTTAAAAGCGTGTATTAATTTAAAACAACATGATGGAAAGATGGAAATGTCCATTTTACATGGCGAATTCCAATCAAAATTTTCTCATATCTCTTTCTCATTTTGTTTCAACTGTAATCTTATCTTTCTCGTTAACTTCATATTTTAAATTCTGATCCTTCTTATTTAGTTACAATTTGAAACATGCACTTTGGTCTGTAATTCTCTATTATGTACTGCAACTTCTTTTATTTCTAGCATAGTTGATAAACATTGAGTTGCATTCCTACTTCATTCCAATATGTACTGGTCACTCATCTTCTTTATGTACCATATGAAAGAAATTATTGAAATCTGCAATCTTTATCCATAGTGAAGATTGTAAGATATGATTTATTTATTCTTGACTGCAACCTGTTCTTACACACTTGAGAAAATAGTTACAAAATATTTAGGCTTTTTGGACTCTCTTATGTCTGTAGACACCTATTTTTAGTTATATCACCCCTCTGTCATCTCACATTCATTTAATTTCCATCCTCGATTCTCTTTTTCTGAAATTAAATCAAATCCTATCTATTTACTCACATTATTTGAATAATTATCAAATGGGCTCCATGTAGACCCGTTTGATAATTTAAATTTTGTAATATCCCCATCTCTCACATTTTATTTAATCCATAGGTATTAATACACCCATCCGACACCTTTTTTAAAAATGGAATCTTTTATCTCACCGACAATGTCAATCATGCTCCCCACTCCATCTAATAATTTAAGCCATGGTCCTCACGAGATCACAACATATCCCTAACTCAAGATTACTTTACTCAACCCCAGTTACTTGTTAACCTCAAATATAACCTTACATCTAAAGTACAAATATGGGTTTCTCTCTGATATTTCAAAAGGTGGAAGACTTAAAAAAAGGATCGAGAAGGAAAGGATCGAATACCTGGAGATACCTAGGCCTAGAGAAGAGAAGAAAGAGCTTAATTAGGTTTTTCTAGTTTAACGAAGAAACATTTTGCCATCTTGATGTCTGGTTCATCTCCATAAGAAAGCACAAGCTAAGTTCTGTCATCATTCTAGTTACCTTTCATTTTATATTCCTTTACTACTATTCATGATCTATTATTATCTTTTCTGACACACGGGTTGGTTCATTATCTTGCCATCTTGATGTCTGGTTCATCTCCATAACAAAGCACAATCTAAGTTCTGTCATCATTTTAGTTACCTTTCGTTTTATATTCCTTTACTACTATTCATGATCTGTTATTATCTTGTCTTACACAGGGGTTGACATCGTCCAAGGGAGTTGAAATTCTCTTGGAATCGACACTGTCCAGGAAACCCTCGCATATTATGATCTAATATTATTTTTTTAGTGTTGTACATCCAGTTTCTTCATATCATAGATTTATCTTCTTTCCACCTATATCATCCATCGTCATCTCCAAGGTATTAAGCCCTTGTATACTCGACGTTGTTTAGTGTTTCTTGATTACTTGTACACTCATCTGGATAGGAAGTTGGAAATATAGATCAATATTTGGCATGCCCGATGGGACCAGATCTTATATCTATTCATTTTGTTTGTTATTTTATTCATATTTCCTAACTTATTTGTTTGCAACATCTTAGTATTTGTTGATTTCAAGTTAGTACGGTCACTCATTGAAATCACCAAGAGGTACATGCTCCACTTATTTTCTATTGACATCTACTTGCATGGAAAATGAATCCAGAAATTTAACCTTGTTCTTCTAGTTATTTTCATATCTTATATTTTGCATTGTTTATTTTTCTGACTCATATGTTCACAGGATTTTATACTATCTTTCTCTGTTTGGCGTGTCACTGAATTTTTGTAATTTTTGTTTTTTTTCTCTTCCTTGAGGTAAGTAATTTTATCATTTTTTTTTTGTAATAACATAAAAATTGAAGTTTTCTTTTTGGTTTTACAAGTTAGTATAGAGTTATTTTTTATTCTTTTAAATAATTAAAAAAGAGACAATTAATATTAAATATAACAATTAATAAAAAACACCGAGCGCCCCTGATTGGAAGGAAAACACCGAGCTTTGGAACATCCTCAGCATAGGCGGCTTCACCAACTTTGTTGAAAGAGTGCAAGGGCATGATCAAAGTATTTCAGTACGCTTTGCTAAGGAGTGGAAAGAGAGGACTGTCGAATATGGGGGACATAAAATTCTTGTCAATGAAGAGCTCATTGCTGAAGCGACCGGTCTCAGCTTGGATGGGTACCGCTTCTTCAACAAAAGGGTTATCAAAGAAACTGAAGAAAGAAGATTTGTGGAGGAAGATGAGAAGCTTATTTTTAGCACAGCAGGTCTGCTTGTAAGCTCTATTCCATCACCATTTTATGAATTCACTCACATGATGATTCGTTTCATCTCCTTGGAAGGTAGGTTTGTTACTGTCCCAGCTAAGCATCTCATCTTTTTAAATCACTTCCGTAGGAATAGATTGGTTTGCTTCCCTCATTATCTTTTAAACTCTCTTGATCGCTCCATTTTAGAGTTCTAGAAGCATACCCAGGAGGTTCCCTTGCATCAAGGGCTTATTTTTCTTATCCAAAAATACTGCCTTCTCAAGTACCCCGGTCTTCCCTCCTCTCCTAGCCCGGCTCCGATGGGCTCTGCTACTGCCAGTCGTGCTTCCCCTGCTGCCCCTGTTGCTACCCCTGCCATCGGTGCTGCTACCCCCATGCCAGCTGCACATGTTTCTCCTTCTATTCTTCCTTCTGCTCCTCCTGATACTCACCTCGCCTCTTCCTCTAAACGACCTCTCACCAGGGCTTCTAGGAGACTCAACCTTGAGACTCTTGCAGCAGGGAAAGAGCCTCTTGATCTTGACATTGCACGTGACCTGCTGAACATAAGTAGTGCCAGTCTCCGGGAAGCACAGATGGATAACCCTTCTAAGAGACTAGAGGCCTTAGAGGCTGAGATAAAAATGCTGAAGGATGAGGTCAAAAATCTAGCTAAGAAAAAAGGTAAGAAAAGCATGGAGGGGGAAGGGAGCATTGACAATAGTCAGGTTGAAGACATATACAAAAATCTGACCTCCTTGGACTCCTGCCTTGGGAAGGCTAAGACTAGGCATGATTACAACATTGCCACCTTTAGGGCCATTGAGGAGTTCATCGTGGGGCATGCCAAAAGTGTTTCCAACCTCAACGGTGTCTCAGCTGCACTTTGGGGCAATGAAAAAGAGAGAAAAAGAACCATCGAGGAGCTCGATAAGACGGATGCTGCCCACATGACCGCTTTGGGTATGTTTCATGCTTGGAAAAAAGTCAAGATCAGTGTTGATCAAGCAGCCAAGAAGTAGTCCTGCATGCTTCTACTGCTCTCTTTTGTTATTCTTACTGTTTCTTGGCTGTCGGGTTACTGTTTTTTTGCTGTTATTTTGCTGTTAAGCCTCGCTTGTGTAGCTGTTTCTGGGCTACGTTGATTTTCATTGTAATTCTTGGACTTGGTTAGTCCTGCTATGTTTCTCACTCTTATTCTGGCTTAAAGGCCTTTTTTTGTATTCAAGGGTATAGTCCCTTTCAAAAAACTATTTGCCAATATTAAAAAAATAATTAATAAAAAAAATTATGAAAAAAATTATAAAAAAATTAAATAAAATAAATAAATTATTATCCTAAACTACCCCCCTACCTAGCCCCTAAGTCCCTTATCTTGGTAAACTTGGCCAAGCTAGCCACTTGACCTCACATACACCATTGAAAACTCCCAAAACTCGTTCATACCCCTCGACCAACTCCATCCCTCAATTCACGTTCCTAACCAACTACCCCATTATTTCCCTCACCTCTCCACTCACCTCCCTACCTGATTTTCTACCTAAATCACCTCTCCAACTAATCCACGTGGCTTTCTCATCGACCCCTTCTCTTTCCTAACCCTTCCTGACAAACTTCTCGAGATGTAATTCCTCACCCAAGCCAATTCCTACTCCTGAATGATTGTTCACACGTCCGAACAACCAATTTCCTCAACTCGTCCCTATCATCCACTCGGATCTTCCTTCACGAACCCAATTCACCACGCAGCTCCCTACTTCCATCCCAGCCACTGTCACTTCGCTACCACCCTCCTAACATAGCTACCTCTCTCCACTCTGTCCCTGACTTCCACCTAGCCACTTCACTGCCATCCTCCTAACACAAGGCACCCTCTCTCCATTCTCCCTTCCTTCCCATTGAGCTACCCACAGGCTCCACCTTCAACTCCAGAAAACCCTCCAACTCAGCTCCACACACATACGATTCACCCACACCCCATCTCTCTTGACCCCCATTCCTACCTAACTCTCCACACCTCTCCATGAACAACCGATCGCTCCTCGGATGACTCGACCACTTTTCCACCTGATCATAGTATGAAATCCATGATATCGATGAAATTTCAACCTTAAAGCCGAGTACAATTGAGCTTATCAGTGCTACATAGCTATAACATCAACATTGAACTATCTTCACATCTTAAAAACCGATTTAGCAGGTGGGTGGGACGTTTCACATTGGCAACCTGTAGATATTGGTTCTGAATCTAACATCTATTCAAACACATTACTTAATCATCACTCGGGATATTGTTTTCCACCTAGTTATCGCATGAGGGAAGATCCGTACTATTGTTTTGTTGATTTTAGTCATAGTACTCTCATTAATGTATGGTGTAATTCATGCACCACATCTAGCTTTTATCAGTCCTCTTAAGTAAAATTAGACATATGAGATGTAGAATTTTATTGCATATCTAAGATATAGGATGTGTGGCAAACGGATTCGTTGTCTCCCTTCATTCTCATGTCTCCCTCTTCGAAATTGTCATTCCTTCTCTTACCTATTTCCCTTGTCACAAAATTACTCACATACTCGATTCTTAGCACTACTCTCACACACAACCTGAGTTATTCCTCCCTCACGCCATTCAATATCTCCTCCACGAGCTTGATTAACCTCAAAAATCCACACCCAGTTGTCAACTCACCCAACTCTGTTACTGTCTTTCAAATATCTCCCTCTCTATGTCACAACATTATAAGATTCTGACACTTGGTATATCTAGTTGTTTCCAACTCAAGTTTCAATTCACTCAAGCTCCGTGGATGGTCAGTGCACAATCTCTTTCTATCAATCAGTGTATAATCCCTTATAAGCAGTGATCAAGTTCAAATTCATACCGGTTTTGTGTATACAATCTCTTTATAGCGATTGATTTCCAATTCTTTAGATCGCATCTATAAATAATTCTTCGATAGATACTACGGCATTGAAGTAAAATTTCAGTGATTTTTTTAGTCCTTGTATTTATTTGACTTACAATGTTTAAGAACCTTTTTAAAAACGTTTATTGCAATCGGCTCACAATTCTTTAGAACACATTTATTTACGTTGCCTTAGACAAAAAAATGTCATTCAAAGGTAATCCACATCCATGGAATGCCAAACACCATAGTTAATTGTATATGTCCCATTTAGTTATCTTTTTCATGTGATTCACTTTATGTCATCACACACATGTAAAAAAAATTTGTCCATGTGCAGTAGGACCACCTTGGGCATACCTAAAAGTGAATAAAATTTCTCTCAATAAAAGGTTTGATACTATATTGCTCCTCATTTCCTTTTCCTATCCCATTATTTTAGATATCTTATCATTTTCATATCTTTTCGGTTGACTATTGTGGGGGTATAGACATTAATAATTTAATTAATTTATAATTATTCTTATCACTAGTTCACTATACAAATAAATGCAACATACACATTTATAGTGTTTTGGTAGTATAGTTTATTGTTTAACAACATATTATTTCTTATTTATATTATTTCATTAATCTGCATAGTTCATTCTATTTACCTTAGTATCTATTAAATTTTTATTAAGTTGATATTATTTAGTTAGTTTAATTTAGTTAGGAACTTAAATTTTTTTTTAGAAATCCAGTTATTGACTAGTTTATTTTGCTAATGTCTTATAAATATTGATGTTTAAGTCCTATTGGCTTAAGTTGTGTCATTACACGTAGGTTACGCTTTGTTTTCCTCCCAAAAATTAAATTATTTAGAAATTTTTTACAATATAATTTACTTGATTAGTTATTAAATTTATTTTCAATACACAAGGTCATTAGGACCATTATATTGATTTTCTTATCTTGTCATCTACATGAATTAATGTGTTTATTTTCTTCTACAGGTAAACCTCTACGTCCCTACTACCATTAAATCACGTTGTCATAGACCATTTTGTAAACAAAAAAATAGGAAAAAAAACACTCATTTGTATTGGCCTCATCCGCAACTCTAAATGGTGTCGTTTCCATGGTAACCGGGCATCCAGGTCACTAACTAGCACTTCTAAAAACACTATCCTCAAGTGCAATCAAATAACACAAAAAAGTATCCTCCAGGTTTTTCTCATTTTTCTCTATTTTCTCTTTGTTGCATCGCACTTTCCATTTTCTGAGTGTTTATCTGGCATCAAATATCATATTTCATTTTGTTCTAAAATGAACCTTCTACATCCTGCTTGATCACATAACTTAAGTAAATGAATTAAATCTTTTCATTTCACTTATCAAACACTTTCCTGAGACTAAAAAAACATAATTAACACATCCAAAAATTCCTCTCACCTGGTTAACTTATTAGGACTGAACACCCAACAGGCAACCATCTCAGACAATCTCCTAATCAGTAACTACCTAAAACTACCCTTAGACTCCTTTAGACACCTTCATTACCTACTTTTCTTTTCTGTTCACATCCTATAATTAACATGATGCTAAAAAAATATTCTTCTTGATTTGTTTGTCAACAAACATACATAAACAAATGTTTCTCTATTTCACACCTATTGTTTCCTCTCTCCCAAATTGAGATAAAACAAACAATATTATTTATCCCATGATATTACTTCTTCTGATGATCTCATTCAACAAGATACTACAACTCAAAAACTACGTCTTCATTCATTCAATCTCCAGTCTCCTTGGTCTCAACCTAATGAGAACCATTTCATACAAAATTCTCCCCCACTTCAACACCAACCCTCGTATAACCTCGTCAAGCCAGTCTTCCTAAACGGATCGCACCACCTTTTCCTTCTCCTCTAGATAAACTCAAATCATCTCCTATAATCTCTCAATCCTCCCAATCTCCAAAATTTGTGGATCACATTCCTCCCACATCCCATTTTGATAATTCTATTAATAGGCCTATCCAACCAATCTCCAATTCTTAACACACATATCCCCGTTCATCGTCATGCCACTATTGCTCAACACCATCCATTGTAGCAATCCCAACCTGTGACACATGTTATTATTTTCCAAGTAGTCCCTCCAACACATACATATCCACAAATTATCAAAACCATTTGGGCAAAAAATCCTATCCACAAACTTATCACACACCTGATCAGACACTTCACCAAACACCCACACACCCACAAACACATCATACAACTTATCAAACTAATTTTCAAACTCAATCCAATCTCAACCTTAAAATACCTCGATTAATTCAATTCACGCTTTAATGAATTGGTTAGCAAGTTATAAAACCTTACTGTAGCAGCCAAGAAAAACCTTATCCTAGGAAAAAATCTATAATGAACCGATTCATCCGCCGGTTCCAATTAAACACTACCTCTTCGTTGGAAAATTCCTCGCATTTAATAAGTTCAACAATAAATAAGATCTCCAACAACATCTCCTTGCATTTAAACATGCATGTTGTCTTATTTATGCATGATCATGATTTACTTCTTTGCACTTTCCCCATGTCTTTTCCTCGGGGTCTCCCGCATTGGACTCATACAACAGTATCCAATGAATTCCATATTATCTTTCACTCAACTTGCATAGTTGTTCTTAGAACATTTCTATCAATATCACACGTAAAACCACTATTGCTGATCTATATACCATTCGAGAGTATGAAAATGAGCCCATCACTGACTTCGTCGCACGATGGCATGCTGTTATAAACCAACTATCATTCTCTATGCCACAAACCGAACTCATTTCCTTATTCTCACATTTTTGTGCTAAACATATATCATCTACTTTGCAAATCCAATCATTTTGAACCTTTGATGAAGCTTGCACAATGGGCTCACAAGCACGAAACCCCGTGCCAATTGAGTAGGGTAATCTTAAATTAAGTTTAACTAAATCAAAATTGAATCCACCAAACCATTCACACATAATGGAGAATTCAAGACTGCATCCAACACTGTGGTCATTAAACCCTCATCCACATATACATCAAGCCCATGGTCTCAACAACAATCTCTTCAATCAACAAACCAACTACACTCCTTTAGGAGAATCATACAATTCTATATTTGATAATTTGATGAGTGTAAAATATATCCAACTGCCTCCCATACAACCCGTAGACAACTCACAAGCAAGCCATTTGGTATCAGAAGCCTATTTGGTATCACGAGGCCCACTTTTGTAAATATATCGAGTCAAAGGGTCATGACTTTGAGATATGTCGTTCCTTCAAAGATCATGTCTAACAACTTGTAAATCAAGGGAATATCCAAATTGTACCCTCCATTGCGTAAACTAATCAACCACCAACTAATCACATCACCCCTTACATCTCAACTATCAAATGCTTGTAGGTTAACCACTGTCAATCAAGATCCCATGTTATCACCAACTCCACATTATCCCACAATGGACATTATTCCCACCTCTTATTTGGAACCAGTTACACTTACATCAACTTTCACTACCCTGTCCTGAACCTATACCTTCTCCTATCCTTGCCAACATCCACATCAAATTCAACTATATCATCCAGTTCCACCCTTTCAAATACACCCCAATCTACCACATTATTTTCATCCTTAGCACTTCTTTCAATTCCACTCATATCCACACATAGCCCTACATATTCCAATTATTTATCAACCCATATATGCCTCAAGTAACCTGTTACTACACCTACATTACTCAAAACACATACAAACTAAACTTTTCAGTTCACAACATGCACCCTTGAAACCCCATCTTCAAACATCAATCCCTTTAGCAAACATATCATCTTACCTCCAAACATTATGAAACAACCAATTATTTCTATTATATGTCTTAAAATGCTCTTGCATTTGATCATCCCCATACATAAGGTCTACTCTATGAGTTATCACCTCACTCACATAACTCCAACAAATTCAAAAAGGCCCTACATCTGTATCTGTTACCAGCTACCCCTATATCTATAAACCAGCAAGTCCACCTAGATCTACCGAAAACCTTTACCTTGGCCACATCACCCAGTCTTACCCTATATGTCTTTAATAATTCTTTCTATCGCACACCCCAAATCATCTCACTCATAACCAGATCAGATATACCCCTTAGATTGTTCTGCCATCTTTAGCTGCTTCCATTTTTCATTGTAATATCTATAATTATGTGGTCCGCCTCACTACTTTGATTGTGATCTTAACCATTACATCGTCACCTTCCATTCTCTATTGTATCCATGTGAAGGGTCCAAGTGTATCTATACATTCCTTATCCCTTTAAGTGGATTACTAGCTTATGCCTAGATATCTCCCCAGTCAAAGCTCAAATTCATGTAGTAAGGAAAAACTCAAATTTTCAACGACATAGTGGTCCTTCGAGGACAAAATTCATGCAAAAAGAAAAAGAAAATAGAAAAGACAAAAAAAAAACAGGATACAAATCAAATCAACGCAAAGTCAAAAGAAATAGACTTGATCCTTGATGGATGACTATTATATTTTATTGGATCTTATCCTATTTGACCCACACCCTCAAAGGATGTCTACTCGATTATTATGGCATCTGGAGGTCTTTCACATTTGA